>OU612047.1:145345813-145818313 GCA_914767935.1 Coremacera marginata
GGCATAATAAACTTTATTACTTAGGCCAAAATAGCTCTTCATTGAGTCTTGAATGAATCTTTTTTTTGAAACTAACAACTATTTCTTTGATTTAAATAAACAATTCTTTGACTTGTGAGTAAAGTTCGTATAAATTGAATTAATTTTTTCATTGTTTCAATGACACGTTTCTTAATTTTAATGAAATCTTCATTATCGTCTGCCTCGCCTTCCCCTAGAAACGCTCCTGCCTGCTTAAATACATCGCATTTTGGGTTGCATCTTTTGTTTTAACTAGCATTTTAAATATAACCTAACAAGATGTTCAGAAAACAAAGCACACGTCCAGTTGCTACTAGAAATAACTGCCAAATATTATTTCTTTTTTATTGATGTTCTTGGACAAAACAAACACGTATATTCATTACGAAAATTTAATTACCATCCATTAAAATCGAAATTTTTTTTTTTTTTTTTGCTTCATCAATCAATTAACATTAGATAAATACATTCAATATAGTAATTTTTCTACTTTTTAAATAACTCTCGTTAAATATGCCATAAATTAAACTCTTAGATTAAATTAAAAAAAATGTTTCAATAAAGAATTAATTAAAATAGGTGGTTTTATTCAAAAAAACTTACCCCATATATAAAAATCGATAACTTATTTTAACTTAAATAAATGACTAATAAATAAACACAAAACAAGAACAAAAAAACAATATGCAACACCGTGTTCGCTCCCCAATGTTTCAAAAGCTCAACATATAATCATTTCTTATACAAACTTTTTCAAGATTAAAGTATAAACATAAATAAGGAAGCAAGGCGACCAAGAACAACATAAGACGGTATTCTTGTTACGTATAATAAATGATGATGATGAAGAAATTATGCCAAAACGAACACATTTAGTGGTGCTGACCAGAATTGCTGCATCACCATGACACTTCAACGTTGGCTACAGCACTCAACAGCAATTGCAACACCAAAAATTGCCCTCTAACAACAGCATTAAGCTCAGTCAAAATTTAACCAAAATAAGTATGATAAGCAAAGTTGACCAAGTTGTCAGAGATTTACATCAAATAATCTGCTAATCGGCTGGACTATAAAACTGAAACATCATTCGAATTAATGTAGTAAGTTGAAGTGTATAGCAAGCAGCGTGTTACGATAAATAGCCATGAGTATATATTTTTTTTTTTTTTTTTTTTTGTGGTTAAAGGAAAATGTAACAATTTTTATCAAGCAGCACTTAAAACAAGTATTGTACCTACTTTATGCCTAGATAATTGCATTGTTCAATACAATGATTAGATAGAATTTTGTTCGATAAAATGGATTTTGTATGTTTCTGATAAAGTGTCAAAAAATTTCTGTCTTGTTGATGATAGATAAATAGAATTATAGAATTATTGAAAATAATTTCTCAATAAGTTCGAAGTGGGACGAAGGTTTCTTTTGTGCCAACGAACCACAGCATTGGTTTAGTCTTTAGACATAAGAATTCACTATTACGGTTTACATATAGCATATAGTATACTATAGTTCTATAGCTTCTATATTGAAGATTTGTAAATGTTGAACCCATTTTGAACCGAGCGAGTAAAAAATCTTGAGTCTAATAGTGTCTCATATCGGTGTGAGCTATAACAGAGCCAGTGCAGTCACTTGATTATTTTAAATAGTGGAAGATAGAGTCTAAAAAAGGTGATAGTTTTAGAAAAAGTGTTGTAGATTCTTATTGTTCTTAAAAACAAACACCGAGAATAATGCTATAAGTAAATCACCTAAGTCGGCTTGGGTAAAGAGAATTTCATGGGAATTATAAACTTATGCTAATTCACCCTAAGCAATTTTTTGTTTAATACATTGCTTTGAAAGCACATACATCGATACTTTGTAAAAAAAAAAAAAAAAATTTGATGCACCTAAGCAGAAAATCAAAAAATACATAATTAAAAACAACTAGAATGGATGGCTTAAGCATAGTTTTGAGCTATATTCTGCAAAAAAAAAAACACAGCTGCGTCATTAGACACACTAGAGAAGGATAGATTTGATAATTTAATGAAAAAGTAAATTAAAAAACACAGGTTAATATTCCCACCAGTAAATTTTATTAGATTTCATTAACAAAAAGAAAAGAAAAATAGAAAAAAAGTTTCTTTGCCCGCCGTGCGGAATCGAACCTGGAACTTTTTGATTAAATTAGGCGCTTTGATGAAGTACTTGGGAGGCTGAAAACTGCCAAGGCCATCTTATAAATTAACAAGGTTTTTTTTTTCAATATAACATAAGCTTTATTCTCGGTGTACGATTAATTTCTTAAGATATTTTATCTCATAAAAATAAAGTTACATAATATCACATTAATTTAAATTTACTATGACAAAAAAATGCTCATGCCTACACTCAGCAGTAAAAGTATGCGTACAAAAAGTATTCAAAAGTCTGATTTTAAAAAAACTAGCCAAAATATAAGTTTATAGATTTCCAAATGTTTGGGGTGATTTTAAAATATTATTCTTAGTTTGCTAAAGTGATTGTATCATAGATAGTAGAAAATAGGAACATAGTTTGATATACAAAAGTCTGCGTACATTTAAAAGAATGTCGTAAAAATTCTTACATTTTCGATTATTACAAAAAATAGAAAAAAAAAATGGGTAAAAGTAACGATTTATAACCTCTTGTGAAAACTTTGCCATAGCTTCCAATAAATTGGATGTCTTCTCAGAGGGTGGCGTTGGTCTATTCAGGAATCATAACGTTTTCGAGCAATTCCTTTGAAGTTTTCTTGTACTGGCGAATCTTGCGTTTCAATAAATCCGCAAATGTTGAATTGGATTAAAATCAGGTGATTGTGGTGATGTTTTATGCTGTCTCGCAATGTAATACGGCCTCATATTAATTGCAGTATACTTCGGATTGTTATTCTGCTGAAACATGTATTTGGTGGCCAATCCCACATGCTTAGTATTCGAACTAAGGTTTCAAATATTGATGTAGACTTTATGTTCATAATTGAAGGTATAAATGTCAAGTTGCCCACTTCTCTCGCACACATACACCACCTTATATTTTACCACCATACCATATATTTTACCATAGTGTCAAAATTGGTTTTGCCAAATTTCGTTCTGGTTTTTTTCAACAGTTGAAGTTGATAACGACCCAAATCAAAGCAATAATCGAGTCGGATCGTCACAGTACAACTCGTGAGATTGCAGAGAAGCTTCATGTATCACATACATGCATTGAAAATCGCTTAAAACAACTTTGCTATGTACGAAAACTCGATATATGGGTTCCTCATGAACTGAAAGAAAATCATTTAACACAACGCATTAACATCTGCGATTTGTTAAAGAAACGTAATGAAAATGATACATTTTTAAAACGATTGATAACTGGTGATGAAAAATGGGTTGTTTTCAACAATGTCAATCGGAAAAGATCGTGGAGCAAGCCAGGTGAACCAGCTCAAACAACATCAAAAGCTGATATTCATCAAAAGAATGTTATGTTATCAGTATTAAGTATTAAGTATTAAGTATTAAGTATTAAGTATTAAGTATTAAGTATTAAGTATTAAGTATTAAGTATTAAGTATTAAGTATTAAGTATTAAGTATTAAGTATTAAGTATTAAGTATTAAGTATTAAGTATTAAGTATTAAGTATTAAGTATTAAGTATTAAGTATTAAGTATTAAGTATTAAGTATTAAGTATTAAGTATTAAGTATTAAGTATTAAGTATTAAGTATTAAGTATTAAGTATTAAGTATTAAGTATTAAGTATTAAGTATTAAGTATTAAGTATTAAGTATTAAGTATTAAGTATTAAGTATTAAGTATTAAGTATTAAGTATTAAGTATTAAGTATTAAGTATTAAGTATTAAGTATTAAGTATTAAGTATTAAGTATTAAGTATTAAGTATTAAGTATTAAGTATTAAGTATTAAGTATTAAGTATTAAGTATTAAGTATTAAGTATAAGTATTAAGTATTAAGTATTAAGTATTAAGTATTAAGTATTAAGTATTAAGTATTAAGTATTAAGTATTAAGTATTAAGTATTAAGTATTAAGTATTAAGTATTAAGTATTAGTATTAAGTATTAAGTATTAAGTATTAAGTATTAAGTATTAAGTATTAAGTATTAAGTATTAAGTATTAAGTATTAAGTATTAAGTATTAAGTATTAAGTATTAAGTATTAAGTATTAAGTATTAAGTATTAAGTATTAAGTATTAAGTATTAAGTATTAAGTATTAAGTATTAAGTATTAAGTATTAAGTATTAAGTATTAAGTATTAAGTATTAAGTATTAAGTATTAAGTATTAAGTATTAAGTATTAAGTATTAAGTATTAAGTATTAAGTATTAAGTATTAAGTATTAAGTATTAAGTATTAAGTATTAAGTATTAAGTATTAAGTATTAAGTATTAAGTATTAAGTATTAAGTATTAAGTATTAAGTATTAAGTATTAAGTATTAAGTATTAAGTATTAAGTATTAAGTATTAAGTATTAAGTATTAAGTATTAAGTATTAAGTATTAAGTATTAAGTATTAAGTATTAAGTATTAAGTATTAAGTATTAAGTATTAAGTATTAAGTATTAAGTATTAAGTATTAAGTATTAAGTATTAAGTATTAAGTATTAAGTATTAAGTATTAAGTATTAAGTATTAAGTATTAGTATTAAGTATTAAGTATTAAGTATTAAGTATTAAGTATTAAGTATTAAGTATTAAGTATTAAGTATTAAGTATTAAGTATTAAGTATTAAGTATTAAGTATTAAGTATTAAGTATTAAGTATTAAGTATTAAGTATTAAGTATTAAGTATTAATATTAAGTATTAAGTATTAAGTATTAAGTATTAAGTATTAAGTATTAAGTATTAAGTATTAAGTATTAAGTATTAAGTATTAAGTATTAAGTATTAAGTATTAAGTATTAAGTATTAAGTAAGTATTAAGTATTAAGTATTAAGTATTAAGTATTAAGTATTAAGTATTAAGTATTAAGTATTAAGTATTAAGTATTAAGTATTAAGTATTAAGTATTAAGTATTAAGTATTAAGTATTAAGTATTAAGTATTAAGTATTAAGTATTAAGTATTAAGTATTAAGTATTAAGTATTAAGTATTAAGTATTAAGTATTAAGTATTAAGTATTAAGTATTAAGTATTAAGTATTAAGTATTAAGTATTAAGTATTAAGTATTAAGTATTAAGTATTAAGTATTAAGTATTAAGTATTAAGTATTAAGTATTAAGTATTAAGTATTAAGTATTAAGTATAAGTATTAAGTATTAAGTATTAAGTATTAGTATTAAGTATTAAGTATTAAGTATTAAGTATTAAGTATTAAGTATTAAGTATTAAGTATTAAGTATTAAGTATTAAGTATTAAGTATTAAGTATTAAGTATTAAGTATTAAGTATTAAGTATTAAGTATTAAGTATTAAGTATTAAGTATTAAGTATTAAGTATTAAGTATTAAGTATTAAGTATTAAGTATTAAGTATTAAGTATTAAGTATTAAAGTATTAAGTATTAAGTATTAAGTATTAAGTATTAAGTATTAAGTATTAAGTATTAAGTATTAAGTATTAAGTATTAAGTATTAAGTATTAAGTATTAAGTATTAAGTATTAAGAATTAAGTATTAAGTATTAAGTTAAGTATTAGGTGTTAGATTGTGGCGGCCGTGGCGCAGTGGGTAGAGTGTGTGGCCCATACGCCAGAGAACTCTGGTTCAAATCCCACCTGATACAGAATGTTTTTTACATTGAATTAATTTTTCTGTTCGACCGTCACCTCTTTGCAGACAATGGCAAGCCTCAGAGAGTAAAAACTGCCATGAAAAGCTTCTAGAGAACATAAGCCCATCGGAGTCGACATAAAACATGTAGGTTCAGCTCTCGATCATTTGTGTTCTAACATTTCACAACACAAACATTTTAAGGGCTGAAATGGACATTTCTTTTTTTTGCCTTTAATAGGTGTGAAGTGTTGAGTTTTAGGTATTAAATATTAAGTATGAAGCATTAAGTATTAAGTGTTAAGCATCTAGTATTAAATAATAAGTATTAATTATTTAGTATTGAGTATGATGTCTAAAGCAATAAATTTCAAGTATTTAGTATTAAGTTTGAAGTACTAAGAATTAAGTTGTAAGTATTACATATTAAGTATGCAACCCTTTAAAACTGATTTTTTTTCTTTTTTTTTTTGTTTGTTGCGTGTCAATTTTTCTTGCAAATCAGCAAAATAAACAAATCTAACAAAAAAAAATTATTTTGAATTGTTTATTAATAAAGATTTTTGTTTGATTGAATATTATTATCAGTACTTTTTGACGGAAACTTAAAAGTTTTAGTTGTTTTTTTTTTTTGAGTTTTCGACTTTTTTCAGCTAACTTTTTTGGCAGGGTTTTTTCCTGGCATCAATATTTAACAAAAACAAATATTCTAGTGCTCTTTTCCCCATTATTTCAGCCTTGTGGGTTAGGGCGTTAAGTTTTATGTATCGAATATTAAGTAAGGATTTGAAAAGATTGCACTTTATGTATTTGGGCCATTTGTGGAATGTGGGCGCGGTAGCCAACTTATAACAGATATAAATATAAAATTTATTTGAAATTAGGTCAAGGAGCTAGAAGTAGATCGAAATGTTATAGTAATACAAAACAACATATTGAATATTTAGCTTCATATATTAGAAAATTATTTTCCCAAAACGTTTGAGAGTGTGTGTGTGTGTGTGTTTGTTTCTAATGCAACACACACTGTACGTTGTTATTGCGTGTTTGTTTTTTCCAATCAACTTGAAAAGCTTTACTATGCCGAACGCTTAAATTGAAGTTGATCACTTGAAAACTGGGTCTGTCACAAGTTTTTTTGCACGACCAACATATGTTAGGCCTCATCCCCCCTTCCGACCCCCAACACCCCGTTCGCTCACCGTCTGTCATGTGACACTTGATTGCTTTGCGCTATTTGAAAAACTACACATGCATATATATACGTTACTCTATTCGTCTGTCCGTCTGTTGCTGTGCTGTTTGTTGCGCACAGTGCGTCGTCATCGTCATCGTCGTCCACAGGCCGTTGACACCATCAGGCGCTGCAACACGGTGCCGTTTATCTGGTACTCACTCGATAATCCACTTTTTGTTTTATTATTTTATGGCCGCGAGTGCAACTGGCAGCGCGCACTGCTTCAAGCCAAAGAGTATTGAACTCGACCAACTGTTGGCAATAGTTGGCAACTCGTAATTGAATTTGTAATTACCGTGCGCGCTTCGGGCCACACATTTTCGTTGCCAACTGCGTGTTGTACATTTTTTTTTTTTTGTTTTTTATTTTTGTTATATGTGTGATTTGTTTAATTTTTATGGCTATATTTTTTATTTGTACTCTTTTTTTTAAATAGCAATTCTCATGCATTGAACGTTGTGGCAGTGTTGCCAGCTATGTTGCAATTTGGTTTTTTGGTTTTTTTTTCATATTTGGGGCGCCAATAGTTGATTGATTTAAAGTTGGCTTGCTCTACGTTGCGTTACGTTGGCTTACTTTGTTTACGCAATGTTGGCAACTCTATGCTGGGCATCATAAGGCAGCATTAAGCCATACATGCACAGTGCTTGCGGCTCTTTGATTTCCCACGAAATAGATTAGTTATTTAATTGGCATCAAGCTGATGGAGTAGAGCCTGAAACATTGCAGGAAATGAATTTGTTAATAAAACAAAATTTTCCTTAATTATCTACGAATTGTTTGACCAAAATTTTTTTTTTTTAGTTTTCAATTGAACTGCAAAAGTTTTCGAGAGAAATAAATAATAATTGGAGTGCTTTGTGTGGGGAGCGGAGGGCGTATTGAATTTTGTTGCGAGGATAGATACGGGAAGTGAAAATAAACAAAAAATTTAGTATATTCAGCTTGTACTAGTTTTGTTTTTGAACAGCATTGAATTGAACTGAAGTTTATAGATATTTTTACATACATATTTATATAAAATTTTAACTTACCTACTCTTTACCCTCGATAGTAAAATGACCAAGCAATATAAATCTTTATATTAAGTAATATTAAATGATCTCAAATTCCGCTGCAGATCGAAAACTTTTGTATCGTGAATGAAATCTGAACAAAAGTGTCGTTGAAGTAATAAAAAAGATTTAAATGTGTTAAAAGAATTATTATTAATTTATTGTTATAATTTAAAAATTAAACTAAACTAACAAAAAAATGTTTACTCCCTAGGTGTTCGCTTTTCGTATTATTTATCGACTCCCGAGTTCCTCTTGTGGCGATATTCCTGACCTCTCATTTGTTTTTATTTATAACGCAATCTGTGTTTTTTGCTATATGTCTCTCGGCGTTAAAATTTATTTTCAAATAGGCCCCAAAAATCGCTGTTGTTGAACATTTGTGGGCTTAAACCGCTTGGATGCATATTCAATACCACGCTCCTCCAAATCCTGCAAGATTATCTTTGCATAATGTGATGTTGCTAAATGCGGCCAAAAAACTATTTTATCACGGAAATAATATTTTTGATAAACTTTTGGCATGTTGGCTTGTTTTATTCTATATTAGTTTGAGCAGAGTCTGTTAAACCTCATTTGAAAAGTATTTGTTCACTGATACCACATTCACCGGTTTCCTACGCTCAACTAGTTTAATGATATTTTCACAACTAAAGCTAAATATTATGCGATTCTTTTTCAGCCACGCGATCAATGACACGTACCGTTACAATTCTCCATTAAAAGTTGTTCTTGAAAGTTTAGAAGAATTTTTATTTAAAATGTGCAACACGTGTCTCGATTTCATTCACCATACGTTAAAAATAAAATCACACCGAGAGAAAAAAATTATACTAAGAACATATAAGCTGACTTTTGTGAAAGTAAAATGTACAAAGTGGCAAGACTAATGTGCAATGACAAAAGCATTTGTGTAAGCTTAACATGGCTTAAAAATGAAACTTTTGATAATTTCTACAAAAGTAAATTGTTTCAATTATTAAAGTTAAAGTTTGTAAAATTGTGGATAGAGTGCGTGGCCCATACGCCAGAGAACCCTGGTTCAAATCCCACCTGACACAGAAAGTTTTCTCAATTAAATTAATTTTTCTGTTCGGCCGTCACCTCCCTGAAGACAATGGCAAATTTCAAAAAGTAAAAACAGCTATGAAAAGCTATTTGAGAACATAAGTCCTTAGGAGTCGGCATAAAACTTGTAGGGTCCAGTATTTGATCATTTGTGTTCAAACATTTCACAACATGCACAATACAATTGATCATAAGAAGCTCAGTCAAAGTGCTTTCAAAGGCTGAAATGGCCATTTCTTTTTTTTTTATTAAGTATTAAATATTACGTATTAAGCATTAAGTATTAAGCATTAAGTATTAAGTATTAAGTATTAAGTATTAAGTATTAAGTATTAAGTATTAAGTATAAGTATTAAGTATTAAGTATTAAGTATTAAGTATTAAGTATTAAGTATTAAGTATTAAGTATTAAGTATTAAGTATTAAGTATTAAGTATTAAGTATTAAGTATTAAGTATTAAGTATTAAGTATTAAGTATTAAGTATTAAGTATTAAGTATTAAGTATTAAGTATTAAGTATTAAGTATTAAGTATTAAGTATTAAGTATTAAGTATTAAGTATTAAGTATTAAGTATTAAGTATTAAGTATTAAGTATTAAGTATTAAGTATTAAGTATTAAGTATTAAGTATTAAGTATTAAGTATTAAGTATTAAGTATTAAGTATTAAGTATTAAGTATTAAGTATTAAGTATTAGTATTAAGTATTAAGTATTAAGTATTAAGTATTAAGTATTAAGTATTAAGTATTAAGTATTAAGTATTAAGTATTAAGTATTAAGTATTAAGTATTAAGTATTAAGTATTAAGTTTTAAGTATTAAGTATTAAGTATTAAGTATTATTAAGTATTAAGTATTAAGTATTAAGTATTAAGTATTAAGTATTAAGTATTAAGTATTAAGTATTAAGTATTAAGTATTAAGTATTAAGTATTAAGTATAAGTATTAAGTATTAAGTATTAAGTATTAAGTATTAAGTATTAAGTATTAAGTATTAAGTATTAAGTATTAAGTATTAAGTATTAAGTATTAAGTATTAAGTAAGTATTAAGTATTAAGTATTAAGTATTAAGTATTAAGTATTAAGTATTAAGTATTAAGTATTAAGTATTAAGTATTAAGTATTAAGTATTAAGTATTAAGTATTAAGTATTAAGTATTAAGTATTAAGTATTAAGTATTAAGTATTAAGTATTAAGTATTAAGTATTAAGTATTAAAGTATTAAGTATTAAGTATTAAGTATTAAGTATTAAGTATTAAGTATTAAGTATTAAGTATTAAGTATTAAGTATTAAGTATTAAGTATTAAGTATTAAGTATTAAGTATTAAATATTAAGTATTAAGTATTAAGTATTAAGTATTAAGTATTAAGTATTAAGTATTAAGTATTAAGTATTAAGTATTAAGTATTAAGTATTAAGTATTAAGTATTAAGTATTAAGTTTTAAGTATTAAGTATTAAGTATTAAGTATTAAGTATTAAGTATTAAGTATTAAGTATTAAGTATTAAGTATTAAGTATTAAGTATTAAGTATTAAGTATTAAGTATTAAGTATTAAGTATTAAGTATTAAGTATTAAGTATTAAGTATTAAGCATTAAGTATTCAGTATTAAGTATTAAGTATTAAGTATTAAGTATTAAGTATTAAGTATTAAGTATTAAGTATTAAGTATAAAGTATTAAGTATTATGTATTATGTATTAAGTATTAAGTTTTATGTCTTAAGTATTTAGTATTAAGTACTAAGCATAATATATTTGACCGAAGGGGTATTATTTAATAGCCTTTAAAATTTCTTTTAATCACACCTGCCCCCTATCTGCCAGCGTTCTGTGGGTCTCATACAAAAAACACATAAACGTTGCTATGTTTTCTGCTTGCCTGTTTGCTGAATCAGAAATACAGGCATTAACAGTGCAAGTCTTAACAGTTCTAACGTGAACCGTGATCATATTAATAGTGGTGACAATATTACATTGTTGACGTAAACATTACTGACGATAGCATTGCTGACAATAACATTGCTGACGTTAACAGCGCTGACGCGAATTCATAACTCTAACCTGTACTTAAAAGTGTTCAATTCGTGAAAAAGAAGTTTTCACTTCAAAAATTCACTTAACCCTAATTTTTTCTTTTACTTACTTACTTAGGTGGCCAGAACAACCCGTGTTCGGGTCTCGGTCGACCTCATCAGCTCTCGCCAGGCGCCTCTGCTTTCCACGCGCCTTCTCTAATAGGATACACCAAGTGCGGTTAGGGCGTCCTCGGCCTGGTCCACCCATCGGAGGCATGGTCTCCCCCGTCGTCGTTGACCAACGACCGTCGACTCGAGCACATTTTTCGCTGGAGCTTCGCCGTGCATACGTTGGACATGACCCAGCTAGCGTCTTCGTAGAGCTCATACAGCTCGTGGTTCATTGGGATGCGATAGTCATCGCCGACTCAAACAGGACCAAAGATTTTACGAAGAGCTTATCTCTCGAACACCCCCAGAGCAGCTGCGTCAGTTTGCAAAACTACCCATGCCTCAGCGCCTTAAAGAAGCACAGGTAGAACGAGCGTCTTGTAGAGTGTTAATTTTGTCGATCGAGAGAGAGCTCTGGAACTTAGATGCTTACTGAGCCCATAGTAGCACCTATTAGCATTTATTATTCTTCGCCTTATCTCCAGGCTGACTTCGTTGTTGTTATTAATGGCGGTGCCAAAGTATACAAACTCCTTGACTACTTCAAAGTTATAGCTGCCGGATGAAACATGGGAGTCTAGACGCTGGGCTTCCTTGTTTGTAGACAGCATATACTTTGTTTTACCCTCATTTATCGACAAACCCACTTTGGCCGATACCTTTGTGATAGCAGTGAAAGCAGCGGTAATGCACACCGATCTTTCGTACGATCCCCTCCATGATGATGTTGGAGAAATCGCAAGATAGTGGATCGCGTTGTCTGCAACCTGTTTCGGTATTGAAGGTTTCAGAGAGGTCATTTTCTACCTTGACGAAGCTGAATGAGTTGCTCAACGTTATCCTGCAAAGTTAATAAGACTGAGGTACACCGAACTCAGACATTATTGCGTATAGGCAATCCCTTCTCGGGCTATCGAACGCAGCTTTATAATCGACAAATAGTTGATGTTTTTTCTTTAAGTTATTTTTAAAAAACGGCAAGAACTATTTTAAAAGTAAGCAATTGTATTGCAAAAAATGCCCATATACTTGTTTTTAATTTTATACTGGTACTTATAGATTTTTTTACCAAAACCCGTACTATAGAAAATCCTGGCTATGGGCCTGCTTATATATAAATATTAAAAGCGCCTATACACGTGTTACTTTTTTTTTTATCTAATCTCCCAGATCCGTTGAACTAAGTCTGTAATTATTTTGATTGTTGGACTGTGCAATTAGACGCTTGGATGAAAAAAACATTTGGTCATTAGCAAGAAGCACTGTGTCAAACACGTTTCAAAATGTGCTTAATTTTAAGTTGATGAAGTTTGTTTTTTTTGGCATGAAAAAAACAAAAAAAAAAAATAAACACAAAAAACATATTTTAGACAATACTGAAAATGAAGAAACTAATTTGACACAAATTTAATATTAAAAAAAATGAGCACATGCAGCGTTTCAACTCGATCGCTCCCCACACGCGAGAGTGTTCTGGGCAATGAACACGGATGGGTATGTAAGGGACGCGGAATAGTTGCCGGTTTTTCATCACAAATCACAGCATTTAGCACGAAACACGTGCCGTTTTGCCGGCTTAAATGATTTATCAAAAATTTTGCAAACTCGGAGTCTAATGAGCTACGCATGTTTGACTGGATTATAGTTTTTGTTCATTTGTTTTTTTTTTTAATACTAATTTCCACATAGATTAGGAAAGACTATTTAAAAAGATAATTTAAATATAAAAATAACAAATTACCGCATTATTGATTTTGCAAAATGTGAACATGCTTACAGTTTTTTTTATAAATATTTTTAATGAATGAAATTAAATAATCGAAAACGCCTGCATTTTTATTCATAAAATGACGATTTAATCAAATATTAAAAATTGGCAAATGTTAAAATTTAATATGTTTTTAAAAAACTAGGATGAAATTTCAGACATCTTACTTTCATATGTCTTAAAATGTCATAAATCAAAAAATTTTACAAAATGTTTAATATTTTGCATATAGAAAATTTGTCTAATATTACGATTTTTGCCGAAAACCAAATAAGTCAGATTCTATAAGCAAGAAATGTGCAAATGATCTATGGTTTATATTCTGCAAATGCGTAAATGCGTTTAAATTATGTTCTATTTAAATTAAGTAATAATCAAAGAAAATATCTACAATTATTTATCGTATCGAGAGTTGTTATAACACTTCTCTTTATCTTAGACGCATTATTGTGAAATTTGTAGCGATTTAAAAAAGTGATGATATTAAAAGTTAGACCTGGTACATATTAAAAGATTAAAATTCGATGTTATTGGATGACTTAATATTTTTCGAATATGAATGGTGTCTAATATCTTAAGAAACAAAGAGACTAAAATCTAATATCTAATATCAAAGAGACAAAAATTTAAAAAGTAACGTAATGATGGGGTAGCTTAGAGAAAAATCATTGGTATCTGACAACTGGTTTTGGATTACATCCAAAAATCACAAAAATAAGTACTTTAAGTAGCAAGGTAAAGCGTTTGAAGATTACAGTAGGTCTTTTATACTTTTAAGAGAGACTTACACACGCTATGTGAGTCATCATCATATTTTTATATAATTATCAATGCACTTACAAGCTCAAAGCTCAGGCTAATTTAAAGCTACTGAGAAATAGTTAAAAATAATTGTTAAAAATAAAATAAAAGTTAAAAATAATAAACAATTAAAAATTACAGATTTCAAGAGAAATAAGTAATTAAAATTAAATATGAAACCAAACTCAATTGTGCTAAACCTGAATACGCACGTTAAATTTAAATAAAGATTATTTCAAAGTTATCTGATCAAAGTTTTAAAATTTTTTATTTTTTTGAAGTGAAAACTTCTTTAGGCGCGTTGAGCACTATTTGGTAGAGAGCAAAACTATAGATTCGCGATATCATCACACTGTTAGCGTAACAGAAATTATTACTGTGCAGCGCTCCTTTTTAGGGATTGCCTAGTATCGACCAAGCCGAAGACCAAAGCGATTGCCAAACGATTACCGAACCAATTACCGAACTAATTACCAATTACCGAAGCGACTACCAACCAATTACCGAACCAAGTACCGAAGCGATTACCAACCGATTACCGAACCAATTACCGATTACCGAAGCGATTACTAACCGATTACCGATACAATTACCGAAGCAATTACCAACCAATTATTAAAGCGATTACCTACCGATTACTGATAACCGAAGATTACCTACCAATTACTGATTACCGAAGTGATTGCCAACCAATTACCGAAATGATTACTATCCGATTACGAACTACCGAAGCGATTACCAACCGATTACCAATTACCGAAGCAATTACCAACCGATTACCGAAGCGAATACCAACCGATAACCGAAACAATTACCAACCCACTACCTTTTACGGAAGCGATTACCAACCGATTACCAATTACCGAAGCGATTGCCAACCGATTACTGAAGCGGATACCAACCGATAACCGAAGCAATTACCAACCCACTACTTTTTACATAAGCGATTAACAACCGATTTCCAACTGATTACAGAAGCGATTACCATCCGATTACCGAGGCAATTACCGACTACCGTACAAAAGTATTTATGTTACAAATATGTTCAATAAATATAAACATTAAAAAATAGCAGTTTATACATTCAATAACGCATAAATTGCTAAAAAGAGTTAAAAGAGTAGAACCCGTCTGATTTGCCGATTTCGGAAATTCATAACAGCTATTTCATAGCTTTAAGTTTTCACTTCGATCGGCAGTCCCCCCACTGCCTACTTTTTTTTATGCTGTCAATATAACAAACATACATTAAAAAATTGTATCTCCAAACAAAATTTAAAAAAAAAAATAGGCAATCGGGGGACTTCCGACCGAAGTTAGATATTATAGCTACGAAAAGCTTGAAACTATGAATACTCGTAACAGTGTTTTTTTCACTTTCAAATTTATTGCAGTATTTTTGTGTGTAAGAACTTAGTTCTCGATCATTGGATATAGTCAATCCTAATGCTATATTCAAAAATTCAATTAGTGGTCGATTTTTAACACCTCTAAAGCTAATATTGAAGTATTTAAGTACCACTTAGTATCATAGGTACATCATCAAATTGTTCAGTAAATCTTTTTTCGAATATTTTAGAAAATTCTTTTGAATAAATCTTAAAATTTTTGTAGAGGGTTTGAATATTTGAGCTGGACGTATTTTCTTTTACCCCTCAACATTTATTCTGAACACACCTAACCAGTATCTGTCATCCTCTTGGGGGTCCCCATACAAAAAACATAAAAACACTCGATTATAGGCTCATATCTCTCCCGAATTGATCTCTAGAAGGGTAAAATATATGTGCTGGTTCTATTATTTTGTACCCTTTAACCATGGCAGAATTATTTTTAGCATTTCTAAATCTAATAT
This sequence comes from Coremacera marginata, assembly GCA_914767935.1. Classification (NCBI taxonomy): domain Eukaryota; kingdom Metazoa; phylum Arthropoda; class Insecta; order Diptera; family Sciomyzidae; genus Coremacera; species Coremacera marginata. Next base: position 145,361,562 of record OU612047.1, read on the forward strand.
TGTAGTGAAGTATTTAAGTTCCACTTAGTATCATAGGTACATCGTCAAATTTTTCAGTAAATCTTTTTTCGAGTATTTTAGAACCTTCTGTTGAATAAATTATCTTTCATTATTATATTATTTTGTTTGAAGGGTTTGAAGGGTTCTTTTATATTGTACCCTTCAGACTTGGCAGAATTATAAGGTAAGGCCGATTCGCTTAGTGTTCTCACACGTCAACGAAGAGTGGATAATGAAAAGGTTGGTTAGTTGTCAAAACGACGAAATTCGTAGAAATTGCAAATGAAGAAAATATTTTGTTTCCAAGTTGCAAACAGTGCGGTCGCGTGTGTTAAATTTGTGATAATTTCAGTGAAAATATTATTTAAACAGTGTAATAACAACTATAAAATGTGAAAGCATTCTTGAATTGGCAAAAAAACCTGTAAAAATTGTAACCTAAAATCGACTCCGAAACATGAACATAAAGAATCTCGAGATGAACAGCTGATTTTTACATCTAGCCCGCTTTATTCTGCTTTCTACTTCATTGCTCTCCGAGTCGGCCCTACCTTATAATTCTGCCATGCACTTCAACATTTCTACTGAAATGTTTCAGCTTACTTGATAGCTGTTAAGTTAAGATAGATAAGTTAGATAAGTTTTGACAATATAACATTGCTGATGTTAACATTAGTGTGACTAACATTAATTGACGTTAACATTGCTGACGTTAATATTGCTGAAGTTAACAGTGCTGACGTGAATTCATTTACCACTACCAAGAAGTTCTCCAAGCGCTTAAAAAAGTTCTCACTTCATAAATTAAGCATATAGGTTTTGCAATTTATAATTTTTAAAAACCATCTCTTAACAAATGACCACACACTATTTTTTTGCAGCACAGTTAAAAAAATGTTTACAGTAGTTTCAGTTCAATGTGTTCGGCCAAAATCCAGCGATTGAAACATTTTTTTCATGGCAACACTGTTTCAAAGCAACTTTTAACCCTCCAGTTTCCGAATATTTATTTTTTCACCAAAATAAATTATTTTTGCTTCAGGTTTGAGTCATTAGCACCATAACTTAATTCTTTATTCGCTGATAAAGCACCATTCTACAGCACTGTAAAAAATTGGCATACTAAATACAATCATGCCCGATGTTCGCTTCAATTAGCAATCCTACGCTAGAAATAATTTGGAATCTCAAAAAATAAAAATTGTACAGCAAATTTCCAAAAAGTATCTAAAATCGACCATATGAAATTTTGGCTTGCAGGTTGCCACCCCTTAAAGAATTGCTGAAAATGTAGAAAAACTCAAGTAAAAACACCATCAAAATCCTTAATGCCGCTGTCGGCTTTTCTTGGTCGTCCATATTAAAACTGTAAAGAAAATGTAAAAAAAGTAGGCAGGGGGGACTGCCGATCGAAGTAAAAAAATTACAGCTACGACATACATAGCTGTTGAATTGAATGAATTTCCGAAGTAGCTAGAGTCGGCAAATCAGACGCGCTCTACTTTTTTAACTCTTTTTATCAATTTGTGCGTTATTGAATGTATAAACTGCTATTTTTTAGTGTTTATATTTATTTAACATATTTGTAACGTAATTTCTTTGGTTGGATATTCGGTAATTAGCTCGGTAATCGGTTTGTAATCGCTTCGGTAATGGATTAAAATAAGCTGTTGGTAATCGCTTCAGTAATCGGTAATCGGTTGGTTATCGCTTCGGTTATCGGTAACCTCTTGGTAATCGCTTCGGTAAAAGGTAATGGGTTGGTAATCGCTCCGGTAATCGGTTGGTATTCGCTTCGGTAATCGCTTCGACAAGTGGTAGTCGCTTGGTAATTGCGTCGGTGATTGGTAATCGGTTGGTTATCGCTCCGGTAATTGGTATTCAGTTGGTAATCGATTCGGTTATCGGTAATTGGTTTGGTAATCGTTTGGTAATTGCTTCGGTAACCGGTAATTGGTTCGGTAATCGGTTGCTAATCGCTTCGGTAATCGCTTAGGTAATTGGTTGGTAACTGCTTCTGTAATCGGTAATTGGTTGGGTAATCGGTTGGTTATCCCATCGGTAATTGGTTCAGTAATCGGTTGGTAATCGGTTCTGAAATCGCATCGGTTCTCAGTTTAGTCGATGCTAGGTAAGCCCTAAAAAGGAATGCTGTATAGCAATAATTTATGATTTATTATTGAATTGATATGAATAAGAAAGTGATCAACTCGCCTAAAGAAGTTTTCACTTTAAAAAAGCCCCGAAAATATCACTAAAATATTATAAAACTTTTGAGTAAAATAATATAAAACACTTTTGACTCAATGACACGTGTAAACACACATTATATACAACAAAAACCTGCAAGCCAGCAAAGCTGTCAATCGGCATTTTGACGCCATTTTAGAATAAACAAAATATATATAAAATTAAATATAAATTGATCATAAGAAGCTCGGTCAAAGTCCTTTCAAGGGCTAAAATGGCCATTTCTTTCGTTTTTTTATAATATAAAATTGCCAAATCATCATCATAAATAGTAACCTAATATTGTCGATAAAAAAGTTCTCTTTCTGAGCACAGGACAAGTATAGAATTGTAATTTTTCAATTTTTAAGAACTAATATTTTGCACTTTCATAAGCAGACACTGTGTTATTGCGTCTGTCCACACCAAAAGTAGATTAGAAGTTACAACTACTCTTTTGATGTCAGTCGGAGTTTAGGTAATGACACCGCTAGAATGTCAAAATACAGCAGTGATGGCAACTTGCAAACAGTGGCAGCCTTCAAGACCCTCCCCTACGTGTATTAAGTACATTTTTTTTAGGAGGCATATTTTTTTAATTTGAACTACACCTCTTTTAGCCTTTGTCTAACAACACAATCAACAAATATTTAAAAAAAAATGTCTAAATGTGTCACATGCTCGGCATAATTTGAAGCAATTTCTGTAAATAGCTAAAACACCATCAACAGTTTTCATAATTTTTTTTTTTAATGACAGAGTAATCTTTAATTGTTAAGAAAGTCAATGAGATATTAATTCCATTAGGGGCCTTTAACCCCAACCCACCCCACAAATAACACCCCAGTAGAACTAACAAACAAACAGCACCTGCAACACGCTGATGCTTTCATATATATGTATATATTTGTATATTTTGAAGTGTTTACTTTTAGCGGCAGCGGCATTGCCAGCCCGCCCATTCAAGTAAAACAACTGTTTCTTGCATGACGCCAACTCATAAATAAATGTGTGGCATAAACCTGAAGCTGGTGGCTGCTTTAGTTTGGTGTGGATGAAGCACTTAGATTGCTTAGAAAAACCAAAAAAAAAAAAAAGAACCCTGAGCTGCCTGGGAATATGTTACCAGCTGTAGGTTTTCTCAGGCTCCCCATCGGCGTCAACAACTCACTCATTTCCTAATAATAACATTCGCACGCATGCAACAGCCAGCCCAGTTTTGTTGTTGCTATAACTGTTTCTACTAGTTCTGGCTCTACTTATTCTTGGTGAGCTACGCAGACAAACACATGTGGCACAAATGTTGCTGAGCTCAAATCGGCTGTTGGTTGGTTTTATTTTGGAGCAGCTAGTAAGGGGGAGAGAGAGGGGGAATGAGAAAAAATTGCTTGTTTGTTTAAGCAAGCTACTAACTCACTCAACCACCCACTCACTCACCACCCGCTTACCAAGTCAGTTTTACCCATTTTAGCCTATTTCTTATCTTCCGCTACCCATCATCCAGTTACCACACCAACCACCTACCCATCCAACGTCAACCATCAACCACACTTAAATTAACAGAATATTTTAAATTACTTTCCAAGAGGGGTGGCAATGCAATACCGTCTATTTACCCAACCAACAAAAACATCGAACCAAGCAGTCAGCCATATTTATTTGCACGCATTTTATCTGGTATCTTTACAAACTTCTCCTGCGGTTTAATTGAAACTTTATGGCATGAAAATTCTTGAGCCTTTAAGTTTAAAAAAAAAACTAACTTTAATTTCACTAAAGTGCTATACTAATTCCACAAACAAAATTGATTGGGATCACATAAAAGATGAAAGGTTAATCTAGACCATTACCAAACTTTATATACGAATCTACAGAGTTCGAAGATTACTGAATACTCTGAATACGAGTATGTATGAAAGAACGATGCTCTTAAGTGTGTAAATATATATGTAGTCGCATTCCCATTGTTGTTCTTTCATAAACATATAAGATGTAAGTGTCGTGATGACTGCCTTTGAGTCAACTACTTCAAAAAACTTTTCGACTTAAAGGATTTGTTGTACCATAATATATGTATGACAAATAGTAAAAATTAAGTAATACCATTATTTACACGGAGAAAATCTAAAATAGAAAGATAAAATTTCGTACTTAAAAAACTTGCCTACACCGAAAGAAAAAACCATAGTAAGAACATAAAAGTTGGCTTTTGTAAAAGAAAAATGTACTGATTGGCAAAACAAATGTGTAATGTCAAAAGTATTTGTGCAAGTTAAATATGGTTTAAAAATGAAAACTTCGATAATTTCAATAAAAATAAATTGTTTGAATTGTTCAAGTTGAAGTTTGTAAAATTAAGAAAGTTCTTGTTAAGTAACACAGAGACTTTGTATAAAATTTGATTTAATCATCACTTAAACTTTTGTGAAATTATATAAATATTCTTGAATAGTACGAGTATATGTTACTTAACTTACTTAGGTGGCCATCACAACCCATGTTCGGGTTTCGGCCAACCTATATATATATATGGTAAATTGTACAAAAAATCTCGACAATTTGTCAATCAAAACAAATTTCGTAGATCACCAAAAACACCTTTGTGATTTTATTCAAGAACTTGGAAAGCACCAAATTGAAAACAAATTGAATAATTTAATATAACTTTATTGTTAATTTGTCCTAAGTTATTTTTTTCAGTGCAAGCTTTCGTTCGCTTATTAGGTATGAGTGAATTACTAATCGACAAAGAGAATAGGCCTCATAACGAAATAAGAAATCGATAAATAGTACAGATCATTTTAAACAAAAATCATGCAACTTTTTGAAGCTTCTTTGGTATACGTAAATCAAAAATCAACAAAAAGACTAGGGTGTAAAATCGATAGTTTTACTTTTTTAAAAATTTATTGTCATATTTAAATAAAAAATCGCCAAGAAATATATGTATCCAAATAAAACTTTTACTTTTTTCAAATTTTTTTTTTTTTTTTGTATGTGGGAATCAAAAATCGACAAGGAAAATAGTTCTATCAATATTTTTATTTTTTAAGAAATTTATTGGTACATTTTAATAAAAAATCGAAAAGGAACATAGGCGAAATTTTTACATTTTGGAACTTTTGGACCACATATTTTGAAAAATATCTTATTTTTTCATAAATGGTGAAAAATCAAAAGTTATTTCATAACAGTGCTACCGCTTAAATTATAATAAAAGTAAGGCTCAAAGTGCCAAAAAAATGTATCCGAAAGTATCCACCTTACAGTAAAACATTTAATTTTCTTCGCATTTGTGTCGAAGTATTAATCGCTCTGGAATCGTAAGCGAATAGTTTTTCGAAACATAAAGAACCTTCGCTTGCAAAGGAACCGTTACGTCCACCAAACGTATCTTTTTTGAAGATAAATTGATATCGAATTCGGTAGTTATCATCGCAAATTGTTCGTACATTTTTACATTTTCGATATCAAAATCAGATCTTGTGCCACGTGGGAATTGATGAAGAGAATAGAGAATTTTTATTTTTTTTTTTTATTTTAAATTCGTTGATATACTTAAATAAGAAAACGACAAGGAAGGTCTCAAAATGAAAATTTAAATTTTTTTTTTAGCTTTTGGTATGTATAAACCAAATCTCGACAAAGAGAATAGGTCTAATTGCGATAATTTTAATATTATTTTAATTCGTTGATAAGCTTCAATCAAAAAGCGACATTTTTCCCTTCCCTTCATTTGTAAGCGAAAAATTTATCAAAAATAGTTTTTTTGCATGGTACCGTTAAATACCGCTCTGGCGTATATATATATAGGCAAATTTTCTTAAAACTCTTACACCAAAAAATTGGAAATGAAAATCAAATGACTCTAAGTGCGCCATTAAAAACGTTTTTTTCAATTCCTGAAAACTTATAATTTGTCGCTTACAACGTTATTCGCGTCAATGCTTCAATTGACCAGGAGCATAGACCTAGTTATGAAATTTATACTTTCATTAACTTTTTTGAAATTCTTTAATAAAAAAATAAAATATCTGAAACTTTTACTCAAAATGGAATTTTGGGGAAGATTGCTAATTTATCTTATTGACATTCCCTCCTTCAGGGCAATCAAATGGTTAAAAAGCAGTCTGCCTTCATACCATTCAACGAGTATATTCAACATAGTGATATTATCGGAAATATAAATTGTGTACAAAATTAGATCAAAGTTTTTTTTACTTTTGTGACACAGTTGGTTATCAAGAGTTGGGTTTTTGTTTTAATTTGATGACTTAACATAAGTCATCCCAGGCACGATCCTCATAGCACAGACGACAGATCTTGTGGGCTTATTTTTTTGTTAATTATATTTTTATTTATAAATATTAAAAAGAAAAATTTTTTCGAAAAACCTGTGTCGGTAATAACGCACTTTTCCCTTTCCGTACTCGCACCGAACCGCGTACATTTCGACTGCAAGTTGAACGTGCTACTAGACATGGGTAACACAGCAAAAATCGCTGCGTTGATACACCAACTCAAACGCAGTTTACTGTATCAGCGGAATGCATTAACGCAATTGCGCCATAGCGTACTTTGAAATTATATAATGCCTGTATCAACAAGAATTTAATCCACGCAGTGAGGGTTTGAGTTGACAAACGCGTTGCGTTATGTTGCCAATTTACCGCAAATTGGCTTCACTTAGAAAAAATAAATGAAATCAAATAAAAATCTTGAATCAATACGAGTATAAGTGATACAAAGGAACTGTATATATATATATATATATATATATATATATTAAAGATTATTAAATCTATGAATAATTAATATGAAATATTACCAAGCAAAGCACATATTACAGCATCCACCAAAACGAAGTTATATTAAACTTTAAGCATGCAGCCAAACTGTATTCGATTTTATGCGAACTATCAAACAGGTACATACGCGTTTCTGATATAATACAAAACAAGTTCGAAGTTGGATTCAAATTTACTTCTACTTCGAACACGTTTTACATTTAAACGTTCAACACACTTCAAGTATTCATGATTCACTGCATCTTCCCCTCAACCCCTTGTCCTTATTTATACAGAGAAATATTGTTTGCTTTCAACTTTCTGTCCCTATGTTCTGTACGCTCCGTATGCTCCGTACAACTTGAGCAATTTTTCTCGCTGTATAAATATTTTTTACTTTTGCTATGAGCGCGTCATTTGCATTACAGCGCTATTGCGTTACTTTTATTAAAAGAAGTGTATCAACGCAGTAACGCATTTAAGTTCTTCAACTCAATAACGCAACGCAACACTGCGTTACCCATATCTACGTGCTACCTCCATCTCACCATTGTCTCCCTTGCATCAAAGCGAACAAACCTGAAAGCAAACATAGTATTGATCTTCCAATTTATTCCATAGGATTGATACCAAAACTAATTTATTGTTTATCCAAAATAATTATCAATTGATTATGTAATTTTGGCTTTGGCTTTTATTGTTCCGTCACCAGATCTTTTCGTAAATATAACCCCAAATTAACTGGTTAACTAACAGATAAGCTGTTGCTTTAACTTTGCTTTTTTTTATCTACCCACTGAACCATAAGCGAAGGTTTTGAGTAAGGTGAGAGTTTAGCGAACATTTTTGGATAGAATTTTTTTTTTTTAATTTTTTCTTTTTTGTTTTGTCGCTTAAAAGTGCTTGTTATAAAAGATTAAATTCGTGAAAGCTTTTCCTATAAAGAAAAATTGTGCATATTTTGCGAAATTCATTAAAAACTTATTTTGAGTAGAAAATGAATCATTTTTGTATCATTTCAGTAGGTAAGACTTCCTTGTAAATGTCTTACAACCTATAAAATGAATCATTTATGTTTCTTTTTTGCATTCTGAAATGAGTTCAAAAAAAAAAAATTTTTTTTTTATCATATCAGTAGGAAGCAATTTCTCATAAACGAACCATTTTTTGTTCATAAATGAGTTCACTAATGAATCATAAATGTTACTTTTTGTATTCTAAAATCAGGTAAATAAAGGAATTTAAAATGAAAATGTTAACCTTCGTACAAACATCATATGAACTTTTTTACCAGTTCGAGATGGATGTATTTATATAATTTATTTTCAATTTTTCTTAAAAAAAAAACAAAAACTGTCTGTATGATTGTAAATATTTTTAATTAAAAAAAAAGCATAAAATTTCAACTACAGTTAGGACCACTAAGCCTTTGCTTTGTGGTCAGAAGCTCTGACCTTATGCTACCGCGCATACTTGTTTGGGTTTATTTTTCATTACAAGATTTGCATCGTATTTTATGTTGCATTTCCCTATAGGAACAAACTAACTTGTTTTTAAAAACAACTAATTAAAAAACTAATTTAAAATAAACCAGTATATGAACTACTTTGAATTATATTAAGGCGGCAACCACTTCAATTCTAAATAGTTTTTATTGCATTATATATGAAGTAATGGAAATACTACTCAAAATCAAGTGATTGATAAACTACTTTGAATTATATTAAGGCGGCAACTACTCTGATTTTGACATGTTTTAATTGCAAATTTTTATTAGATTACAAGTTTATATATATTTTACCATGTTATTTCATCAAATATTACTAACTTTAGGCCATCAGTAATAGTTGTCAAGTGATTTATTTTAAAGTAGTTAAAAAATAATTTAAATTTAACTAATTTAACAAGTAGTTGAAAATATATGCAGACGAAAGTCAATTGACATATTTAGCGGACATCATCATACAAAATATGTTAGTTCGTTCTATGGAAAAAGGTCAGAATTTCAACTAGTTGTGGTTGACAAAAAACTACTTTATCAACTACTTTTAAATTAGTTGATTTTCCTACAGGGTTGCGACGATATGCAATGCTAAATGTTGCAGACATGTATATATATATATATATAGAGATGAAACCACAACATTATCACCAAAATTCTGCTCTTTCCCATAAGGCACAAAATCCGACTTCGATATCGAACGTTTAAAAATTCACGAATAGTTCACGATGATAACAATCGCATTCTATATCGATTACGATTCGAAAAAGATACGTTTGGCGGACGTAACAGTTACTTTGTAAACGAAGGTTCGCTTTTGTTTCGAAAAATTATTATTAATTTCGATTAATTCTTCAACACAAATGCGGAAATAATTAGATTTTCTACTTTTTAATTGTAAGGTGGATACACTGAGGGAAAAAATTATGTGTTATCAAACAAGTTACGGTTTGAAACAACAGATTTGACTGTTCGATCCCATCCAACAGACAAAACTGTCATAATAACAGTTGATCAACTGTTGATAATTTTTTATTGATTAAACTGTTTTACAGTTAATATTTTAACAGAATTTACTGTTCCGTCACCAGATCTTTTCGATAATATAACCCCAAATTAATTGGTTCATTAACAGATAAGCTGTTGCTTTAACTTTGTTTGTTTTTATCTATAATCTATTATATACGTATAAGCAAATTGAACTGTTGACTCCCCAGCTCTTCACAGTTGGCTTAGGAATTTTTATTTGTCAAAACAAAGCCATTGTTACCGTTATGAAAGTAAAGCCATTGTCACCGTTGGTCTTTATGTGCCAACAATTTTTTTTATTTTTAAACTCTTTATTTGCCAAAATTTATTTTTTCTTCTCCAAACACTTTATTTGTTAACATTTATTTTTTTTAAAACTCTTCGTCAAATTTATTTTTATTTTAATCCCACTTCATACATATAAAAAAAAATACATCGTACATATAAGAAAAACCACAATCAATCAATAAATACTAAATTTTTGTTTTTCTGTCTTTAATCTTTTCTAATGGTTTATTCGATAGTTTGTGATAATTTTAAGATCAAGTCGCGACCCATTTTTAATCCTTCCGTTGCAACCTTCCGGCCCATTGGTTATAAACCGTTGCCCTAGTTTAATTGTTTACTGAGATATACCTATTTCGACGAAAAAAAAAAAATCTGCGCAAGACGACACATTCGGATATTCATAAAACATATCTGGTTCAATAATATCATATAATAGGGTTAATATATATCCCCTTCTCTTATTTTCTCTTCAGAACTATGCAAAACTTAACTAATAAGAATTTTAGAATGTGCCGTTTTAAAAATAATATTGCCCCTTCTAAGAAAAATCCCTTTTTATGTTAAGAAAACCTACACCGTTATTTGTCATCACTTTATTTTGGTCATATTTATACCCACTTTTGACAACTATGTCAGTTCCATTTATATTATCTGTAATTATTGTTTCATAGTCAGAGAGGGAGACAAAATGTTTTACGACTATGTTTCCAAAAAGCTTTTTCTTTTCTACTTGTTAGGGGCGGTCACATTATCAAATTCTTCATCAAAATATTGGCCAAACAGTTTGACCACGCGAGTGTTCATATTATCAAATTTTTCGTCAAATTTCATTATTGTCTTGCACACCGAAGTGAACACATCAGCAGCACTCCATATGCTTTATTTCTAAATAATATTTTTTTTGTAAATTTCCAATTTAATCTGCCAGTCATGGATGTAGTCTATAAATTTCAATAAAATCATTACAAAAATTTTCTTCATCGTGCATTTTGAATTGATGTGTTCGCGTTGAAATCTTTTTTTAAGTGATGAAATCCCTCTAGAAAATTTGACGAGTGTTCACACGTCAAATTTTTCATCAAATCGTTGGTCAAACAACCGAAAAATCAAAATATTTTGATTTTCGTCAAACGATTTGACCAACAATTTGATGAGTGTTCACATGTCAAATTTTTCGTCAAATTCCATATATATTTCTGTTGGTCAAATTTTTTGATGACTTGTTGGATGAAAAATTTGATCATGTGACCGGGCCTATTAGCCATGATACAATAATTTACAAGGAAGCCTTGACAACTACCTTTTTTCTCACGAGCGGCTATCGGGAGTTGTTATATCAGTACAAAGTTTAACTTGTCATCTGTTTTGCTGCTTCTTCGTTTTCTCTTTTTCAATGTGTTTTTGACAACTCCAAGTCGCCAACAGAACTGTCACTCCTACCTTGTAAATCATTATACCATGTTATTAGCATGCAAGGCAAGACAATTGAAAAGAACCGCGTTTACGAAATATTTAAAAGACTAAAGAAGAACCGGCACTCGTCAAATTAGAAATATATCAACAGATAAATTTGACAGTGGAAATTTTCTTAAAAAGAAAGAGAGAAGTACTGATTGTTAATTTAACATAAGTATGAGCTACTCAAATAAATATGTCTGCGTGGCCCAGTGGTTAGAACAGCCGGCTATAGATACAAACGTACTGTGTTCAATCCTCAGTGGAGGCAAAAATATAAAAAGATTTTAAATAGCAATTTTTTTCGTTTTTATGCAACTAGTGCAGCGAATTGCTCTGATGTTGTTTTCATAAGAACCATTTCATTGGTATAACCCCCCATCGCCGTATTGTTGCATACGGGGCTATAAAAGTTTCACTTCAAAAATCGACAAAGGGAATAAGTCTTATAGCCTTATTTTTAAAATGTTCTTTATTTGTTGGCTTACTGCTAGCAAAAATTGACATGGAAAATAGTCCACTTAACGATTTTTTTTTTTTTTTTTTTTTTGTAATTTTGTTATATGTACTTCATAAAAATTTAATGTAAACGTCATTTAAAACCGAAAAATCCTTTGAACCCATAAAGAAAAATTCTCATTCCACTTTTATATAAATTCCATCAAAACATTACCTTCTTTAAAACCTTAAAATGAAAACAAAAGAATTAATAAAATTTTAAATTAATAAATTAATAAAAGTTAAATTTTTTTATTTCATAATATAAATTCAACTTTATTTATTCGCAAATTTACTTTGAAACATACAGCTGTGCTTGTGTATACGTATTATATTACATTCTAAGAACTCCAAAGATGCACAACAAGTCATCCCGGGATATTAAATATGTCCCATTGACATACTTAGGGGTTGATCCAATTCTCAATGGATGGTTTTCTATCGATAAAAATGTTGCAAGCTTCGGTAACATCTAAAACACAAAAACAAAATAAATAAAAAAAGGAAAAAAAACTCCAGCGTAAAAGTTCGTAGAGTTCCAAATCCCAAAGGTATCAATTTGTCCTAAAAAAAAAAACAACCAAAAAGCAGCAAAAAAAGTTCTTGTTACACGCTGTGCAGAGCTATGCCCGACTGACTGCCTCTGTTGGCCTCTAATGAGCAAGAATAATTTTTTTTTTGTGTTTATTTTTTTCACTCACAGCAATATTTAACTACATGAAAATTCATTTAGTTCGTTCAATTGTGAGGCGAAACGGAAATGACCACGAATTTCCGCTCTGTTTTTTTCTTTTAGTTTTTTTTTTTTTTTTGCTAAAATTATAACAAAAACTTAATTTAAAGACTGAAAATAAACGAGCTTTCATATTGACTGAATTTCTTCTCATTTAGTCGTGATTGCGAAATAAACATAAAACGATTTTTAGATTTTTTTTTTCAAATTTTAATTATTGCTCGCAAACAGTATTATCCAAAACATACAAGCGAACACACGAACATTTTTAGAGAAAATAAAAATTTTGAGCACAAAAAATGCATTGACGTTTTCTAGAATATTAAGGATTACATAGAACATATCAGAAGCGCACCCAGAAAATAATTTTTGGTTGGCTTCAAGTTACAATAAATAAAGTTTGGAGAATAGTGACTATTTTACTGTTTTTTCGGCAATTGAATTTGAAGTATCCTCTGTTTTCACTTCCACATCCCTGTGAACTTTTAAGAAAGCTAGACTACTGAGCCTCTCTTCTCCAGTTTTACTTCTTGCATATGTTTTGAGTCTGCGAAGCGACGAAAACAAAGGTTTTTCTGAAGCAACAGTCATTGGCAATGTTGCCCCAGCTATTTTTATGTTAATTTTTTTTCACACTACAACGTCAATTTTACAAATATTTCAAAGTTTACGTTCGAGTGATGAACATATTTTAAACTTTGGGTTTTGGGAATGCAAGCCCATAAGTTTTATAAATGTCTATATTGTAAGAATAGAGCAGGTTTTTTTTTATTTTTTTTCATCCATTCTGACAGTTCAACCGAGCTCTTCTCAAGTGGCTTAATCTGTATTAATCAACCTTGAATCTTGTTGCAGCCAAGATCCGCATGCAATTATGCAATGCGAAGAACATACGCACAGGAATGCAACGAAAGCTAGATGTCGCTAAGCTGCAAGTACAACGGCCTGCCAAGGCCTACTCCGCTCAACTCTCGGTTAAGCTCAACCAACCAACTTCTTCGCATATATCCCAATCCATGCGCGCTGCCACTGAGGAAGTGATTGGTTTCCGGCGCCCGCAACCTCGGAACCAATGGTACGATCAGGAGTGTCGCATCGCAACAGCAGTAAAAAACGCCGCATATAGAAAAACACTGCAGTCAGCTGCAACGCGAGCCGTGCGAGAAAACTACCGCGAAAAGAGGAAGGAAGAGAGGCGCCTTTTCAGACGCAAGAAAAGAGAGCAGGAAAAGCGTGAGAGTGAGGAACTAGAGGTATACCAGGGCAATAAGGATGTACGAAAATTCTATCAACAGGTTAAGCGTCTAACACAAGGTTTCAAGCCCGGAGCATCAACTTGTAGAGACGAAAATGGAGATCTGAATACGGATACAGTGTGTACTTAGATTGTGGAGACGGCACTTCTCCAATTTACTTACTGGCGACGTTTCCACAAATGCCGCCCATGGAAAGCATAGTTCAGTGCCACCAATCAACGATGACGGAGTGGAAGTACCACCACCAAGCCATGAAGAGGTTCGAGTTGCTATCCAACGACTCAAAAACAATAAAGCAGCGGGTGCTGACGGCCTGTCAGCTGAATTGTTTAAAACCGGCGGCGATGAATTGATAAGGCGCATGCATCAGCTCATCAGCAAAATATGGCTAGCGGAAAGCATGCTCGACGATTGGAACCTCAGCGTACCCTATACAACTGCCCTATACAACTCCGCCAGGGTTGCGCCTGCCTGTCCCAAGCCAGGATAAAGGAGGAGAGTTGTTTGTAGGATACGTCCTGCAAACGTAAAAACTGATAGGGCCAACCAAGAGCTCGGGGTGGCGCCCAACTTGGTAGCAGGTCATATTCGGTATATCGATATGAAACAAGCCTGCGAAGGTATAGCAATTGACCTTAAAACTTGTTAGTACGGGGACAGTCTTTACCCGTTAAATGGGGTAGACCCTATCTATCCACCGCATGGAGACCTTAATTCGGCTGGTTAAAAAGATGTGAAGTGTTGGCATGCGTGCATCAAAATGTCGGCTCTTCGGCTATCCGAAGTGTTGCTTGTCAAGAGTTTGACTCGCACCCTCAAACTGGCACGGCAGTCACTGAGGGAGGTGTAGAAATGGTTGTATAACTAAGGTTTCTCATACTGAGCATGGCAGGCCCTGAGAACAATGGCCAAAACTCAATGTCTGGATGTTGAAATCCGAACGGCCAGAGTAAGAGTGGCAATTGCAAAGGTCCTTCAGAGTAGGTACCGGTCATGTGCAATAGTTTCCAGCTGAGTCGGCAACTGCAAATTGTTAGCCTAGCCCTTAAGTGCTCATTGAGCACAGTCATGTATAAGAATGCACTTTTTCGTAATTGCATTTGTGTGTTCTTGGTCTTTTTGCGGGGTTGTTGTGGGTCCTCATTTGACGGGATCGAGTTGCCCAGATGACTGTCGTGGGCTGGACCTTCGGGGAGTCTCGTACTGTTTGTGGTTGTGTGAATGCTACACAGGTCTAGATTGACCGACGGGGTCGCGCAATGGTACGACCGGGCTGGCATATCTGTCTTAATTTGCAAGAGATTGGGTAGGTCTCGTCTCCACCAGTAGATGGATGGAAGTACGTCGCTACGGAAGTCTAAGCTGGTACTGCTATTATGGGCAGTATGTTATTTATTGCATAATGCTCCTAATCAGCAGGGCACTGGGTGATGCTTTGTGTTTGTGAATGTTCGTGTTGCCACACCGGAAGCCCCGTAGGTCTTACTAGATAAAACATAAACGGGTCCGTGTTGTGGTACAACACATAAGTTCTGGTTGTCTGTTTCATGAACAATTACCCTAGGTCTGGAAGACCCAAGTACTTAAGCCATGCGGTAGGATACTTGTCAAACCAGTATCCTATTGTGACCTATACTTAAGAAGGGAGACCCAACAATCTGCGCCAGCTATCGAGGTATCAGTCTTATTTCCATCGCATATAAGGTTCTCTCAAGCGTACTGTGTGAAAGATTAAAGCCGATTACAAAAACACTGATTGGACCTTATCAGTGTGGCTTTCGACCTGGTAAGTCCACCATAGACCAGATTTTCATGCTTCGACAAATCCTGGAAAAAACCCACGAAAATCAAATTGACACACATCATCTCTTTGTCGATTTTAAAGCTGCGTTCGATAGCCCGAGGAGGGATTGCCTTATACGCAACAATGTCTGAGTTCGGTATACCTGCAAAGTTGATTAGACTTTGCAGAATGACGTTGAGCAACACACGCAGCTCCGTCAAGGTAGGAAATGACCTCTCCGAAACCTTCAATACCGAAAGAGGTTTCAGGCAAGGCGATCCACTGTCTTGCGATCTCTTTAACATCATCACGGAGGGGATCGTACGAAAGGCCGGTGTGCATCGTAATGGCACTATTTTCTACAAAGGCGTCCAGCTCCTTGCGTACGCTGATGATATTGATATTGTCGGCAGAACCAAGAGAGATGTTACCGCTGCTTTCGCCGCTATCGAAAAGGAATCAGCCAAAGTGGGTTTGACGATAAATGAGGGTAAAACAAAGTATATGCTGTCTATAAACAAGGGAGCGTGGCGTCTAAACTCCCAAGTTTCATCCGGCAGCTATAACATTGAAGTAGTCAAGGAGTTTGTTTACCTTGCCTACGCCATTAAAAACAGCAACAAAGTCAGCCTGGAGATAAAGCGAAGAACAATAATTGCTAATAGTTGCTGCCACGGGCTCAGTAAGCAACTAAGTTCCAGAGCCCTCTCTCGATCGACAAAACTAACACTCTACAAGACGCTCGTTCTACCTGTGCTGCTTTATGGCGCTGAGGCATGGGTAGTTTCGCAAACTGATGCAGCTGCTCTGGGGGTGTTCGGTCCTGTTCAAGTCGGCGATGACTATCGCATCCGAATGAACCACGAGCTGCATGAGCTCTACGAAGACATTAACGTAGTTCGGCGTATAACTGTGCAGCGACTAAGCTGGCTGGGTCATGTCCATCGTACGGACGACGAAGCTCCAGCGAAAAAGGTGCTTGAAGCGAGGATCGCTGGTCAACGACGACGAGGGAGACCATGCCTCCGATGAATGGATCAGGCCGAGGAAGCCCTAACCGCACTTGGTGTATCCGATTGGAGAAGACGCGCGCAAAGCAGAGGCAGCTGGCGAGAGCTGGTGAGTTCGGCGGAGGCCCGAACACGGCTTATTACGGCCATCTAAGTAAGTAAGTAAGTAGATTACTTTGTGAAAAAAAGCTGCTTTGAATGCTCTCAATGTGTCTTCTTTGGCAAGAAGAACTTCGTCAAAAAGCTGCAATGTCTGTTATGTTTATCAAACATAATATAAGAAACTCTGTAAATATTTCCAAAGCAAGAATCTTCAAAATTGTTTGCCTTCATTAAGAAGCTTATAATTTAAGATACATACTATAGTTCTTTTAATTCATTATATCCATTGAGGGGCTTCAAGTTTTTAACTCTTAGATACGTATTGGTTCGATCGAAAAGTAACTTCGCCCACTTCAATTTATTCTTTCCTTTATTGGCAGCAGAACTTTTTTTTCTAAAATTTGATATTATCTATGGGCATACTTTCTGGAAGCAGAAGGAAAATTTCGTAAAAATCTTATTTACCAGACAGACCTGCTACTGTCTGTTTAGGTAAATAAAAATAAACGCCTTATAACAAAAGGGTTGGTTTTGTCTCACGTTACTCACGCAAATTGCGTAGTTTTTAACTGCGACAATAATTTGCATATATATCGAATTTCGTAACATTAATAAAATTATTTAACGTTTTTCATGACGCTTTAACTGTATTTTTCCTTTTATTATACCAACTCCTTTTATAGCAGCAGTCAGTGTAACATAGTGACAGGAAAACAAATATCTGCAGAAACCAAAAACAGAACAAAAACAAAAACAAAAACAAAAACAGTTAAAATCATAAAGTTTAAGCATTTATGCGGTAGTCTCTAAATAAATAAAGCTTTTTTTTCAAGTCATTAAATAACATTTACCGTGTTTATGATAACGTAAATGAAATGATATTAAATCGATAACGAAGACATTTTACTATAAAATTTAATGACGTTAGGTTTTTTAATATAAAATTTCAATCGTTGAATTATCTGTGTGCTGTGTGTTATAATTTCGTAAAGTGTTTTTATTGGATTCTCTAAATTTCACAAACATGCCTGTCACTTGTCTAAACAACCAATGCCGTTGGGCGTAACCAATGAACAATTCTTCTGGCTAATGCTATTATTTTTAAAATCATCATCATCATCAACATCAACATCATCATCATCATCATCGTCGTCGTCATTGTCATTAACAATAACAATAACGACAGCGAATAAAAAAAAAAAAAAACACGATATAACCGTAGTTCAAAACGTATATGAAAGTACCTCAAAGGCAACTCAAATAAAACAAGCCACGCATGGCATGATTTCGAATGTCAAAAGTGACAGCAGCAGACAACGTTGGCAATGTATGTATGTCAACAAACAATTGCAAAGAAGCAACAACTACCAAAGTGACTGTCTGTCAGTCAGTGAATAAGTCATACAGACATTCAAGAAGTTAGTCAGGCACTTTGTCATAAAGTCATTCAAGTCAAATTGTAAGCAAATCCTACAGAATATAATGAAATGCTTAAAGGAGCGTGAGCGTTCGCGGCTAAACAAAAATACGAAAAAATAATGCCAACATGGTTTGAGTGTGTGTGCAACGGAAATAACAATTTGCATGAAAGCGCAAATCTAAACAAGAAAAAAATTAGATATTCAAGTTATTACCGCGCACCCCCCTGAGCTACTGCTCTGTACACAAAAGACAACAACAACAACCAACTATGGAGACGCAAACAAAAAAAGAAAATCGTTATCCTGCGTCATTTGCACCGTGTGTTGAGACCTAAGCTACAATGTAACAAGCAACAACAACAACACCAACTCTAATTCATTTATTATACGCCATGTTGTTTTCTAACACACACACACATACAACTAAATCTGAAACTGTTCCCCCGAGCAGTCGCAACATAAAATAATTCATTTCGCGACATTCACGGATTTGCTACAAATGAATCACGGAATGCGGGCGTGTGTGTGTAACGCATACGCTGCAAAATTTCTCGCATAGCTTTGTGTCAGTGTGTGTGGCGTGAATGGTGTGAAGTTGGGCTGAGACGGGCTAAGCCACAACTCACACTGATAACTAAGGGAAGTTGTGACTGGAGTGTTATGGAATTTAAAACTGGGTGGGAAGTATGACGACACGCTGACAATTAATTTAAGTGTGTCCACAGGTGTTTTAGGCATGAAAAAAATTCAAATTAATGTACAGTTAAGCACTTAAAAATGCATAAACAAAAACAACAACATATTAATAACCTCCCAAATGTTACTGTCAAAAGCTGGAATTAACAAAATCCAGCTTAATTAAGTGTTACCTGTTTAGGCTTTTAAAAAGTTTTTTCCTTCATTTTCACCATCCCCAACCACCTACCTACCTGCCACCCTACCGTCCAAACGCCAACTCATGCCACACTGTAGACGGCATTCTTGCATAATCACGGCACCCGGCATTATTATCAGCGCCAAAATAAATGAAACCAAAAGTTTTCACAGCATACCGAAAAAGTACAACAGAAAATTTCATTGAAATCATTCTCAATATATTAGGTTGTTCAGAAATTAATGCAGGTCTTCAACCGTATTATTTAAGGGAACTTTTATCCATTTTTTTGTGATTTTTAACGATTAAATATATTGAATGATTGTATATTTTTATACCCCAACGCGTACTGTGTATATTAACTTTGTATATATATTTTAAAAGTAAAAGTATATATATTTTTGATCAGCATCAACGCCTGAGTCGATTTCCTTGTGTCCGCCTATCTGTCTGTGGACACGATTATAGCCGTAATTTTAAAGTTATCGCAATGACTTTCAAAATATAAGCTTCTTTCTAAATAAAAGAAGATCAAGTTCGAGAATGAGCTATATCGGATAAAAACCACGCCTACCTCCCATACAAAGCAGTTTTATTTTGAAAGTAAAATCTCGTAAAAATCCACAAAAATTAAAGAAGTGTCATGAAATTTGCACATATGCTTTGATATTTAATATAAAATAATACTTGGTAAAATCGGATGATTTCGGACCGAAAATTTTTGGAAAAGATAAGACGCCTGGCCGATGGCTCTAAAACCAAGGCCTCTTTCTGCAAGGATGAAAACGGGAATCTAGTGACAGATATCCAGAGTGCACTGACGTTATGAAGGGAACACTTCTCTAGTCTTCTGAATGGCGATGACGACAACAATCCAGCCAATAGAGATGATATCCCGGAAATCCCAATTAGGGATGACAGCGTTGAAGTTCCGTTGCCCGACTATAATGAAGTCTTGACAGCAATAACACGGCTTAAGAACAACAAAGCCGAAGAACGGAGGCGAAGCTCTATTTAAATGCATTCACGAGCTTCTATGCAGAATATGGTCGGAAGAATACATTCCAAACAATTGGAACCTCAGTGTACTCTGCCAAATCCACAAGAAAACCGATCCCACTATTTGCGCCAACTACCGTGGGATAAGCCTCCTAAATATCGCCTATAAGGTTCTGTCTAGCGCATTATGTGAAAGACTGAAGCCCATCGTAAACCAACTGATTGGGCCTTATCAGTGTGGCTTCAGACCTGGTAAATCTACCACCGATCAGATATTCACGCTACAACAAATCTTGAAAAAGACCATAGAGAAGCAAATCGACAGCCACAATCTTTTTGTCGAATACAAAGCCACTTTCGACAGTCCAATAAGTAATCACCTATACTCCATCATGTCTGAATTTGGTATACCTGCAAAATTAATCCGACTATGCAAGATGACACTGACCAACACGAGCAGTGCAGTAAAAATCGGGAAGGACCTCTCCCCTCCCCTCCCCCCGTTTGTTACCAAACGAGGTTTCAGACAAGGTGATTCATTATCGTGCGGCTTTTTTAACCTAATCATGGAGAAGATCATTCGAGCTGCTGATCTGAGACAAAGAGGCACAATATTCTATAAGAGTGTTGTGCTGCCAGCGTATGCCGATGATATTGATATCATTGGCCATAACACACGCGAAGTCAGTGCAGCATTCTCCAAATTAGAAAAAGAGTCGAGTCGCATGGGTCTTGCAGTAAACGCAGATAAAACTAAATATCTGGAGTCAACAAACAAACAGTCCCCGCGTATTGGCACCCACGTCACTGTTGACAACACCTCCTTCGAGGTTGTGAAGGACCTTCGTATACCTCGGTTCCAGCATTTACTCCACCAACGATATCAGTAGAGAGATAAAACGAAGGATAACTCTTGCCAACAGGTGTTACTTTGGGCTCAGTAGGCAATTGAGAAGCAGACCCCTCTCTTGACGAACAAAAGTCACGCTCTATAAGTCACTAATCATGCTCGTCCTGTTATATGCAGCACAAACCTAGAAGTTGAACAGCTCTGATGAATAGATTTTGGGAGCGTTCGAGAGAAAGATGCTTCGAAAAATCTACGGACCAATCTGCGTCAATGGCGAGTACCGAATACGAAGGAACGATGAGCTGTATGAGCTATACGCCGACATCGACATAGTAAAGCGCATAAAAATCGAGCGGCTTCGCTGGCTAGGTCATGTTGAGCGGTTGGAAAGAGACGCTCCAGCGAACGAAAATATTCGATTCGGTATCCAGCAGCGGACAACGCAAAAGAGGACGACCGCATCTCCGTTGGAAGGACCAAGTAGAGGACAACCTGACGAAACTTGGAGCTTCCAACTGGTGCCAGCAAGCGCAAAACAGAAATGGCTGGCGCAATTTCTTACAACCGACTTATGGTGATAGGTGCCATCTAAGTAGGTAAGTAAGATATGGGGTGTGTTGCTTTAATTTTAATTGAATTCCTTCTACAACATTTTTCCTACTTCAACCTAGCTTACTCCCTTTTTTCAACTTCCACCGAATTTGAAACATATATTCTTTGGAATAATGAGTAGTTCGTAGTCTAGAAAAGTGGGCGGAATAAGACAAGGAGGCGTATTACTTTAATTTTAATACTTTATCTCAGTATAGATCTGCACCATGGTATTAATATTTAACATAGGAGTTGGTGGGAACTGTTCCAAGCAACATGCAAAACCTCGGAGTGACTAGAAAGGGGGATTAGAAATGTGCTTTAAAAACTGTATCTCTCTATTTAAGATTCATAGTTCCGCTAGACCCTCACAGCTGAAAAGTTTCAGGTGAAAATTAAGTGGATCTTTCCTGATCATATATAAGACTTTCTCGATTTTGTGTAAAAAACAGCTGCAAAAGTATTGAGATAGATAAAAAATAACAGTAACATAACTGCAGAAGCTTCATGCCTTATTAGTTTTTGTTTTTAATTAAAAATTTTTTTAAAAATAAATACAAGCACATGTCAACAAATTTATCTACGAATTAAGGTGGAATCATTTTGAAGTTTTCTTTAAAAACAGGGTAGCCAGCCAACATAACATCATTGAAAAAAATGTTGCATTTTTCCAAAAGTTTTACGAGTTTTACCAAATTTTTTATCAAGAAAAAAAAACGCTATGGACTTACAAGAGCAGGGATTAAAAGAGCTTATTGGCACACGCCCTGAGTGAGAAATTTCCGAATGGCACCTAATTAAAAAATATGACAGAGTATTAAAGCCTCGGGATAACTTTGACGTTTGGCTGGAAGAAAACTGGAAAAACACTAACCAGCCGTTAAGATATGCAGACCTGTTAAGTGGTTATTCAGAGTATACAAAAAGTAAGCAATTCCAATTTTTATACAGTGGTTTTAAACTCTGGGGCCGAATCGCCGCTTTTGTAAGAGTACAACTCGTCGCGGAATTGTCTTAAGTCCATCATTGAATTGCATTCAATTAACACAACTTTACGTGACGAATTGTACGTTCACGAAAGCGGAGATTCGGCCACAGGTTAAATTAAATGCCCTGGATAAGTTATCGCCTGAATATTGCTGAAATATCCTGAGGTATATAAAATTTCTATTTGAAGGTATCGAGGTATAGAGAAATCATGCATTAACATTTTCAATCGTTATACTCTAAGTTGTAAAAAAGTATTTTTGGTTTTTATGCCATAACTTTGGCTAAGATCACGCTAGAAACTTTAAGTTGTATGTGCATCTAGAGAAATTATAAGAGAATACAGCAAGTCAATAAAACAGTTCTGTCTTAAGTCAACTTAGCGGAAAATTTTTGCGTTTCACTGTTACATGTTACATCGGCTTTATTCGCCATTCCAATTCGCTGTATTGCTGTATACGCGGCTACAGAAATTTCACTTCTAAAGCTTTGAAATAATATAACAGATTGGCAATCACCTCTCTCAGCAGACAATGGCAAAACTCAGATAGAGCAAAAAGTGAGCCATTCTTAGTCGGCATAAATCTTGTAGGTCCAATTCTCTTTAATTTGTGTACAAACATTTTATAATACCCACACCGAGAAAAAAGCTTATGTTAAATTGAAAAAACCTAGTATAATTTATAAGATGGCTTTGGCAGTTTTCAGCCAACGAAGTACTTTATCAAAACGCCTAAGTTTTACATGTTGACTTGCCAATTTTTATTGGATGATAAATTAACCAAGTATTTGGTAATTTTTTATACACTATTTTAAAAAAAATTTAATTTCAAAAATATAACTTCTTGTCGGGTTTTGGTTTTTTTTTATTTCCCTTTTTTTTAAGCTGCCGCTGCCTCTCGTTCTGTGTTTTGCTTGGCTGAAATCGGCAACTACACAAAATTTTTTTTTATAGCCACTGTTTTTCTTAGAAATTAATGACTTCTCGGCTTTTCTTGCTGCTTGACGTATATTATAACAAGAACATTAAATTAAATTAAATATCAAACCCAAAAATGTTACCTTCGCATGCCGTTGAGATTCGAAGTCACTACACTATGCATTGAGCCAAACTCCTTCGTTACGCTGAGTGATTTATTCAATATTAATTACAACTAAAGCTATGCTGCAGCTATCAACAGAACACTGCGACATACTGCATCTGTTGATACAGCATCTGTTAACATCTGTGAATCAAATATTTTTTTTTGGCAGGGTATCGAAAGCATGTGCTTTCAAAGCAATGTATTAAACAATAAATTGCTTAGGTGAATTAACGTAGCTGCAGTTATGTCAGCAAACAGCAGCAAGGCTGTTTTGGTCAGTTGGTAGAGCGATGGACTGGCACCAAAAGTTCCAGGGTTCGATTCCGCACGGCGGGCAAAGAAATTTTTGTTTTCCTTTTTTCTTTTCTTTTTGTTGATGAAATGTAAAAAAATTTTCTGGTGTGAATATTAACGAGTGTTTTTTAATTTATTTTATATTATTTTTGAATTTAAAAGGGGTTTTATTACAAAAAAAACCATTAAATTATCAAATCTATCCTTGTCTCGTGTGTCTAATGACGCAGCTGTGTTTTTTTTTTTTCAGAAAATAGCTCAAAACTATGCTAAGCCATCCATGCTAGTTGTTTTTTAATTTTGTATATTTGGATTTTGGGCTTAGGTGAATCAAATATTCTTTTTGGTAAGGTATCGAAGTATGTGCATACAATTTTCTTTACCCAAGCCAACTTAGGTGATTTACCTATTGTTTTTTTCGGTGCACAACATATTTGATCATAAGAAGCTTGGTCAAGTCCTTTCAAGGTCTCAAATGGCCAATTCGGTAAGATTCAAGGGATTTTTAAAAAAACAGATAAATATAAAACACTAAAATAAAATGTATACCAAAGTTTTTATGCGAAAATGAAGAAAGTTTGTTTGTAAGGAACTGTATTAAGACGGCAGTATGACATGGATAACAGCTCCACAGATTGTATGCATGTACTCTCAATGAAATCCAACGAGTTCCTTACTTATAACAGTAAATTTGCCTAAATTGAAAAGTAAAAGTAATAAAAAAAAAAAATGAAATTAAAAATAAAAATAAAAAAACATTAAGACCACAAAAATTCAAATGTTTCAATTTGAGACATAAAAAGTTTTCCAATCGCATAACATGAAGCAAAATTCTTGACATAATTTTCAAAAAACTTTTTCCCCACAAGTAAACCTCGAAAGTGTCAATTATAAGCAAAAAAAAACAAAGTTCTACAATTACACTCAGGCGAGCACTTAAACCAAAAATTTGACTCCTCTTCTAACAACAGCTGCAGCTTCAGGCTGCAGAGATACAACAGCATCAACTTTCAGCTCCACTTGATATTCATACCATTCATATTCATAAACAATATTGGCTTTAATATTTACTCAATTTGTAGCACTTTGAATGCAGCACAAGCTGCTAACAAGGCTAAAGATGTCAACAAGGCTTGTTTGTGACTGGGTGTGGAATGGCGCAGTTGAACCATTTTGTGTGCCACATATAATTTACGGTATTTTATTAAAAATTTAACAGAATTTTTATTTATTTAAATTAAAAAAAAAAAAAAAACATGTTCACCAAATAAGGCGTAGAAGTAAAAAAAAAAAAAATAAAACGACGACACTGAGGCACAGACACAATCAGTGACACCAGCCAAAGCGTCACTTACAGAAGCCATGCTTCTGAAGCAAGCAGGCTTGATGGTGATGGCCTTTTTTTTGTTTCTTGTGTGAAAATGTTGCTTTTTCTTTTTTGGGCGTTACTAGAGCTCTGCATACAAATGGGACATAAAATGAAAACGAAAAACGCAAAAAAATATAACAAGACAAAAAACAAAGAAATGCAAATTTATTGTTAAAATTTTCATTTTTGTTTATGTCACAGGATTTCACGCATTTCCTAGACTCTCTTCAACAGTCAGAAAAAAAAACTTACAAAATAAAAGTTGTACGCAAAAAAAAAATGTACAAGAATCGAGCAATGTGGCAATATATCATAATCCCCTCTTCGGGGTAATTGTATTTTCTTTTTTATTTCCATTTTTATTTTGGTCCTGGCCCTTTTTTACGTGCTTTCACTTTTCTTCTTTAAGTTTTTTGTTGTATGTTTTTTTTTTTTTTTTGGGTTAGCAGTAACAGAGTCAGAGGCGGATAAGCATTACAGGAATACCGAAACAGATTAGTGGCAGATACCGTCGTATTCTAAGAGCAATGAAATCGTATTGGAAGAACAATAAATAAAGCAACAGTATTCAAAATAAGAGATAGTAAACCGCGTCATTTTTTTTTTCCAATAAAACACTGACACTGAAAACAATGAGGCTTCACTTAGAAGCAAACAAAGGAAAATGTTGCCATAACATGCACGAAATTAGAAAGGTAACAAGTATTGTTAAAAATGTCTAAGAAAAATTGTTTAGTTAGAATTCAAGGATATAAATTTCACAAAGGTGATTATATTTATAAATATTCACTTGTAACGCTAACACACGCTGGTTAAAGATTCTCACTGATGATATTGTAATGCATAAATGTAAGCGGGGATGTGACAAAAACTGTTTTGCCTTATTAAGGCTTCATAGTTTCTTTTCATTGTTGAAGCAAAAGTTTAACAGCCACAAGTGCAGCCATAATTAAAAAAAAAAAATTTCAATATACAGGAATATACCTGCTTGTTCTCTAAACGAGCAATGCAAAAGCCAGAATAATCTGTACCCTATGTTCAGTTGTTCCGGCCCATGTGAGCGAATGTTCCATGCTTCTTGTGCTGGTATTTCAAAATCGTGCCTTGACGATTTAATGTCAGTGCGATCTGGTCTTCGCTGGTATTGTGCTTCGGGCAGGGCCCTTTCCTTGGATGAATTCTATTCCAAAATAAAGCTTTTTGGGGTAAGTCTTAACTTATTATATAATAATTTCAGAGAAACTGTTACATTTTTTAGCGATATAATTTCTGATGGAATTACTGTTCAGAATAACATTTCGGTTCCCTTGTCCATGACTGCTTCTTCCGAAATTTTAATAGTTTCATCAGAAAAAACCCCCAAAAAGACAGAGGAAAAACAAAAGCAAAAGTAAGCGACGGAAGGCGTCCTCCAGACCTTCCAAGGCAAAGCAGCCCTCAGCAATGCAATCAGAAAATAGTAATACGGTGATTTTTTATACACCATCTTCTGTTCCTCCATTGACTACTAGTCCAAATAGGATTTCAACTACGCCTAACAGACATTTGACTTTAAGAGCAGTTTCGAGGACCAGAAACGTTTTCATTTCACGTCTTCAGCGCCCCACACATCAATAGAAAATATATTGACGTTTGTCAGGCAAACTAAGTTAGTAAACTCAAATGCATTCTGTTCATGCAAAAAAATTGGTAATAAGCCTTCCCACGCTTCTTTTATTTTAACAGTTGTAGCCGAAGATTTTACAACTGTTCTTAACTCTAATTTGTGGGCCGATAATATTCGTGTTTCTGAGTTCAAACCAATAAATAAGTCTAGAAGGGTGACTAAAGCCGCCCGGCAGACTCAAAAAACTCAATAGGATGTCCCTTTACTATCAAAATTTAAGGGAACTACGTTCTAAGACGCAGAGCTTATTGCTATCAACTCAAAATTGCTCTGAGGATATTATCGCGTTAACAGAAACGTGGCTGAACGGAAACATTACTGATTTGGAATTGTTTGACAATAGTTTTCAAAGTTTTAGAAAAGACAGATGCACTGACAATATTTCATCTGTCGGTGGTGGTAACTCCGCCAGGTCTAGCTTGCGCCTGCCTGCCCCAAGCCAGGATAAAGGAGGAGGGTTGTTTGTAGGATACGTCCTGCAAACGTAAAAACTGATAGGGCCAACCAAGAGCTCGGGGTGGCGCCCATCTTGGTAGCAGGTCATATTCGGTATATCGATATGAAACAAGCCTGCGAAGGTATAGCAATTGACCTTAAAACTTGTTAGTACGGGGACAGTCTTTACCCGTCAAATGGGGTAGATCTTATCTATCCACCGCACTGAGACCTTAATTCGGCTGGTTAAAAAGATGTGAAGAGTTGGCATGCGTGCATCAAAATGTCGGCTCTTCGGCTTTCCGAAGTGTTGCTGGTGAAGAGTTTGACTCGCACCCTTAAACTGGCACGGCAGTCACTGAGGAAAGTGTTGAAATGGTTGTATAACTAAGGGTTCTCATACTGAGCACGGCAGTCCCTGAGAACAAAGGCGAATACTCTATGTCTGGATGTTGAAATCCGAACGGCCAGAGTAAGAGTGGCAATTGCAAAGGTCCTTCAGAGTAGGTACCGGTCATGTGCAATAGTTTCCAGCTGAGTCGGCAACTGCAAATTGTTAGCCTAGCCCTTAAGTGCTCATTGAGCACAGTCATGTATAAGAATGCACTTTATCGTAATTGCATTTGTGTATTCTTGGTCTTTTTGCGGGGATGTTGTGGATCCTCATTTGACGGGATCGAGTTGCCCAGATGACTGTCGTGGGCTGGCCCTTCGGGGAGTCTCGTACTGGTTGTGGTTGTGTGAATGCTACACAGGTCTAGATTGATCGGCGGGGTCGCGCAATGGTACGACCGGGCTGGCATATCTGTCTTAATATGCAAGCTACTGAGTAGGTCTCGTCTCCACCAGTAGATGGATGGAAGTACGTCGCTACGGAAGTCTAAACTGGTACTGCTATTACGGGCAGTATGAGGTTATTGCATAATGCTCCTAACCAGCAGGGCACTGGGTGATTCTTTGTGTTTGTGAAACAGCTTCCATGTTTGTGTTGCCACACCGGATGTCCCGTATGTTTTACTTGTTTTAAAACATAAACAGGTCCGTGTTGTGGTACAACACAAAGTTCATGGTTGTCTGTTTCATGAACTATTACCCTAGGTTTTAGATAACCCAAGTTGCTTAAGCCTTACGGCAGGGGCAGCTTGATAATCTTAAAATCGTCTGTCGGTGGTGGTAACTCCGCCAGGTTAGCAACTGAGTTGCGCCTGCCTATCCAATGCCAGGGTAAAGGAGGATGGTTGGCAGTAGATGCATAGAGGCGTAACATTCGTGGATTAGTCTTGTCTACTGTCGTAAATGAGAAGAGTTCAGCAGAGCTCGGTGGTGCGACCAATCTGGAAGCAGGTCACTATGGTAAATCCTTGTGAAAAAAGCCTGCAATGGAGTAGCAATGGTCCAATAGAACTTGTTAGCACGGAGATAGTCATACCCGTCGAATGAGGTGACCTCTATCAACGGCAAGGAGACATGGTCTATATGGCCAACATCGGAAGTTCTTTTGTGTCTATAAGATACGGCAAATGGAGGGAAACCTTGTGCAGTATAGTGGCACGGGTCAAAAACTTTGGCACTTCGTTTAAGGTATGTAAATAGATCCATGTCAATGTAAATGGAAGTGTCAGTCAAAAGCAAAAAAGTGCTTGTGCACTGTCAAATACAAAAATTCTGTAGGCTGGCATACCTGCTTAGTATGCAAGAGATTGGATAGGTCTCGTCTTAACCAGTAGACGGCAATGAAGGTTTACAGAATACGGCACAGAGTAATGTTTTTGTGTTTATGAATGTGACATCTAGTACGCGGTTGCTTTTCTATCCTTTGGATGTGCATTTTTTAATACTATATGTTGGATTCATGAGCTATAACTCCAACGTCTGTGGAACCAGAGGAATTAAGCCTTAACGGCAGGGGTCCTCTTTAAACACATAACGGATTCTGTTCAAAAGAACAAATGTATAGGTCACGTACAGAAGCAAATGAGCACAAGATTGCGCGCAGTCAAGATACAACATAAAGGAATTGGAGGTAGAGGTGCAGGAAAATTGACAAACAAATTAATAAAAGATTTGACTTTGTATTATGGACTTGCCATTAGACGACACCCTGATTCAGCCGAAGGGATGAACAAATCTGTGTGGGCAACGTTCGATCACAAATGTTCCACGGATAAAGAGCCGAAACATGAAAACTGTCCACCAGATGAAAACAGTTAGTGTAAGTGGCGTGTTGCAGAAGCCAAGAAAATTAACTCTCCGATTTCCACCATGAGCATGCCCTTCAAAAATCGGTTCATGAAGCAATTCGACCCGTATTTGAAGATCTTTCAAGTGATAACTTACTGAAACGATGCACAGGTAGAAACACCCAAAACAACAATGAATATTTTAACTCTTGTCTGCGGAAACTGGTCCCCAAACACCTTCATTGTGGCGAACAAACTATCAGAATAGCAGCATATATATCTAAAGACTGAGGACCGGCATGTGAAGTCAGCGGAGGAGAAACTCTCGGAGTTTACAAAAAAGCCAGAATTGGAAATCTTTGTGCCGTGGTGCAGCAAAGCATGCTTTTTGAGGATGAAAAAGGGACCATGTATGGTGCAGAAATAGCTGATTAGGTGTAAGTGTCAAAAAACAAACATTATTTACGATTTTTTCTTTGTCAATGTTTAAACGCGTTTTTCTCGAAACACCTTTTTTTTAGTGCTGTACACGATTCCGCTTCAACAACTTAACCAATTTTGATGTTTGACAACTCAAATGAAAGCTTATTCAAATAAGGGGCTTTTTTTCCAAAAAAATTTATTATCATTATTTTTTTAACATTAAAGGAAAAGAAAAGGGAGGAAAAATAGGGTTTTTTTAAAGGGGCGGCATTTTTTTTTTAAAGGGTTTTATTAAAATCGGAAATCTACTTTGTATGGAGTTCTTTCAATAATAAAATTGTTTTTTGCTTCACCTAGAAATTTAAAAATTTTGAGTTGTGACTGTTTTGTATTTAGTGTGCGCTATATGCGTTGGTAACTTAGCAGTGTTAAGTAATACATAAAATTGGGAGAGGCTAAGCAGGGGGCATGCATTTTCATTTTAATCTAATTGCCTCTATACCGTTTGTCCGACTTCAACCACAAATATAATTTTTTTTTACACATATATTGTTTGACCTAATTAGCAGTTCGTAATGTACAAAAGTGTGCATAAAGTGCATAAAATCAGGCGGGGTTAAAGATGGGGCGTGCCACTTTAATTTCAAGCTAAATTCTTTTACACCGTTAATAAGAATTCAACCAAATTCGGTCATATATTCTTAAGTATAATGAGCAGCTTTGATTTGAGAAAAGTAGTCGGGCTTGGACAGGGGGCGTGGTACTTTAATGTTTATCTAACACCTACACCGATTTTCTTATTTCAACCAAATTTTGCACATATATTTTTGATATAACGAGTTGTCTGTAGTATAAAAAATTGGGCGGAATTGCACACAGGGGCATCGCACTTCATTGTAGCCGAACCTCATTAGAGTTTGTTCGGCTTAAACCACATTTTTCACACATACTTTTTGAAATAATGTGCAGTACATAGTTCAGAAAAATGGGTGGGACTAGACATATGGTGTGCCACTTTAATTTTCAATACTTCTACGACATTTTTTTCTAATTCAACCAAATTTTGTAATTATATTTTTGAAGTGCGAACTTCTTTAGGCGCGTTGAGCATTTTTTGGTAGAGAGCAAAACTCTACTTTGGTAGAGAGCAAAACTTAAAAGAAATTATTGCTATACAGCATTCCTTTTTAAGGATTACCTAGCATCGACCAAGCCGAAGACCGATTACCGATTACCGATTACAAGGCCAATTACCGAAGCAAAAACCAACCAAGGCGATTATCAACCGATTACAGAACGAATTACCTATTACTGAAGCAATTACCAACCTATTACCGAGCCAATTACCAATTACCAACCGATTTCCGAACCAATTACCCATTACCGAAACGATTACCAACCGATTACTGAACTAATTACCTATAGCCGAATAAATTACCGATTATGGAAGCGATTACCAACCGATTACAGAACCAATTGCTGTTTACCGAAGCGGTTAACAATTACCGAAGCAATTACTAACCGATTACCATTTACCGAAGGGGTTACCAACCGATTACCAATTACCGAAGCAATTACTAACTGATTACCGATTACCAAAGCGATTACCAACCGATTACTGAACTAATTACCTATAGCCGAATAAATTACCGATTATGGAAGCGATTACCAACCGATTACAGAACCAATTGCCGTTTACCGAAGCGGTTAACAATTACCGAAGCAATTACTAACCGATTACCAACCAATTACCGAAGCGATTACCAACCGATTACCGAATCAATTATCAAAGCAATTACTAACCGATTACTGAAGCGATTGCCGAAACGATTACCAACCGATTACCGAATCGATTACCAACCAACTACCGAATCGATTGCCAACAGAATACCAAAGCAATTACCAATCGATTACCGAAGCGATTACCAATAACCGAAACGATTACCAACCGATTACCGAAAGGAGTACCAACCGATAACCTAACCAATTACCGATTACCAACCGATTACCGAACCAATTACCGAAGCAATTACCAAAGCGATTACCAACCGATTACCGAAGCGATTACCAACCAATTACCGAAGCGATTACCAACTCATTACCATTTACCGAAGGGGTTACCAACCGATTACCAATTACCGAAGCAATTACTAACTGATTACCGATTACCAAAGCGATTACCAACCGATTACTGAAACGATAACCAAACAATTACAGAAGCGATAACCAACCGATTACCGAAGCAATTATCAACCGATTACCGAGCCAATTACCCAATACCCAACCAAAGTAATTGTGTTACAAATATATTACCCACTCTAGACAAGGAAGTTTCAATAAGCTTCTAAAAAGCACTTTTTTTAATCGAGAAATATTAGCATTGAAATATGCTCTCGTTTAGCATTTCCGGCTTGTACTTTGCGTCTATATTTTGTCAAATTTTCTGGTTTAAGGGGATGGCTCTTTTTAGTTATTTAGACTCAAGTATGAAACTGACTCTTGAAATATGTTTCTATGCTGACGCAATTATTTTACGAAAGCTTTCCATAGAGGAGAAACATCTTATATAAGTTTCTGTATTAACAGGCGTAAAATTGTTATCGCGGCAAAACAAAAAAAAAAAAAGCACGTCAAAATTTGGTCAGCATTAAAAACTGACTTATAAAGAAGCCACTCCCGCAAATGTTGCCATATTCATCATGGACCTAACTGCAGCTGAAGTGTTTTTTTTTTTTGTTTTTGTTTTTCTTTTTTACTTCAGATTTCATTTGTTGTATGACTTAATTTCTTCTCTCAACATTTATCTCGTGAAATCATGCCGCAACATTAACATAATTCTTTCGGTGTAGCACTACGCCCACTTGACGCACCCTCACGCATACACCTCCAACAAACTACTCGATGGAAAGATGCCGCCGCATGTGAATAATAGATATGCTACATTAAGTGTAGCTTCTTGTTTGTCTTGTCTTGTTGTTCTAGTGGTTGTCACTGTAGCTGTACCAACAACAGTTACATGTTTTATGCTAAACGGAAGTAGAAGAGGTGTTAAGCCAGCGTACCTTGCCCCCCTTGTGCAGGATAAAACCCAAAAATAAGCAAAAAGTGAGAGGAAAAAAAAAGCAAAAAAAAAAACAGGTAACAAAAATGGGTGACAGGCTGCTACATAAAAAAGTTTAAGTCAAGTCAAAGTGAATTGCCAAAAGTGGAATCCTAGAAGGTCATGTTAGGCGGTATATCAAAGTGAGTGAGTGGGTGGTATAGCTGGTTGCCATACGCACTCTGCTGCTGCTACTGCTGTTGCTGAAACTTGAATTAAGTGAAATGTTTGCGTAATAAAGAGCAAATTTATCGATTTGTGTAAATTTGCGATTTTCTTTTAGAGCTCTTGTGCCAGGATTTACAGGCAGCCTTCCTGCAGATAATTGTTTTTGCTTCCGTTTCTTGAGTATAAACTCGTGGAAGCGGAAGCTGACAAATTTATCAGGAACGATATTTCCAGAGAAATGAAATGCAGAGTTGTTGTTGTTAGCTGCTGATATTGCCACAGTATGGAAGGACTGACGACGCATTTTGCTGTTGTTTTTAATGCTGCTTAAGACTTGGACCCGGAGTTATTACGATGTGCGAAACGCACATTAAAAACAACAAAAACAAAAAGAAAATAAAAAGACTTACTTATATATATATACTATATATAAGGAAAACAAAATGTATAAAAATGACCCAAACAGCACTCTATACCAACACATTATGATGGGCTTTCAAGATGATGCTGCAGCCGAAGCTATAAAAGTGCCAGAACTGCTGGAGTTGTGGTGGTGGTGGTGGTGATGTTGGTGGTGCTGGTGGTGGTGGTAGGAGAAGGTGAAGTAGGTGTGGATGCTGCTAAGTACCAACAGAGGCCATTAAAACCGCACGAGTCATCGTTTATATTGTCGAGTGAATGTCCAGCCTAGGTGGAGGCGGTTGTTGGTGGGCGTGGGTTGATGCTTTGTTTGGTTAAATTAAATGTTCTTAGGTGGGTTCAAGTCCTGAATGCATGCCCCTTATTTACTAGCATTGACGCTGCGGCTGAATGAAGTGCAATGATTTGGAAACAATTTACGACATTTATTATATAGCGCATTTATATTTATTTTTTTCCATTTTTTTTTTTTTTCTTTGTTTCCAACTCAGCTGATTTCTTTTATTGTTCTCTAGCAGCGTTAAAATTCAACCGTCCGTGCAGTGCAGCGCTACGGCATACAGAGTTCAATATTTTATTTCATTCGTTTTTGTTGATACGATTTTTTGTCATGTTTGCAATTTCCGTTGACTGCATGAATTATGATTATTTCCATTCTTTCGTAGATCCGGTAGAAGAATTGTGTGTGTGTTTGTGTGTGTATGTGTGAGTATTTGTGCACAGTGTGTATTTGTATAAAATACCAATGTGCGGTATGGTGACACGTGCACAAATAATAAGCAGCAAAAGATTATAGCGTGAGTTTCTCCAAAGATTCCCGAGTGACAAAAACCAAAAATAAAACCGTAAAGACAAAACGGCACATGTCAGCCAAACTACGACTAGCAGCAATCCTGCCTGCCTGGTGTATAGGTAAGTGTGTACGCCGTGTACGTGTATAAGTGTTAGATGTACAAATGAAATGTATGTGAGTGTCATATTGAACGATTGTCAAAATTTGTAACACATGATAACGTGTGTTACCGGATTATGGCTTTTCCAAATGGTTCACAAGATAATGGAGCAACTTTATCTTTGTATGTTTATTTAGAATTTGCTACACACTCGCGAGTGTACAAAGTGCTAAAAATTATGGCGTAAAAACTTCATTCGTCAAGATAGATTCATGACATTTGTGAAAGCATTCTTTTGTGAAATTTAAATGAATGACCCTGAAACAACCTTGACTGATAATATTTTATCATAATGTTATTATGATATTTGTTAGTATTTAAACTCCAAGCATTTAAGTGCACTACCTTAAGGCCAGAGTATCTTTTACATAGAATATTTATATATAAAACCAAATAAAAAAACGAAAAACAAATTTGTGTCAGCTGGGGACTCGAACCTAGGCTGTTTCGCATACAAATCAAGCACCTTAACCACTATGCCAAGGCCACCACAAAAATCTGGTGGAAAGTTTTCGTTTTTGTCGGGCTTCTGTCGAGCTTCTGTCCATGACAAATGTTTAATTTTTGCCATAAACGTAAAAAAATTGCGTAACTTTACTTCAATACAATTGAACTCCAAGCAGCAGCACTAGGCGAATATTAGCCGACTGAAAATTCAATTGACGGTGGTGCAACACGTTAAGCAGAGCGCGCAGTAAACCCGACATCGACGAGTCCGGGGTCGAATTCCAATGATTGAAGTAAGATATCAATTATTTCAAATCATATTGAATTTATGTGTTAGAAGAAATGTTAACAATAAAATAAAAATTTTAATATTAAAATTCAATAAAAATGCAATTTTTTTTTTTTATTTTTTCGATATTTTTCGTAAGTTACAACTGAATATTCGCTTGCAGCTACTACGGCTCGCAAACGAAATATAATTGGCTCATTTTTCAGTTGCGCTAAACGAAAAATTTCTCTGCGTGTACAAGATGATCGACTTCATCATCAAAATTAAGCCCTACGAAAAACTATTTATTTAAATAAATCTAAGAAATAAACTTTAACAAATTTTTTAAATATACCTTCATAGTGTGTCCTTAATATTAACATTTCCCATAGAAAACCACTGAAAATAACTTAACCTCACAAAAAAATTTGACACATTCGATAGTGTGTATATGTAAAAATTACTTTTTAATAAAAAATTCCAAAGCAAAGTAACGAATATGTCACATTCGATACATTTAATAGGAGAAAATAATAAAAGTGTGCATATTCGATACTGCAGTTGTTGCTTGGATCCCCTATTTGCGTCTTTATCTAACTTTGCTGTCGACTATGAATATTTTGTTATAACTGGAAGATTTATATAATCTTTTAACCAACAACAATCTAGCCAGTAGCTTCCTCGACAAAATATCAGAAGTTGGGCTCACTGTAGTGAACACTCTCATGCCGTCCAGATTTGCAAACAACTCTCTTCCAAGCTTACTTGACGTCTTCAGTGTCTCCGACGTATTAACTGTTTTGCTTTTTGACCAATTATCTTTTGTCTCTGATCACGATCCGATATTCTGTGCATTAAATTTCAGAATATCAGACGCTGAACGTACGATTCCTTATACATATCGCGATTTTAAGGCTATTGATATTAATTCTTTGCATCAGAATTTGGCTATCAGATTGCTGGTTCTTAAAATCAGTTGATGAGAAGCTGAGTTTTTCCATAGAAAAGATAAATCACCTCTTTAATATTCATGTCCTCCTGCGTACGCGACACGTCACGTTGTCCATGATTTATGCAGTCAGTTACGTATAAAATAGCTCTCAAAAAACGTAGCAAAACTTATCGTAAATGGAAACGTAACCCGATTGCTTTAAATTGGAATGAGCATAGGAAAGCCAGGAATGACGCCACATCCGCTGCAAGGCTGTCCAAGTCCAAATACTTTATGTCCAAACTGAATCCTTCGCTGCCCTCCAAGCAGTCGTGGAAAAATGTAAAAGGAGTTGGTATATGCAATAAATACTCCGAGGTTTGCCATTTTAATCCCAATCAGTTGAACGATTACTTTGTCGCTATATCTGCTTCGGATGAAATTCATTCCGCCGATGATGATGATGCTGATAACAGTTGTGATTTAGAGTCTATGAATGATTTTCGATTTAATGCTGTAAGTGCAATGGACGTAGCCCACAGTGTAAAGAAAATAAAATCGAATGCATCTGGGGAGGATGGAGTCTGCATCCGATTTATTAAGCTCATTTTGTCGCATGTTCTTAGTCTGATTGTCCATATAGTAAATCACAGCTTCACCACCTCGTACTATACCCAGATTTGGAAAGTGCCTACCAGTATTCCTATGGCAAAAAAACCCAAAGCCTGCAACCCCAATGACTTCCGTTCAATAAGCATATTGTCCTCAGTATCTAAAATATGTGAGACCCTCTTGGCGGAGCAGATTTCTCATCATTTCAGTCTTTTTAACCTTATGTCTCAACTCCAGTCTGGTTTCCGGCCAGGGCACAGTTGCTCTACTGCTGTGGTCAAAATACTAGATGACGTAAGAGTACCTTTTGATAATGGTGATTTGACCTTACTCTGCTTGTTGGACTTTTCGAAAGCATTCGACACGGTCAGTCACTCACTTCTTTGCAAAAAATTGTCTTTAAATTTCCGATTCTCTAAATCAGCCATCCGTCTCCTAACAAACTACTTGGAGGGTTGATCCCAAAGACTTTGTGTGAGACATAATTTTTCTATGCTAAAACCCACTTCTAGTGGAGTTCCCCAAGGCTCCGTACTTGGCTCGTTCTTATTTACAATGTTCATTATTTATATTTTCAGCAAGTGTCACCACGTCTCTATGCATGCATATGCCGATGACCTCCAATAGTACCTTTCCAGACCATTAGGTCTAGTTGAAGATCTATGTGCTAGAGTTCATGAACACTTAGCTTCAGTATCTAAATGGGTGGATAAAAAAACTTGCTTAAGCTGAATCCCTTCAAATCATTTGTTTTACCTATATCCAAGAATACATATCATCATATTGACTTGCCTCCAATTCTACTAAATAGCGTTAAACTGAAACTTGTGAGAAAAGTCACTAATTTTGGTTTCCAAATTAACTCATCCCTAGCCTGTAATGATCACATCAACTCATGCGTACAAAAAGTATTCTTCAGAATCTCCAAATAACATCAGATTTTGTGCCCGTTGAAACGAAAAGAAAATTAGTGTTGCAGCTGATTATGCCAATCAAATCATACTCTAAAGTCGTGTACTGCAAGCCTGATTCTGGGTCCTTGCATAAACTCCTGGTCGCTTTTACTAATGCAGCTCGCCATGTACGACCATCGATAGGCACGATCATGCCTTTTGTAAAAAAATACTTGTTCGGGATTTACCAAGTTACCTTGAAGTTAGCTATTGAATTTTTCTACACACGTAGTCCTA
Organism: Coremacera marginata; assembly: GCA_914767935.1. NCBI lineage: Eukaryota > Metazoa > Arthropoda > Insecta > Diptera > Sciomyzidae > Coremacera > Coremacera marginata. Next base: position 145,399,496 of record OU612047.1, read on the forward strand.
CATGCCTCTTCAAAAAGTTGAAGTTTTGCAGATCAAGTAGAAGCATGAACCTCATGATTCTTACATTTAATTACCTCAACACCAGTAGATTGTTTTTCGTCGCTGCTATTAGGTCATGGAATTCATTACCTAATAGTATAAAAAGCGTCTCTAAAAAATGTAACATTAAGCATTTAATCTTCAAACATTTTTCATAGCTATTTTCTTCTTACTCTTTCTATTTCCATTCTCTCCCTTTATCTCACTCTCTCTCTCTCTCTAATCTTTATTATATTTTTTAGGGAAATATATTTCATTGTCTTAATTTAAATATTTTTAAGTTATTACTAAGTAATTACTTTAAGTAATTTTAAGTTCAATTTATTATTTTTAATTGCATTTTGTATGTTGTTATATCCATTGTAAATTCGGCATGCAAAAGAATTCTTCTTATATGCCAAAAACTTTTTTGTTAAATATTAAAATAAAAAAAAAAAATAATAATAATAATAATAATAATAATAATAATAATAATAATAATAATAATGATAATAATTATTATAATAATAATAATAATAATAATAATAATAATAATAATAATAATAATAATAATAATAATAAAAAATACTTTACTACATCAATATTCGCGTTTCTGTGAGGCGTACAAACTTGTAAATTTGGCACAGCCTATAGCTCCACTTAAGCAATAGCATGCAATGTTAAGGTGGGACATGACATTCGCGGCAGAGAAAACAGACATTTTTTTAAAAATTCATAACTCAGTCAAAAACAAACATTTTTCCAAAATTCTTTTTATCATTGTAGAGAATTGAACAGATTACAAGAAAAGAAATTCAAAAAAATATATTTTTCACTCCAACATGGTTTTATAGAGCTCCAAACTGGTGGCAGAGAAAAAACGGGGCCTCGTGGTTGCAGCGCTGGGAGTTGCAAAAATTGTACGATCTGGAAAAAAAATGACTTTTTTAAATCTTAACAAAATTGGTTATCGTATAACACGAGCATTTTTTTAAAATTTTTTCGTCAACTTTTGGTGATGTTCCAAATTTGAAAGTGTGTTTTTTCGAAAAAAATATTGACTTTAAAAATTCATAAAAAATCGAAAAAAATTTAAAAAAAAAAGTTCGTGTCATACGATAGCGAATCAAGTTTAAAAAATACAAAAAAAAAAAAAAGATCGTCTAAAAATGAACCCGCTAGTGCCGCAACCAGTACGAAAAACATGGTTTCGAGATAAACGCGTTCAAAGTTTGTAAACAAAAAAAAAAAAAGGTTACCTACAATCTGCCATGCCTGCTTCGTACTGTATGCCTTCGTTATCTTGTGTTGTGCTGTTTCTTATAGTTTTTTGCAATCGTTTAGCAATTCAGGCTTCACCCTTCAAGTAGGTACGAAATAACAACCACCAAAAGTCAGGTAGCAAGTAAAACAAGTATATACCAACTGTCGTACGTAGGTAGCGCAAAAATTAAAAATGCGCTCTCACTAATCCGGTTGTAACTTTTGAACCCGTAAGAATTTTTCCATGAATTAGAATGAATCTTAGAATATTTACTAAATTACAAAATTATTAAAAAAAAACCGATTTAAAAAAACTGCCAGTGTCATGTAACCCCTTAAGCAATAGCATGCAATGTTAAATGAAAAATTTAATTTTTCAGATTCGCAACTTCACATTTGTAACTAAAACAAATTATTATTACAACTTTGATTGAACCTTGGGCAACCATACCAGTGACCATACGCATACGTGCCCATAGGTCTAACAATGGTACTAAATGCTCAATTAATCGTTTTTGTTTTGTGGCCCCACATTTTGCCAAGCAGGCGAATTATTTTAGAAATTAATTAATAAATGAATGTGCAACACTTCAATTAACCGACTCCACCAGTACAAATTTTTCTTATGACTTTTTTCTATATAGTATTCAGTTAGAAATTTAGCCATTTTTTTCGCCTCTATTTAAATTTTAAACATGCTAGGCCTGACAATTTTAAGCTACTCGTATCTCTTTTGAGAGTCATTGAGTCCATTGACGCCATTGAAAACTTACACAATTTAGTTCAATAGCCTCAACGTTAACAAAAAATTACCATAAAATGAACAACATTGTCACATTATACGCACACCTAAACTACCAAAAGTTATCCCAAACAAAAAAGCGCAACTTCAACAGCTTTGCCATTAGCACGCTAAAGAAACTTGAATAATTTTTGACAACTATTTGAGTTTTTCATGCTATTGTACTTTTATAAATTGACTCGACAAATGTCCTAACAAAAAAAAAAAAAATCCTAGCGATTATTCTGTAACCACTCGTTTTGTGCCAAACAACATAGGCGCTGCTGCCACTTCTACTCAAAGGCACTCAAGTGGCTTTTTGCATCAGGAAAAATTGCTGCTGCTGCTGCTGCTGCTACTGCTACTACCACTACCACTACTACTGCTTCTGCTGAGTGCGCCAATTATGATAAAGCAAGCTTGGCACAAAAGGACCCAAACGTTGCACACACGCAGCACCAAATACACCAAGCTTGCGAGCACCAAGCACCTAGAGTAAAGGATTCATTCATTCATGGACAGCATTACGCACACCCCATTAGGCCATTGTGATACATTGTGATCCATTGTGATTCCTTGTGATGCCATCGGAGAATTCCTTGTGCGAACAATGGCCAGAGCTAAAATGTCAATTGGATGAGAACAAAACAAAATAACAACAGCAAAAACAAAGAAAACAAAAGCTGAGTGTAAGGATAATGAATAGCAAAGTATGAGGACAGTTGTTGTAGTAGCAGCAGGAAAAATAAGAGCACATTGTAGGGAATGAGTTTAAGTCGTCCGTAGGCAGCTAGCAATCGAGTGGATAGAAAAGCTATGGCATAAAAGGACCTCAGCCAAAGTACGTGACATCTAGCTAGGTCACATTTAGCCACTGGTACATGGCGAGAAAAAAAAATTGAACAATAGCACAAAATTGAATTTAATAATAAAACCCATAAAATTTCAAAAATTTTTAATTAATAAAAGAAGGAATTGTTGGAAAAATAATTCTTCCAATAGTCAGTGTGTTTGCGCTTTCGAAATTCTTTGCAAAATAATCTATCTTCGTTGATGTGCATCGAGTCTAAGTGGCGTAGGTACGGCGGGTGTTAAAGTGGATATATCTCACTCATAGCCCATTGATAGATTTAAAAATTATGCTATTTTTTTGCAAAAAAATAAAGTTAACTAGATAAATTGCAAAGTGACTTCGGCGCTGTTTTGCCAACATATATATAGAGTGGGAGTCAAAAATTAGTACGCAACTAGTACTTTCAACTACTTTTATAATTATGTTTATGTTTATGTTTATGTTTATGTTTATGTTTATGTTTATGTTTATGTTTATGTTTATGTTTATGTTTATGTTTATGTTTATGTTTATGTTTATGTTTATGTTTATGTTTATGTTTATGTTTATGTTTATGTTTATGTTTATGTTTATGTTTATGTTTATGTTTATGTTTATGTTTATGTTTATGTTTATGTTTATGTTTATGTTTATGTTTATGTTTATGTTTATGTTTATGTTTATGTTTATGTTTATGTTTATGTTTATGTTTATGTTTATGTTTATGTTTATGTTTATGTTTATGTTTATGTTTATGTTTATGTTTATGTTTATGTTTATGTTTATGTTTATGTTTATGTTTATGTTTATGTTTATGTTTATGTTTATGTTTATGTTTATGTTTATGTTTATGTTTATGTTTATGTTTATGTTTATGTTTATGTTTATGTTTATGTTTATGTTTATGTTAATGCTATATTTCAGAGAGATTTGGTTTTATTAAACTAGAATTTTGTAATTTATTTCAGAAGAAATCGGCGTAATCGCACTTTGGTACAATGAGCAGTTCTTAGCCTAGTAAATTATGAGGAATTAAGCAAGGGGGCGTGGCATGTTAATTTAAATCGAACTCCTACACCGCTTGTCCCATTTCAACAAAAGTTCTCAAAAAAATTCTTTAACAAAATGAACAGTTTAAAGCCTTGGGAAAATTAGATAGAGGGGTGTGGCACTTTATTTCGGCTCCCAGAACTTGCGCGCGATTAACTTACGCCCGAAAAAAATGCCAAAAATGCCGGAAATTTTTGTAGCATTGAATTTCGGAAAAAGTCTGAATTTGAAAAGGTAATTGAGCCCGAAGGAAAGTACTAACGCCCGAATGGTTTGCAAATAAAGCTCGAAAGAAATTCGAGCTTTATTTTCAAATTTTTCTGTGATCCATATTCAATGGAAGAATATCAAAATATAAAAGAGCCGATTTGGGTAATAAATTAATGTTCCCCTGTGAAAATATCTGCAAAGATTTCCTTTATTCTATTTATGATGTTATTCCATGAACAAGGGGTCCAAGGACAATATGTCCAGATAAGGTAAAAACTGTGTTTTTTTTATTATTAAATAATATGCCCTTCTATGAAATATTTTTTTTTTTTACCTTTCATAGAACGGCGAACCATTTTATCATATCGAATTTGAAATTTCTTAACCCTTCGGTTAACAAAAATCCGGGCATTTTTCAATATCTTAATTTGGCAAAAATACCCGATTTTTTCTCGGTCCAAAGTTCCAAGCTTATTTTTCGGGCCTTTCTTCCTTTGCAAATATTTGAAAAAAGAACCAAAATTTATTGGCACAAACACTCTAAAAATGACATAATCTCCAGAATTTTTGGGCATTTTTTTCTCGAAATTGCTTTTTTATCATTTTTTTCTTTCGGACGTAAGTTCATCGGGCGTGAGTGCTAGGAGCCCTTTATTTCTACACCGTTTATTGAACTACAACCAATTTCGCATAATATATTCTTTGATATAATGACAAGTTTTTTCTAAAAAAGTGGGCTGGATTAGATAAGGGGCAAGATACTTTACTTTTAGTCGAACTCCTTTAACACCATTTCTTCTATTTCAACCAAGATTCGAACATATAAACAGGAAGGATTTTCTTTGGAATAATGAACTCCTTCTTCACCTTTTGTTCGATTTCAACCAATTTTTACACATTTTTTTTTTATTTTGGACAGTTCACAGAGTAATAAAGTAAGCGGGATTAGACAAGGGGAGTGCCACTTTACATTTTATCGAACTCCTACACCGTTTTTGTGACTTCAACTTTATTTTGCACATATATTCTTGCTGTAATAAGCAGTCCATTGTCTAGAAAATTGGTCAAAATTATACAAGGGGGCGTATCAATTTTATTTAAATTGAACTCATTCTGCACAGTTTGTTTGACTTTAACCAAATGCTTCACATATATTCTTTTAAATAATGAGCAATATATAGTGTAGAAATGTGGGCGTTATTAGACAATGGAGCGTGTCACCTTAATTTCAATCGAAGTCCTTCTTCACCGTTTGTCCAACTTCAACCAAATTTTGCATTTTTTTTATTTTGGACATACCACAGAATAGAAAAGTGTGCGGTACTAGACAAGGGGGCGTGTCACTTCAATTTTATTTGAACTCCTACACCGTTTGTCCGAGATTTCAACTAAATTTTATTCATATATTCTTGGTGTAATGAGCTGCCCGTAGCCTAGCAATTTCATTTGAATGCTTTACTTCAGAAAAATTGATATTTGACATAGGAGTGGATAGAGAATGTTCCAAGCACCTTGCAAAAAATGGGCGGGACTATTAAAGAGGCGTGAAAATTTTTTTTAAAATCAATATATTAGTTTTGAAATTCATAATTCGAGTATGACCGTACCGCTTAAAAGCTTAAGGGGAAAAATATTTTTTTTAAACTTTTCTGGTCAAGGATAAAGATTTGCGTAAATTTATGCACAGAAAATATTTATGTTCATTACTATGAAAATATAAACAATTAAAAACGTTTCAGCAATTAAAATTTAAACTATCCTATCCAATCCCATACAATTTGGCCCGGGAACTTTTTATCTAAGTAATAAGTGATAAGAAATGGTTTATTTAACAATTTTAACTGGATTAAGTGTCACTTTTTTACAAGAACTGAAGCCAAAGTCCTAAAATTTGACAGAATTTACTGCAGAAAGAATGACAAAAAAATATGTGTTTGCGTTTAGGGCCCTTTTTTCGTATACATACCCAGACTACTACACCGAACACTATAAAATCAATTGTTTAAATTTATATGATGAAAACTATGCATTATATCATATATAATGTTAAATAAAGATGAAAATTTTGTATTTTTTCTCAATGCAAGTCCTATTTTTAATAAAACTTAAAATATTTTTACAGTGTTAAAATGTAAAATTTTGTGTGTAAAAGTGTTTCAAGTAAATGTGTACGTCAAAAATTTACAGCAATCAAAAATAATGGTGAAAATGTTCAAGTACATACATTTCTAGAGTGTGTACTTTTTTCGCGTGTACCACTGAAGTACCTATTTTTTTTTTTTTTTGTGCCGAAATTGTGTAAAAGTGCATAATTGCGCATACGGGTTACTTTTTCATTTCTTTCTAATGCATTAAATTTCTAAAAAGGTAACATAAAAGCAAAGAAAAAGGGCGCATATTAAGAGTTGTTTTCAGGTTTTTGTTTTTGTTTTTTTTTGAGTTTGTTGTTTTTTGCTTGTGAGTCTTAATTGTTTACCTTTCTAATGGCTTTGGAACAACGACTTCTTTTAGGTAGAGCTACAGAGCGTTGGTTGCTAGGCCAGCATAACTGGATATTTTTTTTTTCTTTTTTATTTCTTATATGTTGTTATTGTGTGATGGTTTGTTGTTTTTTTTTTTTTTTGTTGTTTTCGTGTGTCGAATTTCGGAATATTCACGGCGCATCTCTTGAATTGACATCATAAAAAATTGGTACTTTTTGCTAGCGGGATTTGTGGCAAATTGTCCATAAGCAAAATTATTCCTTCGGGACTTAAACTTGATAAGACAAAACTTGCTTGCAAAAAGCAAAATACAACAAAATAAAAAAAATAAAAATAAAGCAAATCAAATAAAAAAAAAAACAAGAAAATTGGATGTCATCGTGTTGTAATAACATGTAGAGTAGTTTTCTTTATCTGTACAGTCAGGCGAAAAAGTTAGTATAGAAATTTTGAAAACATTTTTATCAACATATACATATATAACTAAGAAGTATCTTTTATCTTTATTTTTGATTATTTTTTTCAAACATCTAATTGGTTTGCACACCAAACTTTTTGCTTATTAAATGTTATTCTAACATTTTTTTCTTCAGTGTATTTTGTACACTTATGTTGCCGTAATATATGTTTGCGCATATGTGCGCTGTTATCTGCGCTTTCAATCTGTTGAACGGCCGTAAGTGCTGCCTTCGCTACTTTGTCTTCTTCTACTCCTCAAGAGTTTCTATTTGCTTTCTTAGATTGCCGCTTATCATGCCTTTGATGTTCATGCTCATCGTCGTCGCCGTCGTCATCTACTACGTTCATCGTTCTGCCGTCATACAGCCCTTCACCGCTTGCCATGTCATTTTTTATCGCTCCTAATTTGCATTTTGATTATGCTCAACTAAACGGGAACAATGAATGGTTCCGGAGAATGAAAACAAAAAACATATACAAAATATATATATTACCTCAGAGAATTACGCTAAAATATCAGCCACTAAAGCAGAAGCAAAAAGGAAATCATTATCGAGTGAGCAAGAAAAGTGTAAAGAAAATTCACAAAATAAGTAAAGTCGTCATCAGAAACCGTAACAGCACTTTAAGTGCATTAAAGCTTCCAATCAAAATGAAACTGAAAACGTTAACGAAAACGATAACCAGAATCATTTTCTTTCTTACACTCACTGTATTCATTGTAGCAAAAAACTTAATGGTGCTAAAGTTTATCATATTAACTGTTTTTCAGCATTTAAGTCTTTTACTTCAAATTCAAATCGTCAGCGAAGTTAAACGAACAACAGCAACAACAACAACAAAAACAAAAAACCAATCTCTTATCCACATTTAATCACGTAAAGGTTTAATTAAAACTTTGTACAAACTTCTATGAATTCAAAATCTTGAAACAATTTAAGCAGCATTTCGATGGTATTATTAGATGATATTGTTGGTAGAATATTTTTAAGGTTGGAAGGGGCGAAGGGGGGCTGGCTTCAAAAGTTGAACAAAGAAATAATTTTAGAAATTGCTTTCCAAGGATATTACAGGCTGTTTACTACTAAAGCGAAGCACATTTTAACATTTAGGATTGGAAGTTTCTAAAGAAAGGGTTTTTAACCGTAAATGTAAGCAGGGGCGCACCCAGGAAACAAATTTTAGGGGGAGCTTTTATGTTCTTATATATAGACTTAATGGCTGGAATACCCGATTTCGAGACGGAAAAAACTCGAAATCGAATTGTTACATTTTGAGCATATAGAACTGTCAGGAAATATCCAATGAACAAAATTTTTTATTTACCTCCGTGGTCTACATAATAAGCAAAATTTCTTGAAACTTGGCCCAAATATTGATATTTTTTAAAATTTGCGTTTACGAATTTCCTTGTTATACTCGTTTTTGGAGTTTGTTGAAGTTTAATCCTTTAGAATTAGAAAGAAAATTATATAACGAGCGAATCGTCTAATGACTCTCCGCTCATTGGTAGAGTTTTCGTTTTGACAATTATGATGCTTGGCTCTCAGCCGTGCGACTACCTTCATTTATTCTACCACGCGTTCCCCTATGCGCAGCAAAATTCCAACAACGAAGAAATACCAACAAAATGCACACAGCAGCAATCTTTACTATTATATAAAATTGAAGTGCTGTAAAACTCTAAAAGTACTGAAAAGATGCTTTTTATGGAATAAAATTTAAAATATCATATTTGTGCTACAGCACAGTATATTATATTAACACTTCGTATGGCACCTGCACCGATTGGGATGAACTTTTGTTTTTTATTGAAGAAAAACGAAAATAAAAAACACTTTTCTTCATGGTTTTTGCAAAATTTTTTATTTGAGCAATGTTTTTAATTAAAACACTGTGTTGACAACACACAATAAATGTGTTGAAGGGATGATAAATAATTGATTTGCATAGAAATTTTCAAAACATTTAAATAAAATATAATTCTATAATAAATTTAAAATTATTTGTTTTATTTGAATCAAAAAGCTTCGATGTACAATAGCAATATATTTATACATTGAACATATATATGTTCAATTTAAATGAAAATTATAATAAATAAAGCAATTATTTCTTTTGTTGTAGCATAAAGCTACGCCACATTTATCACACTCTGTTTGTGAGAAGCCTGTGCAGTTTGGGAACTTACAACGAAGTCTTCTTTCGGGCCAGACAGACCAGTGCCCATGTTGATCCTGACGAACCATTTGATTCGGCATTTGTTGTGACGACGGTCCTCTTCTAGACTTAGCTTGCAGTTCATTTTGAAGGTTGGAGTTTCGTTTTTCTTTTTTTGCTATTGAGTCCATTTTCGTCAAAACGTCTGCTATCTCGATTCGAAAATCAGCTGTTAAGAAGCTTACTGGTTGGCGCTTTAGCCTTGTGCACACGTCTGTATAAAAGCCACGCATTACTTACTGTTAGGTACAGAAGGTGGTAACAAATTCTTACCTACCACCTTGTGCTTCTAATTAAAATTTTATATCTTCCGATTATACTATCGATCAGATCAACGCCACCCATGTATCTATTATATTCTGATACAGCAAACGGACGTTCAATTTCAATGTATTCCTTTTTGGTTTTGTCATGTCGACGCGCAATATCCTTGGGACGAACTCCGGCATAGTTTGATGCTAATGATACAACTTTATTGTACACCCGTGAAGTGATCGATATATCAGTGCCACCATAATCAGTAATATACTCGATAGAAGTACCACGAGCACATTTTTTGAAGCTTGCATTTTCTGGCAGTTTACAGTTTGGAATTCTGTTTTTTCTTATTGTGTATTAAAATTCCATTATCCGCTAAATATTTTAGAAGTGGTAATGAAGTAAAATAATTATCGAAAAACAAGCGGTAATTTTGATGCTTTGGAACTCCCCTAGTTAGTCTCATAACGCAATTGGAGGCCCCACCAAGGGCTGGCTCATGTAACATGATGATGTTCTCCTCGCCAGTCTCAAACTCAAATTTGCAGCAAAAGCCCGAACTACCGCTTAGCACATAAATTTTATATCCCCATTTATGAGGCTTGTTCGGATTATATCTTTTCATGTGATGCTGGGCTTTGGTTGAGGAAATCTATTCATCAACTTTAGCGAAATTGTTGTTTAGTTCTTTTACAAGCGGTCTTATTTTGAATAGCCGGTCATGACGAGGGTTAGAAGCTGGCACATGGCACTCATTATTGTTGAAGTGTATGTGGCGTCTGATTTCTTCGAACCTTTTGTGTGACATAACGTCGTGAACTGCAGACATCCCAATTTTTTTGACCAGTATTTCGTAACCCTTGGCATGTGTGCAATCGATATAAAAAAATAAGGCCAACATATTGTCGGATTTCTAAAGTAATAACATTTATATGGTAATTAGGGTCTTTTTGATGAGCGTACAAATTTGTTTTATTCCCTATTTTCTCAAATAATGATTGTGGAAAAAAGTAGAAAAAAAATTGTGATGGTAAAGATATCTCCATTATTTCAAGAGGCAAGGCAGTGCTGCCCAGGAATATCAGCTGCTTTTCACTGAAAATGAAATTGGGTTTTCTCCATACGAGTTTGCATGTGTATTCACTTATGTTGGATGTAATGCTATTGGAAGGTAGCACGGCATTTATATTAGAACCTTTAATCGTCTCAGCACTAACACCTAAGTTACATGGGCCCTCGGCTGGACCTTCCGAACCATCATAGTCCGTATCACTTACATCTTCCTCGTCTGGATGGTACTCGTTTTCATCATCTCCTGAAAAGTCTAATTCATCTTCGCTATCCATACTGTTTATAATCCCAGCAACTTTAAATTGAAAGAATTGTGCTGATGCATATCTGCAACAGATCTAAAATTCCTATTTACTCTTCCTATATGGCAATAGTCACAAATACGCGATAAATCATGCACAAATATTATATTTACCTTTTAAATTTTGCAAATGTCAAATAATTTCACTTTGTTTATAACTAATATTTTTTCAAAAGAAATTTGGCGATACAGCAGAAACGCACTTAACAACAAATGTCTAAGAAAATTAAACATTTGTTTAATATTGCAGAGATTTTGGTGCTGCGACCTAAAACAATTTAAAAAACATACTATACCAAATTTCATAAAATGCAGCTAGAACAGTTTTTGAATAAAGATTGTGAAATAATTAAGTTGAAACGGTATGATGCAGAAATGCATCACCGCCATATGAAGGGTTAAATTAAAATTTAAAGTTTCTTATGAAATCATAAGCCAGTCAATGGTACAGGTGATACAAATTAGCCTGCACCACACTAAAGCTGCACCATATCTGCTGCTCTCTTACTTTGCCTAACATCGAGTGAAGTCGACATTGCCCTAGTCCTAGAACCATGGATCACTGGTGTTGGGATCTGTGGTCTGTTGACTCCAAAATTTAAGCTTCTACACACTACTAGTAATGGTAAACATCGCACCTGTATCTTAGCGAAAGTGAATTTTAATATTTTTATTTTCTCTCAGCTTGGCGGAGGAGAGTTTACAGCGGCCAGCCTGGAACTAAGGCACACAAAATACAGACTGGCCTCCTTCTACCTGACCCATGACGACGAGGGTCATCTACCACCTTCAGCATTCCAGGATATGGTAAGGAACACCGACCCAGCCAAAACTCTCATTATGGGAGAAGACGCCAACGCTCACCACACCCAATGGGGCAGTAACAATACCAACACACGAGGTGAGTCACTTTTTAACTACCTTCCTAGCACTAATCTAACTGTATGCAATAAAGGTAAAGACCCAACCTTTATTACAAAAAACCGTAAGGAGGTCTTAGATATTATACTTGCCTCCGATTCCATCTCGGATAAGATATGTGCCTGGAAGGTTTCCAAGGAACATTCCTTCTCTGACCACAGATGTATAGAATTTCGGTGGAAGAACTCGAACCATTTCCTCCCCTGTAAAATCACAAACCTAAAACAAAAACAAATTGTCAAAACAAACAAAAAATCTAGCTCCCAAGCCAACCTGTAATCCAATAAACAGAGAGCAGCTAGATGGCCTAGTCAACCACTTCACCAAGCAATGTTTTGACGCACTGAAAAAGGCCTGTTCTAGCAGAGCGCACAGAGAATCAAATAAACAACCGTGGTGGTTCCGTGAACTGGAGGTACTGCATAGGGAGTGCCAGAAGGAATTCAACACCGCCATACGCATCAACATGGAAGCTTCCTGGAATAGCAATAAGTTTAAACTTAGTACTTATAAAGCGACTATTATAAAGGCCAAACGCATCTCATGGGCAACTTTCTGCAGCAATATAAAATCACAGTAGAAGGCATCTCGACTATGAAAGATTCTATCCAAATTCCCCACATCGCCAAGCAACATACTAAAAGAAGACGGCTCTTGGACAGAATCATGCCTTGAAAATGAGAGAAAAGATTGTAAAAATCTCAATTTATTTTTGCCCAAGTATCTTTGGCATATTATACAATTTTGGCATGCCTAAGTTGACAAATTTACACAAATTTCTTAGGCTTCATACAAAAATAGTTACCCAGTTAATAGTTACCAAGTCATTTTAGGCAACACACTGTAGGAATTTTTCTGTGTGTAGGCGTCCCATCTCAACTGGTGCACTTCATAGTAAGCAGGAGGAAGATTACATGGGCAGTGACCACTTTCCAGCCTTACAAATCTACAGGTCCTAATGGAATTGTGCCGGCCCAGCTTTAACATACCCTCCCGCACATAATACCCTGGCTTCAGACCATTTTCCCTTGTCGCCTACAACTAAAGCACACTCCCATCGTTTGGAGAGAGTGTCTCATACCTAAGGCAGGCAAAGCTTCTTATGCACGTTCAAAAGACTTCAGGCCAAACAGCCTATCTTCTTTCATGTTAAAAACCTTATTGAAGTTTATCGAATTTTAATATTTTTATTTTCTCTCAGTTTAGCGGAGGAGACTTTACAGGGGCCAGCCTGGAACTAGGGCACAGAAAATACAGACTGGCCTCCTTCTACCTAGCCCATGACGACAAGGGCCCTCTACCTCCGTCAGCCTTCCAACATAATAGTTGCATTCACCCTTCGAAACTTTCAAGTGTTCAACATGCGTACAGCAAGGTCAAATCCACAGACACTACCTTCCACTCCTTAGTCTCGACTATTGAAAGGTCACTTTCAGCTAAGCAGTATACGTAAGTGGCATTCCTGGACATAGAGGGTGCCTTCAATTATCATAGAGGGTCCTTCCGAGCGTCATCACCTTGGTATTGACGGATCTGGGAGTCGAGGCATCCCTAGCTTCGATCATCGACCAATTGCATACCAGCAGGGCAGTTATCTCGGAACTAGAAGGCTTCTCGGTTCGCAGGTCTTAAAATATGACCTTAACATTTTTTTGTAGGACTAACGTTGTTGAAAATATAGTTTTTTCGGTACATGTCCGAATCACAAATTTTGATTTTTATACCCCAACGCGTACTGCTCAAGAGGTATATTATATTAACTTTGTCATTCCGTTTGTAAAGCCAAAAAGGAGGCGTAGCAGGTATATAAATATATATATTTTGGATCAGCATCACCAGCTGAGTCGATTTCCGTGTGTCCGTCTGTCTGTACGTCTGCCCGTCTGTCGACAAGATTACAGCCGCAATTTTAAAGCTATCGCGATGAAATTCACAATATAAGTTTATTTTTAAAAAAAGAAGATCAAGTTCGAAAATGTGCCAAATCGGATGAAAACCACGCCTACCTCCCATACAAAGTGACTTTATATTAACCGTAAAATGTCTTTAAAATCCACAAATAATAAAGAAATGCCTTGAAATTTGGTAGGTGAGCTTTGCTCTTCAGTCTTAATCATGGCTATGAAATTTCATCTAATGAAAACCACGCCTACCTCCCATACAAAGTGGTTTTATTTTGAGAGTAAAATCTCTTAAAAATCTGCTGAAATTAAAGAAATGTCTTGAAATTTTGCATATAGGCTTTGATATATAACTTAAACCACCACTATCGAATGAAAACCACGCCTACCTCCCATACAAATTGGCTATATTTTAAACGTAAAATCTCTTCAAAATCCACAAAAATTAATGAAATGTCTTGAAATGTTGCCCATTAGCTTTGATATATAATATGAACCATCTCTATGATATATGGCAAAATCGGATCAAAAACACCGCCTACCTCCCATACAAAGTGACTTCATCAAAATAGGAAAACTTTCGTTAATATATAAATCTAAATGTCATCGTGTATGTCGTGGCTAAACACTTCGAATATACTTCAATACGGCCGCGGGGGGGTATTTTAGCTTTGGTACCCTGCCAAAGCTCCATCCTTATTAGTTTTTTAATGATTTTCCGATAAATTCAATAGATTTCGTTTTTGTGAAATTATCACAAAATTATTGTAGAAAAAAAAATTAGTTCTGAGCCCCTTGTTTTTTAATGTTTTCTAAACATTTAAGTGTTTTCTAATTTTGAAAAAAAATTGCTAGGTCCGTCCCTGGTTGTAACTCTTTGTGATTTTCTGCGATGTCATAAAAATGTTTGTTTATAAACGATATCCGAAAAGAAATGTTGCTTAAGATGGTAAGGAAGGAACAACTCCTCTATCAGATATGTACATAATGTTAATAAAGAAACAATTTGTAACTCAGCAACAGTAGAACAAAAGATACGCATTTTTTATAGCAGCAGTGGCTTAAATTATGAGTTATGAGCCTTTCAAAAAAAAAAAAAAAAAGATTTAAAAGATTTTCTCAGGCAGATCCTTATTTTATTTCTTATTGAAATTATAATGATTTATCTATGCTCAAAAATTTCTAACTCATGTAACGTTACGACCTTAAAATTAAATGTTTTTTTTTTAATATAATTTCAATGACAATAAGATACACAATACAAATTATATATTTCCACGAATTTCTCTGCTCGTTTCAGCTAATCTATTCTCCCTTCACTACGCGCCATAACAACCGCTTTGAAATCTAATAAAGATACAAGGTGTACGCGTAAAAATATCCTGTCTAATAAAATAGGCAAGATAGGGCGCAAAAAATCAAATTTTATAGCATGTGTGCCTTAAAATTATGATTTTGATATTGCACACACACACACACACACACACATATATATATATATATTTATGGTTATGTGTGTGTATATTTTGATTACATCTTCAATATATTAAGAAAATAACATTACATTTCCACACGTTGTCAAAATTTGAAGATCATTTCATGCAGATACTTTCTAAACGATAAAACTTCTACACTTCACAGCATCATATGAGTCAAAGTTTTTTGACTTTTTTGACTCACTGTATAATAATTGAAAGTCAATAAAGTTAAATGCGGCATCAAAAAGCGAGTTATGAATTTTATGAGCTGCAAAGTAAAAGACAAACGTTTGCATTTAACCGTTAACTATGCTGAAGACAAACAAATGTTTTTTTTTAACATTTTTAAATCGTTTCAATTGTTCCAACATAAATGTGTGCACAACTTAAAAATCGAACTTAAGCGCATTTTCTTGCTCATAAAGTTTACATTTTTTTTTTTTTATTTTTTGTTCATTTAATGCTGTCAACTTGTCATTCGAACCTGGCTAATAAGAAAAATTCTACGAAGATAAATGGTCTATCGTAATTCTGCGTATTGAGTTACTTACGAAAAAATTGAAAATATAATCAATCCCTAGCATCCATCGTTATTGCCTTAGTGTGTCAACCAACAACCAAGTGCCGGAGAAATCATCATTTGTACTTGCGTTCTACTCAAATGACATCGAAAATCGATGTGATGTTGATGTTGATGTTGATGTTGATGTCGTCGTCGTCATCGTCGTTGTTGGCATCTGATCCTTGCGCCAGAGCCCAGCACAACCAACCCCTCAGAAGACTCATGACTCCTTCTTCATGGTTATTGCCATCAAAGACGCAGCAGCTACTTGAACGCATACACATTACGATATAAATAAGATATGCGTTTGTCAATATTTGATGGACCCATCAATTTTCTCCAGAGATTCGAGGATATTCAATTTCCCTTAAATGTAGCCTGCCCTCCCTCCCCCCTTCCACTGCTCGTGATGGCAGCGTAGCATTGCATTCATAGATGGTGGCGGTTTCTAAGTAGCTGCGACCCAAAACACCCTAGACAACAACAAGAAATAATCTAAAAATTTGTTCCAGCCTGCCACAAAAAAAAAAAAAAAATAAAAAAAAATGAAACAAATGTCAAACGCGATTTGCCGCAAAATAAATGCGACAGTTTTTCATGAAAAATCCAAAATAATTTTTTGCTTTTTTGCGTCTTCGTGAGGGCAATATTTTTGGACAAGCAAATAAAAAAATCCCCCAAAAGACAATAGCAAAATCCCAACAAAAAAAAATACTCATTGTTCGCCTTAAAGATTAATTTTTGTCCATTTATTAAAATTCACTTAGTATTTGCTTGCAAAGCTGTTTGGGCCACCAAAATGCTGCTGGTACCTGTTCTCAAATTCAGCCTTAACAGTAGTCTTAACAAAAATAAGAAATGGTCAAAAATCACAGCAACAATTAAGGCGACAATTTATTAGTCTAGCTGGGGAGGCACAGAAATATTAACAGTTAACATGCAGCAGACGAATGTTTTTAAGTGAATTCATTTTGAGTGAGTTTTTGGTGGGTATGACGTGACATCAAAACGCTGCTTAATAAATAGTCGCTATTTATTAAG
The DNA here is from genome assembly GCA_914767935.1 of Coremacera marginata. Lineage (NCBI taxonomy): Eukaryota > Metazoa > Arthropoda > Insecta > Diptera > Sciomyzidae > Coremacera > Coremacera marginata. The sequence continues at coordinate 145,416,345 of OU612047.1, forward strand.
TTTTTTCTTTTTTTTTTTGTTTAAGCTACTTTAGCCAAAGTTGCGATATGGTAATGATGACTGTTACTTAAGGGGGATGTAATGACTCGCTTAAGTGGTCCTAATGACGTGCTTATTGCTGTTTAATATTATATATAAAAAAATGTTTCTTATATAAAAATATATGTTGTTTTTTGTTTTAAGTTCACCGAAAAAAAGACAAATTAACAAGACACTTATGTTAATTTATGCAATGGCTTCGACAATTTGGTGTCTTCCAAGTTTTTGGTTAAGACAACCAAGTTTTATTTGTTGATCTATCGAATTTTGTTTGAATGTCAAATTGTCAATATTTTGTACAATTTAACGTATAGGGTGTACGTTGCAATTGAGTGCAACTATTTACGCAGGTGAAAGGTCTTGTTGAGCTGAGCAAAAAATCGTATGGGAGGGGGTGAGGGGTGGGTCTATTTTCACATTCTTAGAAGCTACAGGGTTAATTAATATTTCACGATTTTGATTCGTGTTATTTTTGATTCTAGCAGAAAACTTAACTTACAGAAAACTCATTTTGATAACTCATTGCAAAGGCAATGAAATCATCTTTCTAACGAGATATCAATAAGCCCCACCGATTTAACCGTTATCGAGCTGTGCTCTTGTGAAGAGGATCAATCGGTTAAAACTACCAAATTTCAACTCTAAGTGCAAATTTCTCAGAATTTCGAGTTAAAATGAAGTTCCTGCTGTCATTTGAACGACCTCTATCATGTTGGCTTGCTCACATTTCTTTAATTGACTACGAAGCTCGTCTATTTCTGTTTTTAGAGTTACGTCATGTTGAACAATTGCTATAGAAGAGTTATTTTGTACCTCCCTTAACTTATCCGCTTGTAGAGCCATTTATGTAGAATTTACATCCACAATTGTTACAACAGAGCGAACTGTCTCTGGCAAACGTTCCATCGAGTACAAAGATTTCAATGCGTCGTCATTCTCTTCAAAAGCTGGGATGGTTTAAGATCGCCAAATTCAATTTCTTTGATTAGTTTTCATAATTTATGGTGGTCAGAATTCGTATATTCAGCAATCAACAATCTTTTAATGGCATTATACTTCCCATTAGATGGTGGATTGCGTATAATGTTTGCAATTTGTTGTAAATACTGTGGTTCTAATGATGAAATTGTATATTGTCTTATCGGCTTTAATTGCAATTCCATCTGTATGAAATAAATGTCCAGCTGCTCTTTAAAAAAGTTGGCAGCTTTTCGCCCACTCTAGAAAATTCACGAACGCCGCTTGCATTTAATGCCGCAGCTCTCAATGGTGTTGAAAATTTTTCATCGTCCGAAGTTGTTTTATTGCCTTTTTCTTCTATTATAATATTTGGGGTCACCAATATTGTTACTGCTTTACTTTTTAACCATCAAATAGCAGAACTCTTGATATATTTTAAGTATTTTTATTTCGTGAGTTTCTTTTAAGCGTCTCTCACAAGTAGCTACATTTAAAAATATATAATAATAATAAACTTAAGTAACAACGTTAGTGGTCCCATTCTTCTCTGCAGCTTCTTAGCTTACAAAACTTGCCAAAATTTCAATATTTTATAAAATTCAAGATTTATTTTGTGCAGAGTTGCTGCCACAAGAAGTACAGAAATTTCGATCATTGAACATAGTCAAATCTAAAACATGACCCCTATCTGCCATCCTTCGGGTGGGTTTCCACACAAAAAAAAAACACAAAAACTGCCCCGATGATAGCTTATGTCTCTCCGGAATCGACCCCTAGAGGGGTCAAATATCTAAGATAATCCCATCATTTATGCCATTCAACATTTCTTCTAAGCACATCTACCAGATAGTTCCACCCTTTAGGAGGTACTCATACAAAAATTAAAAATGTCGATTAAAGTTCATATCTCTCCAGTCCTATTGATTTTTGCCCTCCAACATTTCTTCTAGGCTCACCTGACCCCTATCCCCCCCTCCATTTTTGGGGTACCCATACAAATAACACAAAAACTGTCGATTATAGTTCATATCTTTCCGAATTGGCCCTTAGAGGGTCAAATGTATAAGCCAGTCCTATTATTTTTTGCTCTTCAACATTTCTTCTAGGCCCACCTGACCCCTATTTCCCACCCTTCTGGGGTCACTATACAAAAAACACAAAAAACTGTCCATAATAGTTCATATCTCTACCGAAATGACCCCTGACGGGATGTAATATATAAGCTATTATATTGTACCCTTCAATAGTTCTTTTAAGCACGATTAAATCCTATCTGCCACCCTTCTGGGAATCCCCATACAAAAAAACACAAAATCTGTCGATTATAATTCATATCTCTTCCAAACTGACCCCTCGAGGGGTTAAATATATAAGCTAGTCCTGTTATTTTTTACCTTCAACATTTCTTCTCAATATACCTAACCCCTATCTGTCGCTCTTCTGGGGGACACGATACAAAAAATAAAGCAAAAACTGTTGATTATAGGTCATATCTCTACCGATTTGACGCCTGGAGGGACGCAATTTATGAATCGGTTCAATTCTTTTTGGCCATTAGGCATTTATTCTGAACACATCTAACCCTATCTACCACCATTCTGGGGGTCCCCATACAAAAAAACACATGACACTGTCAATTATCATTCATATCTCTCCCGAATTGAACCCTAGAGTGTTCAAATATATCAACAGGTCCTACGTATATTATCATATATACACCGCTACCCCTGCCTGCCACTTTTCTGGAAGTACCCATGCAAAAATATTAAAAATGTCGATTAAAGTTAATATCTCTCTCAAATTGACCCCCAGAATAAAAAAGAAAACGAAACGGCCATTTCAGCCCTTGAAAGGACTTTTACCTAGCTTCTTATGATCAATTGTGTGAATTGACCCCTAGAGTGGTAAAATATAAAAGCTGATCTTATTATTTTTCGCTCATAACTTTTATCCCTACCAAAAAATGTTCAATGCACCGAAAGAAGTTTTAACTTCAAAAATAAAAAACGTATAGAACCTAGGTTATTCTTCTCAGTTTTAAAGAGCATTTCATTTTCTTCAACTAATAAAGAAAATAAGGATCCATTTAAGTTTTCCAGTCTAAAAAAAAAGAAATGTTCAGACGATATCGTATCTATGACTCCATAATTAATACATTTGATATAGTTTACGGAACAAGATTCTGTTTTCATTACAATGGGCCAAAAAGGAGAAAAAAAAACTCAACCCCTATAACTTCAACACTATAACGACTACAAAACTATGAGTTGCTAAGAAAATCCATTTCACAAACAGAGTATACCAGTCAACATAGGTATACTGCATTAAGAACAACTCTGATCATGTTCGTGATCATGACAATCAGTCACGTTTCCTTTTACTTTCCACAAAAAAAAGGTGCCCAATTTTAACCGGATCGTATAATACGTTTAACATTAGTTCAGGTGTTTTAATGCATAAACTATGAAGGACAAAATAAATGAAAAGTCGAATAACTGCCAACTCATAAGTTATGGTCACGTATTGACCGAAAGAAAGGCAGCAGCAGCTCAAGCATAAAGAGCTAAAACCTGCGCACGAAAGTGATATTGAGCTAAAAGAAAAAAAAAAAGAAAAAACCTGAGAAAACCTATTATAGGATAGTTAGAAAAAAAAAAACTCACCAATGCAAGATTGTTGCGCTGCTCTAATGAAATAAGTATATAAATACAAAAACAATACAAAAAAGTGTAACCAGATTCTTCAACTAAGTTGTTGGCTTCGTCGCAAATAGTAGCAGCAGCAGAAAGATTTTCAATTATAGCACATCGAACCCTGAGCTGGATTAATGCACCCAACTCGACAGTGACAATGCGTTTAGGACGCAAGTGCAAATCCCAGAGATGTGCAGATTTATTTTGATGTATAAATCTTAGTTTTGAGTAGCTGCTCATTGTATTGAGCACCTGTATACTGCAAAGAAAAAACTGTCTTACTTTCCCAGCGTTGAAACTTGTTTTCACTTTAATACCTTTTTTTCTAAATAATTTTTTTGAATAGATTCTACTTTGGAGGCTAGCTTGGAAGTATATGGATGGAAATTTTCCAAACGATCCTCACTTACGACACCCTCATCAATTTTTTTTTTTTTTTTATGCTGAGCTCTTTTGTGTGTGTCTGCCATAATAAGTCTCTTTAAGGTTGAGCACTCGACATTGTTATTGTTTTTGTTTTGGGTTTTTGATTTGTGTCAAACTGTCTATCCGTCAGTCTGTCTATCTTTCAATTTTTACCCCTCACTTGTTATTGTCACCGTTTAAAAACACTGCTTCGTGCCTTTTTAGGTTTTCTCTATATTTTTTTTATTACCAGCTCTTATTGTGCTCATGCCAGTTGCTTACCAAATCGTTTAACCTGACTGCCCAGCATAAAGAAACATACAAATTTATTCGCTTGTTCGCACACAATTATCCACTTTTTTTTTTGTTTTTGTCATTCTCTGTTCTTTAAAACCTTAGAAATGCTCAGGTTTCAAACAATTTTTCTGCTGTTGCTAGGTAGTATAAAGATCGATCCTCTTGCACTGTTTTAACAAAAAACAAAAAAAAATCCTTTTGCTGCTGCACGCATGCATTGTAGGAATTATGATGGATTTTCTGCACATGGCATACAATGAGCTCAGCCAAGCATGCAAGGTTTTCCTGTTCCCACGCTCTCAGCTTAGAACCCCGGCCAAAAACTAGAGAAGCGCGCCAAACCTGCAGCCTCATCTGTGCCCAATGTTGTTTATTCGTATTGGTGGGTATTACTATGCCTTCGGGTATAGTATCAGTCATATTATGGCACCCCTGACATTACGTTCACTAAGCGATTATCTACTAGTAGCGATCTTTTGGAAGTTAAGGAAATATTTATACGCTCAAATAATGATTCGCTCATTGATAGTTCGTTATACCTGCTGCTTAAATTGGCAAGAGCAGGTTGAAATGGGGAAAAAATAGTACCGCATGTCTGAAGTAAAAAAGGCAACAGCAGCAATTGCCGAAATTTAAATCGTATAGAAAAATCAATCAATCAATGGATTGACATACAATGACTTCTTTCAGATTTATTGAATATAAAACATACATTGAATATGTTGAAAGTTCATTGAAGTCGAATTAATCCCTATATAGCGCATTACTTTTTCCAAAAATTCGATCTCGTATAACTGTTGAACAATTAAAACACAAAAGAAATTTATTAGAGGTACAATGTGCCAAAAATCTGCCTTTTTAACGTTTTAAGGGTTCTTAGGCATGGCATAGATACTTCCCTATGATTTTGGGACTTTTGTTTCTTTTTGTTTTCATTTTTGGACATTTCCAAAAATCTCTTCAAAATCCACAAAAAATTAAAGAAATGTCATGAAAGCTTTGATCTTCAATATAAATCCTGGCTATAAAAATTGGAAAAATCGAATGAAAACCACGCCTACCTCCCATACAAAGTGGCTTTATTTCAACAGTAAAATTTCTTAAAAATCCACAAAAAGTACAGAAGAAGGATTCCGGTTTAACAAATACGCCAGCCGTTAGACTAAAATACTTGGGTCTCCAGACCTAGAGTAATAGTTCCTGAGGCAGACAAGCAGAACTTAGTGTATACCACAACACGGACCCGTTTATGCTTTAACTTATAAAACATACGGGGCATCCGGTGGAGCAAAATGAACATGGAAGCTGTTTCACTAAAACAAAGCATCACCCAATGCCCTGCTGATTAGGAGCATTATGTAACACTACATACTGCCCGTAATAGAAGTATCAGTTCAACTACCGGTAGTGGCGTACCTGCATAATCATCTACTAGACTAGAAGACGAGACCTACCCAATCTCTTGCATATTCAGACAGATATTAAGACCAGTCGCAGCCAGTTAATTTAGACCTGTGTAGCATTCACACAACCAGTACGAGCCTCGCCAAAAGGGCCTGCCCACGACAGTCATCTGGGCAACTCGATCCCGTCGATGAGGGTCCACAACATCCCCGCAAAGAGACTAAAAATTCACTCATGCAATTACGAAAGAGTGAATATTTACATCTGACCGTGCTCAATAAGCACTGAAAAGGCCATTCTAATTGTCCACAAACTGCCGGATCAGTTGTGAGATACAATTTCACTTGACTGGTACCTCCACAGAACAGGAAGACCTGTTTAAGCCACTCTTATTCTGGCTATCCGGGTGATCCGAAGATCTCATATACCCAGATAGAGTATTAACCTTGCTCTCAGGTACTGCCGTGCTCAGTATGAGAGCTCCCAATTTATCACCGACCTCAATGACTGCCGTGCCAGTTTGAGGTTCCAATTCAAAGCATGACGGGCAACCTCCAAGGAAAGCCCAAGAGTCAACATTCAAAGCACAATATGTTAAACACTCCAAAACGCCCATTTCAACACCCAATTTTAGTCTCAATGCAGTGGATAGATAGGGTCGTCCTCATTTGACGGGTAAGACTGTTCCCGTACTAACAAGTTTTTAGGTCGATTGCTATACCTTCGCTTTTTCCATATAGATATGCCGATTATAACCTGCTACCAAGATGGGCTCCACCACGAGCTCTTGGTGGGCCCTGTCAGTTTTACGTGATAGGACGTATCCTCCTTTGTTCTGGCTATGGACAGGCAGGTTTGCATCCGAAGACACCTCCCCTGGTGGAGTACCACAAAAAGTATAGAAATTTCTTAAAATTTTGCACACAAGCTTTGATATATAATATGAACCATCTCTATGGTATTTGCCAAAACCGGCTGAAAGCCACGGCTGCCTCCGATACAAAGTGGTGACATCAAAATAGAGAAACTTTTTGTAAATATATAAAAATGAATGAAATCGTGTCTGTATGCACCCAAACTTCAGCCACATCATTTATCCAACCTATATGTGATGAGAAGTCCTTAGACTAGAAAAGCGGGGGTGTCATTTCACTTTCAATCGAACTACTTCAACACCGTGTATCTGACTTCAACCAAATTGTGCACATGTAATCCTTTGGAAATTTGAGCAGTCTAAAGTTTATAAAATTAAGCGTTTCTAGACGAGGGGCGTGGCACTTTATTTGTTTTAATCTAATTTCTTCTACACCGTTTGTCCATTTTCAACCAAATTTCGCACATATATTATTTAGAATAATTGTCAGGCCTTAGCCTACAAAAATGGTAGAAATTGGACAAGGGAGCGTGTCAATTGAATTCTAATCGAACAACCTTTACACCTTTTGTCCAACTACAAACAAATTTTCAACATATACTCGTACTGTTTGGAATAATAAACCTTCAATTATTGTAGAAAATTTGACTTTGAAATTTAATTAATTTCAAAACTAGTCTAGAAAATTGGGCGAAATTACACAGCGGGCGTGGCACTTTAATTTTAAACGAACTCATACACTATTTTTCTGACTTCAACCAAATTTTGCAAATATATTCTTTGGTGTACTGAATAGTCCAAAAAAAGAAAAAAACGAAATGGCCATTACAGCCCCTGAAAGGACTTCGACCGAGCTTCTTATGATCAATTGTGTTGTGTGTGTTGTGAAATGTTTGAACACAAATGATCAAGAACTTGACCTACAAGTTTTATACCGACCCCAAACGGCCTATGTTCTCAAGAAGCTTTTCATGGCATTTTTTACTCTCTGAGTTTTGCCATTGTCTGCAGAGAGGTGACGGCCGAACAGAAAAACTAATTCAATTTAAAAAACATTCTGTATCAGGTGGGAATCGAACCAGGGTTCTCTGGCGTATGGGCAATACACTCTACACTCTACGCCACGGTCGCCACTGACACAGTAGTCCATAGTATCGAAATTTTTGGAGAAATTGGACAGGAGCGTGGCACTTTTATTTTAAGCAAACTATTTCTATGGCCTTTGTCCGACTATAAACAAATTTCCCACACGTTGTCTTTGGAATAATTATTGTGGGATACTCGGTAGTCTAGAAAATGGGCGGGAGTAGGCAGGAGCGTGGCACTTTAATTTTCAACTAAATTTTTTTACATTGTTGGTATGAATTCAACCAAAATTTTGCACATATATTCTTTAGTATAATGAGCAGTCATGAGTTTAGAAAAAAAGTCGTGTTTAGACTGGGGGCATGGCACTTTAATGTTAATAAAATGTCTACACCGATTTTCAGACTTCAGCAAAATTTTGCACATATATTTTTTGTTATAGTAAGCAGTCTGTATTCTAGATAATTGGGCGGGACTGGAACAGGGGCGTGACACTTTTATTTTAAAGAACCTCTTCAGGGTTTTTCCCGACTTCAACCAAAGTTTCCACACATATTTTTTTTGGATAACGTGCAGTCCGTAGTCCAGAAAAGTAGGTGGGATGAGACATGGGGTGTGGCAATATAATTTTAATCAAACACCTACAATATTTTTCCTAAATCAACCAAATTTACATCGTGGTAAAATGATCGGAAAGTGAATTTTAATTCAAAAAATGAAATACAAGTATCCTCCTAATCTATGGTATTCTACATCTAAAGATAATAGATAAAAGATAATATTCTACATCTTATTTCGAAAGAAAAAAGCATTTTTGACGTTACGTTTCCCGCTCCATTCTTTATAAACTACTCGATCGAGCGTTGTTGCGTGCACAGAGTGAAAAACGAATAAAGCCTATATTTTAGAGTGAAATTTTATTAAAAATTTGTGCAAACGAAAAAAAATTGTAGTATGAAGCCTTCAACTTCAACTGATTTTCATTGTAATTTAGAAAAAATAATAATTTAAAAACGACCGCAATTTTTTTTTTTCGAAAAGTTTAGAAATTTGGGAGTTTTTTATGAATCGGAAGACAAATAGTTGTGTTTCAGGCTTGTGCAAGTTTTTTTTTTAACATAATCTTTATACTTTTGTTTTGCATTTTCAAAAAGAAAATATTTGCAAATTTTTGCGAAGAACTATATTAGCGAGTGTTTCCGGTTCTTTATCTTTACGAAATTGCTGCTCGCAAAGTATGAGCATTGCGCTGTTGTTGTTTTCGTTTTTGTTTTCTGTTTTGTTCATACTCATATTTTTGTTATAATTGTTGTTTTGTTAGTACGATTAGGTCACTAGTTTAACTGTCTTAAAAATTTAAGTGTCGTGTAACTAATTTAGTAGAATGTCAAAGTGGTTACTTTGGAAAACTAAATTTGATGCGATGCTCTTACTGATGCTTATGTTATTTCAGGAGAAAATTCTAACAAACTTTTTCCCATGCCGTCGAGAACTCTTCAGCATAATGAAAATCTTTGATTCTAACAAGATTGAAGACCATTACAAGATATTATTAAAGGTTTTAATGGCAAAATACTCCGTTTTATCACTGATTTTAAGATTCGGTGAAATAGAAGTGTCAGAAAAGAGGAAAATTTCATTGGAAAGAACCAAGATTGGCTAGATTCTACCATCGAGCTTTGATTGTTCTAAACAATAGAAATGCGGGGTCGCAAAGAAATATCTTAAAACCTAAGATTCTTCGAGACAATATGTCTCTTATTCAGCAATAAAAAGTTGCGCATTTTTGCGCGAATTACTTTTATTAAATGAAACGTGAAAATAGTAATAATATTTCAAATAAATTAATCACTATGTAATATATCAATGAATTTTATTAAAAAAAAAAATTTAGTAAGGAATGATTTTCGACTGGGTCGAAGTTTTGAAGGATTTATAATATTAATGACGTCACTTTGTATGTACGTCAGGCGTGGTTTTCTTCCAAATTTCTAAAAATTTTTTGTATTACTTTATTACACTATTTACTATGTAATAAAAGCTGAATTGTAGTGAATTATACTCTGATAATGTTACTAGAGTCAGGTTGAATCATCTCTAAAATACTCTTGTAGAGTGTTTTTAATTATTTTGGTTTTTAAATGCCTCATCACAAAAATTTTAGCACTGAGTATTGTCTTGAATCAAAAATTAACTTCCCCAGGAAGCAAACTTGAACCCTTCATTAAATCACTCAAAGGTTTTATGACCTGAATAAGTCAGTTGACGGGTAGTAAAATTTAACAGTTTTGCAGCAATTTCTATTAAATCAGTTACGCAAACACGTGTGACGACACTTAAATTAAATTTCCCCAGGGAAAAAGATAAAGAGTTCGTTAAAAAGTCCCATTTTTCAGTTATTTGATTTTAACGTCTAAGTGAGTCTATCGTCAACTTCATAAACAGTTTGTTTCATAATATTCAGCTTGCACTATCATAATAAACTTAAAAACTATTAAAAATACTATCGCTTTCATTATACTCAATTATATTCGAAAATTACAGCGATATTTATGCTACAAAAATTTATTGTCAACTATAAATCAATGTTTGTAATTTAATATCAGCAGAGCTTAAAATAACGTCACAGTCACAATTGTTACAATTTGTGATATTTTATAGTTTTCATTTTGCTACTGCTGCTGCTTTACTTTTTATTATCGAAAATAGTCTTAGATATATGGTTGCATATATATAAATATATAAATAAATCTTTACTTTTATTAGCTTAATACGGATGATTTACGGATTGACGACCATTTTTCATATTGCATAATGGTGTGAACAACAAATATTGACGCTTGTGAAGGAAATTTCCCAAGGAAATTCCCAATAAATCTGTCAATATTGGCAGATGTCATTCATCTATGCCATAATTTATGTATCAGTGTTGCACAATAAAAACGCTATAAAATTAAGTTTTTCGTTGCCCTTTTGTTGTTGTTGTTTTTTTGGTCCGTTTTTATGGTGCTTTGTTCTGTTTATACTACATTGCAGAGTGTTGTAAAAATTTTTATATATCGTTTCAACGTCAAGTTATCAAACAAAAACAGATTTTTCGAACAGTGCGAAATGGAAAACGAACTAATAAACTTTTTATTACAACTTGGCTTGGCTTGGCTCGACTCGGCTCGTCTGCTGCTGCTGCTGCTGCTGCTGCTTGAATGAAGCTGTATGAAGCAAGAACAATAACAAGTTTTTTGAAACTATTGTGATGTTTCACTGGGTTTCAGAATTGTTCTATGCAGGGTTGCTGAAGGTGAGGGTAGCGGTAGTGGCAATGAAAGCAGCCAACTAAATGATGGTAGCATCAAATCCCAAGCCATAAATCTAAATGGAAATCTTGTACTTATGTTGCCTTAGCTATTGTTTGAATGAATGTGAATGTGAATGGCTCGGAATTGTGTGTTAAGAAGAAGAATTATTTTATACATATTTTTTTTTTCTCTTGTAGCATTGTGTAAGAGTGGATGAAGAGTAGTTGCGCCATTATGCCGAGTCGTTAGAGACAAGCAGAGCGTCACCAGCGAGCGATATTCGCTAATACAAGGAGATTCGCACTACTTCCAATAGACTGAGTTGAAGAAAAACGGGGCTTGAAGTTATTGGGTTAGAACTAAGTTAAAAAGATAAAAATTTTTGTTATTTTAAAAAAAAACTTTGTTTTTATTACAGAACAAATTCAACGGATACAGGAACATTTTTAAAAAATTGCATCCAGATGCACTGAGAACAACGAAAAAACCGTTGTGAGATCATACAAGTTGACTTTTGTAAAGAAAAAATGTGCTAAGTTGAGGAAATTATTATATTAAATCGCAAAAGTTTTTGTGCCAGTTTAACGCAGATATAAAAATAGTGAAATTTTATTTTGTACTTATATATATATATATATATATATATATATATATATATATGTACTTTATATAAAAAAAAAAATTCAACTTTTACCGAATTATTGTATAAAATATACAAAGGCTTGTGTAACAAAATCTATTTTTAGATTATTTTATTTGATTGATTTATTTATTTGATTGATATTGATTTGATAGCTGCTATGGTGCCATGGATAACACGTCCTCCATGGAATCGTGGGGACGTGAGTTTAAGTACGGGATTGGGCAAGTTTCAAGGTACAGTATATTTTATTTATAATTTAAAAATGATATATTTTAATTAAATCAATATTTTAATAATAAACCGTTAGTAATTGAAAAACGCGCTGCCTGATTCGAATATAAAGAGTGCCTTTTTTAGAGATTTAGAAATTTGAATTGAAATAAAATACTGAGATAACAAAATTTTAAAGCAAAAAATGGCTTCATTAGTAAAACCACTCTATTAGAGCTTTAATTTATTTAATTTGACTTTCGGAAATCAAATTTTTGGGAGCCATATCTCGGCATTGATTCGCAAAATGTTGAATTACAATTTGTCCAAAGTTGCTGGTTTGTTCGCTCGAACATAAATTAATGAATTCACATTATTTTAGAGAAAATAATCTGAAGGCATTAAATTGCATGAGACGAGAAATAATGCGTTCGTCAAATGTGTCCGTTAGTAGTTTGATTGTTCGACAAGCTGTATGGTATGTGGTAAAACATGTATTCAGTAAACATCCCATGCAATTGGGACAGGAAGTAATTGTTTATCATGGCTCTATAATTCTCGCCGTTGACAATAACGTTCCCGCCAGACTCATTATTAATGAAGTAAGGGCCCATGATTTCACCGGCACATAAAGCGCACCAAGCAGTAATTTTTTTGTGAATGTAATGTAGTCTCGAGAATCTGTCGTGAATTCTCTACACTCCAAAAGCGGCAATTGATACCCAAAAATAAGGCTCATCACTGAACACTGATCATCACTTAACAGAATATTGCTATGAAACAGTGGGTTGACTTTTAGACGATTTTCAGCCCATTGACCGAACGTACGGCGCTAGCGATGATCATTCGGATTTCATTCCTGCATTTTATACACATTTTATACACACAAGTGGATGCACAAAGCTCCAATTGCCTTGCCTTGCCTTGCCTTGCCTTGCCTTGCCTTGCCTTGCCTTGCCTTGCCTTGCCTTGCCTTGCCTTGCCTTGCCTTGCCTTGCCTTGCCTTGCCTTGCCTTGCCTTGCCTTGCCTTGCCTTGCCTTGCCTTGCCTTGCCTTGCCTTGCCTTGCCTTGCCTTGCCTTGCCTTGCCTTGCCTTGCCTTGCCTTGCCTTGCCTTGCCTTGCCTTGCCTTGCCTTGCCTTGCCTTGCCTTGCCTTGCCTTGCCTTGCCTTGCCTTGCCTTGCCTTGCCTTGCCTTGCCTTGCCTTGCCTTGCCTTGCCTTGCCTTGCCTTGCCTTGCCTTGCCTTGCCTTGCCTTGCCTTGCCTTGCCTTGCCTTGCCTTGCCTTGCCTTGCCTTGCCTTGCCTTGCCTTGCCTTGCCTTGCCTTGCCTTGCCTTGCCTTGCCTTGCCTTGCCTTGCCTTGCCTTGCCTTGCCTTGCCTTGCCTTGCCTTGCCTTGCCTTGCCTTGCCTTGCCTTGCCTTGCCTTGCCTTGCCTTGCCTTGCCTTGCCTTGCCTTGCCTTGCATTGCCTTGCCTTGCCTTGCCTTGCCTTGCCTTGCCTTGCCTTGCCTTGCCTTGCCTTGCCTTGCCTTGCCTTGCCTTGCCTTGCCTTGCCTTGCCTTGCCTTGCCTTGCCTTGCCTTGCCTTGCCTTGCCTTGCCTTGCCTTGCCTTGCCTTGCCTTGCCTTGCCTTGCCTTGCCTTGCCTTGCCTTGCCTTGCCTTGCCTTACAAGTCATTACAAACCTATGATACAAAGTGGACACTTAAATGTGAATTTTACAGACGATAAAAATCGGCGTCTAACTAAACTTTTGAATGAAACATTAAGTTTGAATATGTCCATTGATCGAAAACTCAGTGCTAAAAATTATAAAACGACGAGCGAGGCGGTTTTTAATGGATACTTATGGAAATCTGAATCAATGAAACAATCAATAAAATGTTTTTCAAGTAGTTTAGAATCCTCTTTTAAATAAATCATCAAATTTTCGAATATAAGAAATCCCTCCCAAATTGTCCACTGTAGAGCGCAGATGTATGAGCTGGTCCTATTATTTGTTACCATTCAACATTTCTTCTAAGCACACCTAACCCCTATCTGATACCATTCTGGGGGACCCAATAAAAAAAACAATCAAAACTGTCGAATATAATTCATACCTCTCCGGAATTGAGTCCTGGAGGGATCAAATATATAAGCAGCTCGCTCCTATTATTTTTTTCCATAAACTTTTTTTCTAAACACACCTTTACCTATCTGCCTCCTTCTGGGAAATTTCTCATAGAAAAACATAAGCTGTCGATTTTAGTCCATATCAAAGAACAAGAAACACAAAAACTTTCGATGATGACAATGACACAAAAGCTTTGCTATGTTTTCTGCTTTTCTGGTAGCTAAATCAGAAATGAAGGCAATAACAGTGCAAACCTTAACAGTGCTAACGTTGACAGTGATGATATTAACAGTTATGACGATATACATGGATGTCATTAGCATTGCTGACGTCAACATTGCTCACATTAACATTGCTGATGTTAACAGTGATGACGCAAGCTCATAACTTTTAACCCTGCCAAAAGGTGCTCAAAGCGCCTAACGAAGTTTTTACTTTAAAAACGTAATAAAGATCCAAGCTTAAGTGCCAGATGTTATATTATTATATCAACTTTTAATATATATTTGAGAGATCTATTTTCAAATAAGAAATAAAAAATCAAATAGGAAAGAGTGGTTTTAATTTGATTTAGCCCAATTCCATAGAACAACTCCCGGTGCGTCAGCCCTGTACATCACATATAACCCAAACCCCGAGATCTTTCATCTCGCATTAAGTTTCAACAGAACAGATTATTTCATTCTTCTTGAATTCATTTCAAAAACGTGGCATTGAATGCATAAATAACTTGACGAGCTGTAGTCGTAAATATCGTTTCATTGTTATTAAGCTGCGGCTCGAAACAAATATAAAGTATATACGAGTAAAATAAAAAAAGAATATAAAATAAAATCTAAAAAGCAGCAAATACCATTAAAAAAAAAAAGGAAAACTCTGCTCAATTCAACGCAACTCAACTTGAGCTATTGTCCAAAATCCAAAAACCGAATCACTGAATCAACAAATAAATGTCTTCTAATTCTTTTAATAGTCATGGAAATACGATTTTTTACTACTAAATGACGCAGTTAAAATAAAGTAAGTGTGCAGTAAAAATGAAGGCAGCAAAACAGAAACCAAAAAATTAGAAAAAAAAAAATAAATAAATAAAAACAGTTCGAACCCAAAAATTTAAGGGATACATCCATATACACTGCAACAGCAGCAGCAGCAGCAACTGTGTAGTTTTTAATAGAGGCATAAAACTTAACACGATTTTATTATCCTTTGCGACAATAAACTGCAAAATATTGCCGAGATTTTGTACGCTTTTCTGTATCGCTCTTACTAGACAGCCATAAAAATGCCTGGCTACTTGAAGTTTTTCAAGCGTTTTTCATGTGATTAGAAGCCAACATGACGCCGGGGAGTGCTACACTTGAAACACTTTTGACAGCTTATTGACAGCTTCAGCTCCCATGTGAGCAGCGCGCAAACGGCTGACTAGCTGGCCTAACGAGGACTACTTGCATGTAGCTGCTGCTATTACTTGGCAGTGTGTATGTCTCAATAAACACTCATGAAAAAAAAATAAGTACTACAAAATATTACGATCATCATAGTTGTAAAAGTATGATTGACGTTTGGGGTTTGGGTCATATAACATTGTCAGGCAACTACATTAGATCAACAATTTATTTTTACTCTCTCTCTCTCTCTAGTTTTGTCAAGTGCTGTAGACGCGCAGATTCTACTTTATATTTTATTTTATTTTATTTTATTTTATTTTATTTTATTTTATATTGATATTGATAGTCATAAAAATTTAAATTGGCGGTAAGAGGTTTTTCATATACATATTTATCTGGGGCCAGTTCCGTAGCCATGGGGCGGATTTCGTGGTTCAAGTCACTCTGCCTCACAGGATTCAAAAAGTATGAATCTAATAATACTATTTATATTACAACTTGATACTTTTTCTTTTTAAAAAAATTGATTTAATGATATAATGTTACGCAAATAGCAATTTTACCTAAATATTTGAAGATATTCATGCTCAACTTGAAAAGGCCTTGTATAAAAGTAATTATTCATGCTTATCTTGAAAAAGCCCTGTAAAAGCCTTGAAAATTTAATTTTCTTGAATAATTTTTTAAATAAAGCTTTATTCAATGATTCATTTAAGGAAGTATTCAAGAAGATTTTTACTCAAGCCTAAAAATTTCACTTATATGGTAATATATTGATGTTGAGCTTTGATCGATATAAACATGGATATATGTTCTAATAGAATTCGTAAAAATTTCTTGCCCGTTTCTGCCGCACCCATACACCGAGAAAAAAGCTTATTTTAAATTGAAAAAAAACCTAGTATAAATTATGATATGGCTTTGGCAGTTTTCAGCCTCCCAAATAGTTTTACATGTTGACTTGCCAATTTTTATTTGGGTGATAAATTAACCAAGTATTTGGTAATTTTATATACATTACTTTTTATGTATTATGTGTATGAAGTGTATGAAGTCACTACACTACGCATTGAGCCAAACTCCTTCCTTACGCGAAGTGATTTATTCAATATTAATTACAACTGAAGCTATGCTGCAGCATAACACAATAATCTATTAAAAGATTTCTGTTGTATGTCTATCAACAGAATTCTGCGACATACTGCATCTGTTAACATAGCTGCAGTTATGTCAGCCAGTAGCAGCAAGGCTGCTTAGATCAGTGTGTAGAGTGATGGACTCGCACCAAAAGTTCCAGGTTCGATTCCGCACGGCGGGCAAAGAAATTTTTTTTCTTTTCTTTTTTTTGACGAAATGTAATAAAATTTACTGGTGTGAATATTAACGTGTTTTTTAATTTACTTTATGTTATTTTTGTATTTATTAGTGGTTTTATCACAAAAAAAAAAAACATTAAATTATCAAATCTAACCTTCTCTCGTGTGTCTAATGACGCAGCTGTGTTTTTTTTTTTTTTGCTTAAGCCATCCATACAAGTGGTTTTTTATTTTTTTTTAATTTTGTATTTTTGGTTTTTGGGATTAGGTGAATCAAATATTTTGTGTATGTGCTTTCAAAGCAATGTATTAAACAATAAATTGCTAAGGTGAATAGGCATAAGTTTATAATTTCCATACAATTCTCTTTACCCAAGCCGACTTAGATGATTTACCTATTGCTTCTTCTCGGTGTAGACGAATTTTTCATTTTCTCTTATGGTTTCTCAAATATCTTGCAAGCAAATTTTCGGTGTTACCACATGAAACCCTAATTTTTAGAATTTTCCAATTTGATGTTTGAAAAAGCGCCTTGATTTTGGCAAATGCTTCACTATGGTCCAAAATAAGCCAACATTTATAAGAAGATTTCACTAAATATTAAATATTGCGGCCACCTTAATTTTAAAATTTTTTTGATAATGACAATTTGGAGGTTGAAAAGGAACCTTCATTTTGGTATTTGGCTTTTTTGGATATTTTTTTTTTTTTTGTATTTTGGCTATTTGGATGGTATTTGGTATTTGGATATTTATTCAAATTATAAAATCATTTTTTACTTATAAAAAATAGGATGTAAAGGCCAGTGGGTGGCTCGTATGTCAAAAAACCGCAAAGACCCGGGTTCAAATTTTATCTGAATTTTTTTTTGTTTTGCGCAACACAAATTAATAAATATGAGCTCGGTCAAAGTCTTTTCTAGTGCTGAAATGAACAACTGTTTGTTTTAATATCTTAAAGTGAACCAATTTGGACCATTTTTATGTAAGCACAATATCAATATCAATTTTTGTTCAAAATTTCATAAATTTTTTTCAAGTGTTGTGCAGATATTTAGAATAGTGCAGCTCCAACGGAAAAATTAGATACTATGTGACGAGTTTGTGTGGCAATGTTATGGTAAACGTTTGGCATCCTTAAGGCGGGACATGACATTCGCAGCAGAGAAAACAGACCTTGTTTTAAAAATTCATAACTCAGTCAGAAACAAACATTTTTCCAAAATTTTTTTTTTATTATTGTAGAGAATTGAACAAATTACAAGAAAAACAATTAAAAAAAATATATTTTTCACTCCAACATGGTTTTATAGAGCTCCAAACTGGAGGCAGAGAAAAAAACGGGGCCTCGTGGTTGCAGCGCTGGGAGTTGCAAAAATTGTCCGATCTGGAAAAAAATTACTTTTTTAAATCATAACAAAATTGGTTATCGTATGACACGAGCTTTTATTTTTAAATTTTTTTTAAATTTTTGTTGATGTTCCAAATTTGAAAGTGTGTTTTTTCAAAAAAAATATTGACTCTAAAAATTCATAAGTCGAAAAAAGCTCGTGTCATACGATAGCGAATCAAGTTTAAAAAACACAAAAAAAAAAATTTCGTCAAGAAATGAACCCGCTAGTGCCGCAACCAGTACGAAAAACATGGTTTCAAGATAAACGCATTCAAAGTTTGTGAACAAAGAAAAAAAAGGTTACCTTCAATCTGCCATGCCTGCTTCGTACTGTATGCCTTCGTTATCTTGTGTTGTCCTGTTTCTTATAGTTTTTTGCAATCGTTTAGCAATTCGGGCTTCACCTTTCACCCTTCAAGTAGGTACGAAATAACAACCACCAAAAGTCAGGTAGAAAGTAAAACAAGTATATACCAGCTGCCGTACGTAGGTAGCACAAAAATTAAAAATGCGCTCTCACTAATCCGGCTGTAACTTTTGAACCCGTAAGAATTTGTCCATGACTACTAAAATATAAAATTATTAAAAACTAGTCGATTTCTGCCCATGTCATGTAACCCCTTAATCATTAAGTGTGACCTTATAATTGAAAATCAATTTTTTATTCTGATTTTAAAATGATTTTTTCTGAATTTCATTTGATATTTTATGAATTTCAGTTAATTTTTTTTTGAATTTCAAATGGAATTTCTGAACTTCATATGATGTTTTCTGAATTTCAATTTATATTTTCTTAATTCCAAATGGAACTCTGATTTTCAATTGATCTTTTCTGAAGTTCAAATGGATTTTAAATTTCAATTGATTTTTCCTGAATTTCAAATAGAATTCTGGATTTTATTTGATCTTTTCTGAATTTCAATTGATCTTTTCTGAATTTCAAATGAAATTTCTAAATTTCAATTTATTTTTTCAGAATTTCAACAGATCTTTTCAAAATTTCAATTGATATTTTCTGAATTTCAAATGGAATTTCGAAATATCAATTGATATTTTCTGAATTTCAAACAGAATTCTGAATTGTAATTGCTCTTTTCTGAATTTCTTTAATTTCATTTTAATTTCATGAATTTATTTTTTAATTTCAGTTGATCTTTTCAAAATTTAAATTGATATTTTCTGAATTTCAAATGGAGTTTCGGAATATTAATTGATATTTTTTCAATTTCAAATAGAATTCTGAGTTTTAATTGCTTTTTTCTGAATTTCAAATGAATGTTCTGAATTTAAATTTACTTTTTTTTTAATTTCAATTGATCTTTTCTGAATTTTAATTGATTTTTTCTTAATTCCAAATGGAATTATGAATTTCAATTAATGTTTTCTGAATTTCGAATGGAGTTCTGAAATGTAGTTGATCTTTTCTGAATTTCAAATGAATATTCTGAATTTAAATTTATTTTTCCCGAATTTCAATTGATATTTTCTGAATTTCAAATAGAATTTCTGATTTTCAATTCATCTTTTCTGAATTTCAAATAGAGTTCTGAGTTTTAACTGATCTTTTCTGAATTTCAAAGGGAATTTCTAAATTTCAATTGATGTTTTTTTAATTACAATTGGCCATGGTGTAGATTTTACAACAGTTAAAATTTAAAAATATTGTGCATTCTCTCAATATTTATTGAGAGTAATTAAAGACTCAGGGCACATGTAAATCTTTTTACAAATTTTCCTGATTGTTCACAAGTTTTCGTGCATTCGTAGCTATTGCACTCATATTTTTAACGTTATTCTCCTTTAATGCATATAATTCTCAGCAGGTTCTTGGAGTAGTTGCATGTTTTATTAACTATAACTATACTAATAACATTTCCAGAGTGTATTGAATATACTTGCGACTCCTATTTAAATGTAGCCTTTCATGCGTTTCATAAACTTTACTATCAAAGGTTCGCCCGCCACGCTCCCTCGCCACCCACCACACCAAGTGTCCCAATGCTTCACGAGCGAGTGTCAATAATTGCCGACAGATTCAATTGTTGTTAGTGTTTTCGTAGTTGCGCTGGTGTTATTGTTGTTGTTGTTGTTGTTGTTAGTGTGATGGTTCTGGCTTAGTTGGAAATTTAAATTTGACACTGAAATTGACATGAGACACGCAAATAGATTTGTTCCGTTCCATGACAGCATTTGTGCCATGTTGAATCTGTTGCAAGTAGTTTTATAAATTGTGACAGCGTTGAAGCGATGGAATTCCCAAACTTGTTGTGCGAGAGTAGCAAAGAGCGCTGGCTGGCGCTAAATAACTAGACGACAATCGCATATCTGATTTCCGAGGCCAAAGCAAGCGACACAACAGCAGAAGAAGCATTGCATGTCGCAAGCACATTTCAGATGCAACACGGAGACGTCGCTGAGTTGTTGTTTATCTTGCGTCAGACACGGCAGCCACTGCGGCGTTCGTTGTTCATGGTTGCTGTTGACTTATGTTGCTCGTTGTTATTGGTTTGTGCCTCGGTGGTGAGCTGAGTAGTTTGCTTGGACGACAATTGACGGTGTTTGTGGTTATGGCGCACATTACCTCACCGCACCGCACCATATATAGGGTTGACATTGTTTTCGTTGTTTGCTTTTGATGAACAAGCGATTGCAATTTCCACCGCCCCTAACGTCTTCACAGACAGTCCTTAATGAGCCAGTCAGCCGGTCTCATTGTCGGCGCAACACTTGGATCCAAACCCAAACCTAAACAATTAATGCCAGCCCGAACGCGCAATTATCCACAGTTAAACACGTCAAGCCAACAGCTAGCTGATGGTAGAAATACCAGCCACGCATGTCAGTCCGCCTGGCGCTGACTGGGCACAATTAGATACTCTGGGTTAATATTTCATTTTGGAGCTCATAAATATTAATTATGGTCAGCTGGGTCACGACATTGCTTGCTGACCTCTTTGCTGTGCCTCTTAAGTGGGGTTAGATAGAAGCGGATTTGTTGTCGTCCGCTATCAAATTGAACGTAGCTTTGAATAGATTTCTTCATTTACTGCTTCCGCACACAATACACATCCTTTACCAGCTTCTATTTCCTTTCAAATCTTTCCATCTGTCTGTGTGTATGTCTGTATTGTTTGGAACGGAAATGTGTGTCATACATCAGATGTCTTTTTCGTAAGCTTAAAATTATGACCACAATTCACATGACTTCACAAAGTAAATCTTAACGAATGTATCTGAGAGATGCATAGTTAAGATATCTCTTGTCTGTGGTGTGAGCTGGAAATTATTGAATTAAACTCAATTCTAGAGTCAAGCAAGCCGCATTTGGGGGAGTTGAAATAGAAATCTGTAGATGACAGAATTCTTAACGCTACTTGAATTCTAAAAAAGTTCTTACAATCAAAAAAACCGCAAAAAAAAAACAATCAAAATTTTATTTTCTAACATAAAAAAAATTTTTATTAAGTTAAGAAAAAGAAAAATCATCATAGATGTGTGGGTAAACATTTTTCAAAGTATGTCAATTTCTTGCTCAGTTTTCCACACAAATGTGGTCATGCATCTCCACTTATAAACTTTCTATAAACATTTCGACCGACCGTTATTTGCATAGAAAATAACCAAGATTAAACCATTAACTAGTTACACCAAAGAAATTTTCTACAAAATTTTTTTATGTGGGCCACACTTTAATGTCAATTCACAGCGGTTGCTCCCAACAAAAAGTTCTTCAAAATTTTTAACTGAATTGAAACTTTACACAGCAGAAAAAAAAATACAAATACAAAACTCATTAATTTACAATTTGACCAGTATGGTGGCAAAAGTGCGCCCATCTTAGGCAAACTTTTGATGAATTGCTTCAAAAAAAAAATGTTTTTCTCCAGTTTTTGGACAGATTTATGATGATTAATGATCCAACGCACCGTGCGCGCGCGTGTCATGAAGTGTGCTATTATATTAAATAGATTATATGATTTGATTTGATGAAAAACTCCTAATGAGATTTCATTAAAAAAGAAAAACCAGAAAAGCTAAATAATAATATTTAATATTAAAAATAATGGGCAATTTTAACAAATAGTATTAAAATTTGCGCCTCATGACGAGAATTGGCTTAAAAACGAAGTTAAGAGGAGTCCCATTAAAATGCTGAAGTTTGAAGACGATGCTTAAATAGGCAAGGATACTTATAAAAAACAATTTGCTTAAGTAACTATGAATGGCTGTTTGTGGATATCGATTGAAAATAGCTCAATTTGAATATGAATATGAATATGAATATGAATATGAATATGAATATGGATATGAATATGAATATGAATATGAATATGAATATGATTATGAATACGAATATGAATATGATTATGAATACGAATATGAATATGAATATGAATATGTATATGAATATGAATATGAATATGAATATGAATATGAATATGAATATGAATATGAATATGAATATGAATATGAATATGAATATGAATATGAATATGAATATGAATATGAATATGAATATGAATATGAATATGAATATGAATATGAATATGAATATGAATATGAATATGAATATGAATATGAATATGAATATGAATATGAATATGAATATGAATATGAATATGAATATGAATATGAATATGAATATGAATATGAATATGAATATGAATATGAATATGAATATGAATATGAATATGAATATGAATATGAATATGAATATGAATATGAATATGAATATGAATATGAATATGAATATGAATATGAATATGAATATGAATATGAATATGAATATGAATATGAATATGAATATGAATATGAATATGAATATGAATATGAATATGAATATGAATATGAATATGAATATGAATATGAATATAATGAATATATATATAATGAATAATACATATAATGAATATGAATATAAATATGAATATGAATATGAATATGAATATAAATATGAATATAAATAGGAATATAAATATGAATATGAATATGAATATGAATAGGAATAGGAATAGGAATAGGATTAGGAATAGGAATAGGAATAGGAATAGGAATAGGAATAGGAATAGGAATAGGAATAGGAATAGGAATAGGAATAGGAATAGGAATAGGAATAGGAATAGGAATAGGAATAGGAATAGGAATAGGAATAGGAATAGGAATAGGAATAGGAATAGGAATAGGAATAGGAATAGGAATAGGAATAGGAATAGGAATAGGAATAGGAATAGGAATAGGAATAGGAATAGGAATAGGAATAGGAATAGGAATAGGAATAGGAATAGGAATAGGAATAGGAATAGGAATAGGAATAGGAATAGGAATAGGAATAGGAATAGGAATAGGAATAGGAATAGGAATAGGAATAGGAATAGGAATAGGAATAGGAATAGGAATAGGAATAGGAATAGGAATAGGAATAGGAATAGGAATAGGAATAGGAATAGGAATAGGAATAGGAATAGGAATAGGAATAGGAATAGGAATAGGAATAGGAATAGGAATAGGAATAGGAATAGGAATAGGAATAGGAATAGGAATAGGAATAGGAATAGGAATAGGAATAGGAATAGGAATAGGAATAGGAATAGGAATAGGAATAGGAATAGGAATAGGAATAGGAATAGGAATAGGAATAGGAATAGGAATAGGAATAGGAATAGGAATGGGAATAGGAATAGGAATAGGAATAGGAATAGGAATAGGAATAGGAATAGGAATAGGAATAGGAATAGGAATAGGAATAGGAATAGGAATAGGAATAGGAATAGGAATAGGAATAGGAATAGGAATAGGAATAGGAATAGGAATAGGAATAAATTTTTCAAAGCACGACCTTATCTTTTTAGCTTATGACTTCAGACTCACCGAAACTGTTAACAGGTTCAGCTACAGAGACTTCAAAAACATAGACTATGCTCGACTTGAAAATTCTATATATAATATAAACTGGGAATTAATTTTCCATATGAACTCAGTTGATGATCAAGTTGAGTTTTTTCATGGCAATGTCAATAAATTATATAATGAGTTTGTCCCACTTAAGCATAAAGTAGCCAGTCATAAAAAACGACCTTGGTTCAACAGAACAATTGAAAAACATATTTTAGTGCGCAATAATGCGTACAATCGATGGAAACGTTTCAAAACGCCAGCATTGTATGAAGAGTTTAAAATTCTCCGTTTGAGAGCAGTTAAGGAAGTGAAAGCTGCAAAAAGGAATTACTATGGTGATAGGTTTGGCTCCATTGCCAACAGCAAGCAGAAGTGGCGTGAGATAAGAATATTGGTCTGAGTCAAAAAACTATAGGCTTCTCTGATAATGTGGACGTTGATGATATAAATAAACAATTTGTTGATATTCCAATGCCTTCGATTAGTCATAACGTTTATAATGACATCAACAATTCTTTTAACATCGAATCTAGCTTCAGTTTCTCATGTGTCCGTCAGGAGGATGTTCTTAGAAGTATCTCATCCATCAAATCGAACGCGATCGGGTTTGATGAAATAAATCCAATTTTTCTAAAAATCTTGCTACCGAAAGTACTTCCTTACATAACTCATATTTTTAATACCATTCTCACAATGTCAATTTATCCGAAAGAATGGAAGAAAGCTAAAATTATACCAGTACCTAAAAGTAATAATGAGCACCGCCCAATAGTAATCCTGTCTTTTTTATCCAAAGCGTTAGAACTGTTAATAAGTCAGCAAATTAACTTTCACCTGCACAGAAATGGCCTTATAACTGATAAAAGGGCTAAAAGCACTAAAAGGGGTGTTCCTCAAGGATCTGTTTTGGGTCCACTTTTTTTCTCTTTATATATAAACGACCTACCTAGTGTTGTAGAAAATTGCAAAATCCATATGTATGCAGATGATGTTCAGGTATATTTAAACTGTAAACGTGAGAACTTCAATGACTGCACAAATTATTTAAATGGTATTCTCTCTAAAATTGGTGATTGGGCACTCAAAAATAGTCTGAGTCTGAATCCTAAAAAGTCCAAGTGTCTAGTGATTGCAAAGAAAGTTATCGACATTTCTACAGCTCCTCACCTTGCATTAAATGGTGGCAATATTGAATATGTTGACACAGCGAAAAATTTGGGAGTAATCTTCAATAGGACGCTGACATGGAATAACCACATAAGTATTACTGCTGGGAAGGTCTACGGCATGCTTCGCGTCCTTTGGACAACATAATACTTTACACCTCTTCATATACGTATGCTACTTGCAAAAACATATCTCGTCCCAGTAATGCTATACGGCTGTGAAATTTTTGCTAACTGTGATAGTTTAAGTAAAACTAAACTAAACGTACTTTTTAATAATATTGCTCGTTATGTGTTTGGGTTGAAAAGAAATGACCATGTTTCAGAATACGCAAAAAAGATCCATGGCTTCACTTTTGAAAACTTGCTGAACTATCGCACTCTTATATTGTTGCATAAGGTTATCTGTAGCGCTGTTCCACGATATTTGTGTTCTAGAATAAAATTTTCTCGGTCCACTCGAACTAACATGATTAACTGTATACGAGTTTCTTGTTTAACTTCGGAAAGGCAGTTTTTTGTACACTCTGTTCGTCTTTGGAATGCACTTCCTAATAGTTTAAGATCGTGTAGTAACGCTGTGCAATTCAAAACAAAATTAGCTTTACTCTTTTCTTCGCTGTAATAGTTTAATAGTTTAATAGTTAAATGGTTGCTATATATATATATATATTTTTTTTAATGTTAAATTTGAAATGTTAAATTCTATTTTACTTAAATTTCTTTATTTATATTAAATTTTTTTTTTTTTAAATTATAATTATAAATGTTAATTGTTATCATAAGTCATATACCAAATCGATGCTTTATGCTATATACTGCCGGTACTGCTTATAAGGTTTTTAAACTTTCTTGTGCCGGTTTTTCGAAAGAATTAAAATAAATAAAAAATAAAAAAATAAATAAAAAAATAGGAATAGGAATAGGAATAGGAATAGGAATAGGAATAGGAATAGGAATAGGAATAGGAATAGGAATAGGAATAGGAATAGGAATAGGAATAGGAATAGGAATAGGAATAGGAATAGGAATAGGAATAGGAATAGGAATAGGAATAGGAATAGGAATAGGAATAGGAATAGGAATAGGAATAGGAATAGGAATAGGAATAGGAATAGGAATAGGAATAGGAATAGGAATAGGAATAGGAATAGGAATAGGAATAGGAATAGGAATAGGAATAGGAATAGGAATAGGAATAGGAATAGGAATAGGAATAGGAATAGGAATAGGAATAGGAATAGGAATAGGAATAGGAATAGGAATAGGAATAGGAATAGGAATAGGAATAGGAATAGGAATAGGAATAGGAATAGGAATAGGAATAGGAATAGGAATAGGAATAGGAATAGGAATAGGAATAGGAATAGGAATAGGAATAGGAATAGGAATAGGAATAGGAATAGGAATAGGAATAGGAATAGGAATAGGAATAGGAATAGGAATAGGAATAGGAATAGGAATAGGAATAGGAATAGGAATAGGAATAGGAATAGGAATAGGAATAGGAATAGGAATAGGAATAGGAATAGGAATAGGAATAGGAATAGGAATAGGAATAGGAATAGGAATAGGAATAGGAATAGGAATAGGAATAGGAATAGGAATAGGAATAGGAATAGGAATAGGAATAGGAATAGGAATAGGAATAGGAATAGGAATAGGAATAGGAATAGGAATAGGAATAGGAATAGGAATAGGAATAGGAATAGGAATAGGAATAGGAATAGGAATAGGAATAGAATAGGAATAGGAATAGGAATAGGAATAGGAATAGGAATAGGAATAGGAATAGGAATAGGAATAGGAATAGGAATAAAATAGGAATAGGAATAGGAATAGGAATAGGAATAGGAATAGGAATAGGAATAGGAATAGGAATAGGAATAGGAATAGGAATAGGAATAGGAATAGGAATAGGAATAGGAATAGGAATAGGAATAGGAATAGGAATAGGAATAGGAATAGGAATAGGAATAGGAATAGGAATAGGAATAGGAATAGGAATAGGAATAGAATAGGAATAGGAATAGGAATAGGAATAGGAATAGGAATAGGAATAGGAATAGGAATAGGAATAGGAATAGGAATAGGAATAGGAATAGGAATAGGAATAGGAATAGGAATAGGAATAGGAATAGGAATAGGAATAGGAATAGGAATAGGAATAGGAATAGGAATAGGAATAGGAATAGGAATAGGAATAGGAATAGGAATAGGAATAGGAATAGGAATAGGAATAGGAATAGGAATAGGAATAGGAATAGGAATAGGAATAGAATAGGAATAGGAATAGGAATAGGAATAGGAATAGGAATAGGAATAGGAATAGGAATAGGAATAGGAATAGGAATAGGAATAGGAATAGGAATAGGAATAGGAATAGGAATAGGAATAGGAATAGGAATAGGAATAGGAATAGGAATAGGAATAGGAATAGGAATAGGAATAGGAATAGGAATAGGAATAGGAATAGGAATAGGAATAGGAATAGGAATAGGAATAGGAATAGGAATAGGAATAGGAATAGGAATAGGAATAGGAATAGGAATAGGAATAGGAATAGGAATAGGAATAGGAATAGGAATAGGAATAGGAATAGGAATAGGAATAGGAATAGGAATAGGAATAGGAATAGAATAGGAATAGGAATAGGAATAGGAATAGGAATAGGAATAGGAATAGGAATAGGAATAGGAATAGGAATAGGAATAGGAATAGGAATAGGAATAGGAATAGGAATAGGAATAGGAATAGGAATAGGAATAGGAATAGGAATAGGAATAGGAATAGGAATAGGAATAGGAATAGGAATAGGAATAGGAATAGGAATAGGAATAGGAATAGGAATAGGAATAGGAATAGGATAGGAATAGGAATAGGAATAGGAATAGGAATAGGAATAGGAATAGGAATAGGAATAGGAATAGGAATAGGAATAGGAATAGGAATAGGAATAGGAATAGGAATAGGAATAGGAATAGGAATAGGAATAGGAATAGGAATAGGAATAGGAATAGGAATAGGAATAGGAATAGGAATAGGAATAGGAATAGGAATAGGAATAGGAATAGGAATAGGAATAGGAATAGGAATAGGAATAGGAATAGGAATAGGAATAGGAATAGGAATAGGAATAGGAATAGGAATAGGAATAGGAATAGGAATAGGAATAGGAATAGGAATAGGAATAGGAATAGGAATAGGAATAGGAATAGGAATAGGAATAGGAATAGGAATAGGAATAGGAATAGGAATAGGAATAGGAATAGGAATAGGAATAGGAATAGGAATAGGAATAGGAATAGGAATAGGAATAGGAATAGGAATAGGAATAGGAATAGGAATAGGAATAGGAATAGGAATAGGAATAGGAATAGGAATAGGAATAGGAATAGGAATAGGAATAGGAATAGGAATAGGAATAGGAATAGGAATAGGAATAGGAATAGGAATAGGAATAGGAATAGGAATAGGAATAGGAATAGGAATAGGAATAGGAATAGGAATAGGAATAGGAATAGGAATAGGAATAGGAATAGGAATAGGAATAGGAATAGGAATAGGAATAGGAATAGGAATAGGAATAGGAATAGGAATAGGAATAGGAATAGGAATAGGAATAGGAATAGGAATAGGAATAGGAATAGGAATAGGAATAGGAATAGGAATAGGAATAGGAATAGGAATAGGAATAGGAATAGGAATAGGAATAGGAATAGGAATAGGAATAGGAATAGGAATAGGAATAGGAATAGGAATAGGAATAGGAATAGGAATAGGAATAGGAATAGGAATAGGAATAGGAATAGGAATAGGAATAGAAATAGGAATAGGAATAGGAATACGAATAGGAATGGGAATAGGAATAGGAATAGAAAGAGGAACTGAAATAAGAATAGAAATTGGAATTGAAATTGAGACTGGAATAGGGACAAAAACAGGATTTGACCAATGAGATGGACAGGTTATAGAAATAATATTTTGAAAAGAAATGGATCATGGTAAAGAGAGTTGCTTTTGTTGTTGTTTGCTAAGAAAATATGCCAAGATCTCTACTTGTCTTTAAATCCTTGTTTCTAAAACAGAAACAAAATCTGGAAACCATTTTGCTAGCATCGGTTTTCTAAACCGTGATATGGATATTACTTAAAAAAGCTTCTGTGTGTTTACTACAAGGTTTTATTGCTTTAATTTAGATGAATTCGAAGAATTCTTTATGTTTATGTATAACTAAAAAAAAGCATGGGTAGTAGCAGAGCATTATTGTTGTATTATGTGAAATTTGACCACCTCAAAGTGATTTAGAAGTTTCTTTAAAAAATTTGCGGAACAACTGCAAACAAACTGCCTGGCCCATATTTATGGTGTATTTTTTTTTTTTTTTTTTTTGTATACACCGATTTGTCAGACACTGATTGGCAAAGTTTTGGCTTAATAAAATTTCGCTTTGTAGCCAACACAATATATTTTTGTTTCTTATTTTTTAGATATTTTTGTTAACTTCACACTTAACTCACATATTCAGTAAGTTTTATATTTTTTTTTTTTTTCTTACACTAAGTGTTGTTAACTACATCAGGCCTAATAATATAGATGATGAAGTTGATGGAAAAGTAGGGAAGGGGGACGAAATAAAATAACAACTTTGAGGCCAAAAACTCGCCAACAAAGTTGATTAGAAAACTTGATGCAAAACTTGATGGCAATTCGTAAAGTAAACAGAGTGGGTATAAAAGCGGGTTGGTGGATTGTTGGTAAATTGTTGTTGTTGTTGGTTGTTGTTGTTTGGTACCTAGCGGTGCCAACGTTAAGTCGCTACAATATGATGACGACGATGAAGTCGACGATGTACGAAACAACAACAGCAACAACAACAAATGATAAACGACGCGATGGCAAACAGTTTCCCATTCATCCAGCCAGTTGGAGTCCCATCAAGCAGTCGGTGAGGCAACGAGTCAGCCAGGCAGCCGCCTTCTTTCTCTGCTGCCGCTAACATACATCAGCACGTCTAATCAAATGCATTTCCTAAGATTGCTCCATGTTGTTGCTGATGGTGGTGGTAGTAGTGGTAATGTTGGTTCGTCGAAGGACACGGAAACGGACGCGGTTGTGAATGAGTACGAGAATGATTGCTTAAAACGATTGCTTTTTCCCCAAAAAAATATATTTATTGACAACATACGGACGAAATAAGGAACAAAATGGGCCAGCTGACTGACTGACGCAAATGACTGACGCACTGGCAATTGGACGTTCTGAGAGTGAGAATGTCGTTCAAACAGGAGCGTTCAATCGTGGTTATTGCAGCATTTCGTGGCAAGACGCTATATTTGGTCGTCTTTGACGTTGTGTGAATCCCGGCTACACTTTCACATTTCAACATTTTTTTTTTTTTAAATTCTTCTTGATTGTTATGCTAGGGATGGATGGATGAATGGATGGATGGATGGATCGTTTGCTACGAACGACGACGATTCTAGAACCCACTTCCGCTCACACAACACGCAGCACAATTCAATTTACGTTTGTAGCTGTGTGGGTGTAATAGTTGTGTGTGTGTGCGTGTATGTGTGCGGGTGTGTGTGTAAATCAGGCAACAGGATATGATGGTGATTTCCATTGAATACCCTTCGAAATTAAAATGTTTCTTATGCACGAGAAGTTTTTTACAAGCAGCTTCGCATTGCGGAGCACTAAATGGGCTGTGGATGGGTGAGTATCAGGATATTTTTCTCTTCATTCGTACATTGGTATGTATGAATGAAATGAATTCACTTAAAAATACCAATAAAAGCACGCATGTATTTGTAGCAAATGCCTCGATTTAGTTGTTGATGTGTGCCAAATGAGTGGAAAAAGGGTCCTGCTGCTGACAACAACACATAAAATAGCAGCAACATCTTTACAAAAAAAAAAGAGTCCTTTCAAAAAAAAAAAAAAAAAAAAAAAAGGCAAACCGGATTGTATAATAAGAATGGAATTTGTCAATTTAACTTTAAAAGCAGTAACAAAAACAAGAAAACAAAAATAAAAAACATATAAAAGTGTGCCCAGCGACCGACCGGAAGTAGGAAAAACTTTATGCATGTTCATGCTTAATCAAAGTTACCGCATCAAATAACAATCGGTTCGCTTTAGTGCAGGAATTTCATTTAACAAACAAATTAAAAATTAACTCACATTGGCATTTATTTTGGAACTTGGCAATATAGCAAAAAAAAAAAAAAAAAAAAATTAAATAAATAAAATTTAACAAAACTTTTGCGGTATACAGCCCAAATGAAAAAATTCCTAGACAAAGTTAATAAAATAAATTTTATTGCCTCTAATGTGCTTGAAGCGGTGCAAACAAGTTTGTCAAAAAAGGTTGTTACTACATGACCGAGCCTAAGGGTCGGCTTATTACATTTTGATTTTTTTTTAGTTTAAAAAAAAAATCATTAAGTTTCTTACAACAAACTTTGACTTAAAGAAATATTTTACACACGCAATGCCATAGAATGAACACATTTTTTTTTAATGTGATAAAACATGTCCCATGTCGGGAGAAATTAAAGTGAAAAGTTGCTGACATGTTCGTAATTTGAAAACACTTAATTATAAATTTTGTGCTGAGGTGAAGCACACTTCAATCAGGATATGTGTCTATTGCTTTGTCTATTCTCCTCATGTAATACATACAAACACATTTAAAATTGCTGTACATTTTGTTCAATACTTTTTAGCAAAGAATGCATGGGAAAGGAACGTTGACAGAGTGTGCAGATTTTCTGACACTCCGACAGAGAGCTCCACATAATATGAGTGAACTTTAAGTTTTTACTTGGATGAAAACTCCTCCCAAACCTTGTTCTAAAATCATTTTTACATCGACAATATTTCTATGTAAAAGTTAATAACGAGCATTCGAATATATGTCAAATAAACGCAGGTATGCCACCAGGAAGTGTCTTAGGTCCATTACTATACCATCTTGTTCAAAAACAATGTTTCGTCTACACTGTGAACCGGACTTAACTGTCCGATTCGAAATTTTTTTTTTTAGTAGGTTGCCACATGTGTCTATAACAAGGCAGCCAAATATCAGCGACTCTCGTTGACACTTGGAGCTCATTTGAGAGCCATCCGGATATCGTCGACTGTAAGCAGCTGAGACCATAAAAGCGATTCTCCGGGAAGATTCGTAAACGAATCTCCTGAAGAGTTCGTAGGCGATTCTGTCGGAAGATTCGCGAACGAATCGCAGAGGGGGGCCTTAAACGATTCGCTGGGAAGAGTCACAAACAAATTGCCAAGAGAAGTCCTTAAAGGGGTCAAACTATTCGGTAAAACGGGTCTTCAGCGATATGTTGCAAAGCATAGTTGTGGAACGTTAAAAATTATTTGATTAAATTAATAAACTAAAACGCATCGTTGCGTCTGAACGATAAGAACACATTTGACAATTTTTTCACAAGTTTCAAAAGTTTTGCTTTACTTAAAAGATTTTTCAAAGCCTGCCTCATATTCCAACCATATTCCATCTTTCTAAGATCGCCGAAATGAGCGAAAGAAGATTTTCCAAATTTTTGCAATAATCGCGCATTTATCGCTTTGACGATCAAAATGCGATCCATCTTCCAACGATCGCCGGAATGAGCCAAGGAAGATTTTGGAAATGTTTCTTGAATAGCGCTTTGAATAGTTTCTTGGACGATCGAAAAGCGATCCATCTTCTTATAAACCCTTGAGCGAATCACATCGCAGTGCATCGCAAAACCAGCTTCTCTTGTAATCGTTTTCAAAATATTTGCAGTGCACTGAGCATAATTTATGTGCAAACTACGCATGAATTACGAACACCTAAATAATACACTGTGGGGAAAAAATATCGGAAATTTGTTTGCAAATCAAAACATTTTTATTTATTCTGCTTAATTCATTTTATCCCCTTCAAAGTAGTCCCCTTCCCCCCCCCCTCCCCCCGGATGCAATGCACTTGTACCAACGTTTTTTCCAATTTTCAAAATATGCTGCAAAGTTCTCTTCCCGTATAGTCTTCAATTCCTTCTACGTTTCGGTTTCTATCTCTTCTATTGATTCAAAACGGTGTCCACGACGCGGTCTTTTGAGCTTAGAGAATAGTCTGAAGTCACATGGTGCTAAGTCAGGCGAATACGGTGGTTGTGGAATGATATGGATCAATTTTGTGGCGAAATGATCACGAATTACGAGTACTGTTTTTCCATGAAATTTTGGGTTTTTGGCACCAATCGAGATTTCACTTTTCTAAGGCCCGATTGGTCACTCACAATAGTTTTCATTGATCCTTCAGATATTACAACAAGGTCAGTAAGGTCTCGGACTGTCAATCGACGATTTTGGAGCACCAATTCTTTGATTTTGTTGACGTGTAGCTCATCAGTTGATGTTGATGGTCGTCCTGGCCGTACCGCGTCTTCAACGCTTTCTCGACCCCCTTTAAACATTTTGTACCACTAATAAGCTCTTCTTTTCGATAGAGCTTGCTCTCCGAAGGCTTTCTGCAACATTTTCAATGTTTCGAATTGTTGAATAGTTTCAGACATTATAAAAAACAAAAAATTTACTTTTAGCTATTTACAAAAGCTCGCGTACCTCAAACACTAATGTATATTTTGACATACCACTTTGAAAATAAAAATATTCATCCCTATCGGAATCCCCAAAAAATTGTAATTCAATTTTCCCGGTATTTTTTGCCCACAGTAGTGAAGTTTAAAAGTTTAGAAGTTTAAAAAAAAAACTATAATATGCTTTATAAGACCTGTCATATTTATTCAATTTTAATTAAAGTATGTGAACAAATTTAATTAAATTGAAAAATTTCGTCATGAGGTTTATTCTCTTTGTCGATTTTTAATTCACACATACCTAGTAAGCGAACGGAAGCTTACAACGAAATAAAACTTAGGACAAATTAACAATAAACTTATGTTAATTTATGCAATGGCTTCGGCAATTTGGTGTCTTCCAAGTTCTAGGATAAAACAACCAAGGTTTATTTGGTAATCTATGAAATTTTATTTGAATAACAAATTGTCGATATTTTGTATACTTTAACATATCGCACACTAAATACAAAACAGTCACAACTCAAAATTAACAAATTTTTACTTCTTAATGTAAAACTATTCGTAGTGATCATATGACTTTGACTGTATACGAGAAAAAGAAGAGGCGAGAAAAATCTTGTATGGGTGGGGGTGGTCGCAAATGCCCCTAGGGTGGTAGGAGGGAAAACCTAAAAAAAAGGTGTTATTTCGTTTTAATTCATAACTAACTAAATTTGAGTAATTTAAAATTTCATAACTTACCAAATAATTTTGCGTCAGATGAATTCGAGGGTTCGAATGATAACAGAGTTATAACAGAAAATATTCCATAAATACTAGGAAATTTCCGGTCATTTTTTATTTTTGCGCAAATAACTCAACAATCGTTTATTTTAAAAAAATTCAGTATAAAAATTATGTCCAAAATTATGTCCAATTTTTTATAAAAAATCATAAAATTGGTTCGGGGTTTTTCCAACTGTTCTGGAAAAAAAATCTGAAAATCGTTCTAATCGCTTCATTAGGTGCACCTAAAATTTTGCCACCCGGGGCAGTTTCCCCCTGTGCACTTCAGAAATCACTTTTCAGAAATCCTTTTAATTCTTAAGTCGTACATGTTTTGAAAATGAAACTTTGTGTGTAGGTGCTATGAGACCAAGTAGAGGTCGCTTTATATACATAAATGTTGGCACGCCTACTTTAAGCGTCCAACTGTATTAATAAAATCGTTCGTGCGGGCAGGTTTCTTAAGATCTCAGGAACGGTAACAATCCAAATCAACATTCCATCAAGACCACCAAATCGACAATATCTGTTATTAAGGCTAATATCCCAGTCAATATAGAAAAAACTGCCACATCCCCTTTTACCGCCCTTAAATAAATAAAAACGCTATATTTCAGACGGTATTGGTTGAATAAGACTAAAATTTTGTAACTTAGTTTGTATGGTTAC
This sequence comes from Coremacera marginata, assembly GCA_914767935.1. Lineage (NCBI taxonomy): Eukaryota > Metazoa > Arthropoda > Insecta > Diptera > Sciomyzidae > Coremacera > Coremacera marginata. Next base: position 145,451,559 of record OU612047.1, read on the forward strand.
TGTAATACAGTTTGAGTTCAAGTACGGAATCCGACGCCAACGGAATAGCAAGAAAGTCAGGATTCCCAAGAATACAGATCCTGTGAAATATAAGTCGAAGTTGATGGAAACACTGACCCAGAAAGCTATAAAAACACCAAGGAATACAGCGGAAGTGGAAAGCAATGTCAAACATCTTAGTTCGGCCATGGTTGAAGCTTAAAAGGTGGCATAACCTACATCTTCAGTGGATGAGGGTGATCCGGCGCCATGGTGGTGCACGGAACTCGAATCTCTGAAGAGAAGGTTAGGAAGGCCTTCAATCTGCACATGAGAGGGGGAACCCCAGAAACATGGGCAGACTATAGGCAAGGAAAAGGGAACTGAAGAACCTCATACGACACCGTAAAAATCACAGTCGTATTTCACTATTTCAGAAGCATGTAGGCTTCAGAAAATGGTTTCAAAAGATCTATTCTCCAAAGTGGGACTAATCCGAAAATTGGATGGAAACTTGGCAGAGAACTTAGAGGAATCGATGCAAGTTCTCATGGAGGTGCATTTTCCTGGAAGTTTTAGTAGGTCTGATGACCCGTGGACACCCTTGAAGAAAGGGATGCGCACACGATTGACAGACTGGAAGCCAAAAAAATAAACACTATGGACGGAGTGAGGAGTGCTATACGCTCATTTGCTCCGCACAAAACATCAGGGATGGACGGTATATTTCCGGCTATGTTGCAGTGGGGGGAAGATCTCATTGCACCTAGGCTGAGGGGTATATTCGTTACTTGCCTAGCGACTGGGTACGTTCCAAGAGTCTGGAGAGAGGCGAAGAGTTGCTGAAAAAGAGCTGTTTTCGGGAGGCATTGCGATGGCCACATTTATGGACAACGAGGGTGCTTTCGACAAAATTAGATTTGGAAGTCTGCGGCAAGCCATGACAGAGCGCAATGTAAGCCCAATGATTGTAAATTGACTAAGAGGTAGATCAAGACTAAGAGGTAGAGTAAGTAGAGGTTTTCCTTAGGGCGGGGTTTTATCGTCAACCCTGTGGAACATAACTGTGGACTCACTACTGGTTAGACTGGATGAATCGGGCATACACACGATAGGATATGCAGATGACATTGCGTTGGTGGTCTGTGGTAAGTTCATTGACACCATTTCAGACATCATGAAGGGGGCACTCCGAATGGTGGAGGAGAACAAGGCCTTACCATAAACGCAGGAAAATCAGACAATGTTCTCTTTACTAGAAAGAGGACAGGTCTGAGGAGAGAATCATTCAGACTTTTTGGAGCTGAAATCAACATGTCCACGAAAGTTAAGTATTTAGGGGTAGCCCTGGATAGAAAACTGAACTGGAACGAGCATGTAGAAGATAGGATTTAAAGAGCCAAGAGGATTCTGTTTCAGTGTAGACGCGTTTGTGGGTTCTCAAATAAGGGCTAAGCCCAGTGTCTATGAAATGGATCTACACTGTGATGGTTAGACCTGTCATCACATCTGCTACGGTAATTTGGTGGACAAAAGTCAGCCAGAAAACTATTAAGAAGGGACTGGACAGAGTCCAACGGCTGGCGTATGTTGGAATAACAGGTGCAATATGCACCACTCCAGCAAGCTCAATGGAGGTTCTGTTAGGTATGCTGCCTTTGGATTTAGAAATAATGAAAACGGCGGCGCTAGCAGCCCTCAAGATGTTGCGAAATGCTACGTGGTATGGATCAACGGCCCTACATGGTCATATGCGCAACCTTGATATTATACATAAAGAAGTCAGGGAGGCGAGTATGCCTATGGGCGGAAGGCAGAGAATAAGGATAACAGAAAAATGTTATAAAACTCTTATAACAGATGGAGACGTCTGTGAAGAAGTCGCTGGTAAAGATATCAGTATATTCACAGACGGCTCTCTGATGAATGGCAGAGCCGGGGCAGACGTTTACTCAGAAGAGTTGAGCCTATCCTGTGTAGTGAGGTTAGGAAGGTTTGTGTCTGTGTACCAGGCGGAAATGGTTGGTGTGGTGCATGCACTGGACCACCTGATAGATGACCGGGTCAATGGCAAGAAAATTGTCATTGCACTTGACAATCAGTAGGTGATTAGGTGGATGCAGCGTACAGGCGTTACTTCCAGGCTGGCCATAGAGTATCTTACCAAACTCAATAGGTGCGCTCAGACAAATGAGCTCACACTTATGTGGATGAGAGGTCATTCTGGCATAGAACAGAATGAAAATGCTGATTCTTTAGCGAGAGAAGGATCAGCGGAAAAGTTCTGTGGACCAGAGCCACGTATCGCTATAGGCGACAACATGGTGGCAGGCCTTATTAAGCAATGGACGGACTCGGAACACCGTATAAGGTGGGAAGAAGCTGTTAATTGCAGGCAATCGAAGGCGGCCGTGAAGTGGTCTCGTAGTGAGGCTGCAAAAATTATTCGTTACAATCGAAGGACTTTAAGCTGGCTTACTGCACTGGTCACAGGACACGGTCCCTACATGTACCATCTCAGGAAGATGACTCTGGCCGAGGACGATGCGTGTGGGTTATGCCTAGAGGAGCCGGAAACGGCAGCACACATTCTGTGACAGTGCCCGGCGTTGGCAAGCATAAGATTGACCATTCTGGGACGTACATCATTTATTGGCGAAGCCGAGTTGGTCAACTGACGTACAAGGATATGCTTGAGGTGACAAAGGATGCTTATGTAAGGAGCATGCTCACGTATGATGGCTCCTAGCGGTAATATCCTTGTCCTATGGGGACGAAAAAGGACCCACTGTGATCCGCTTTGATCAATCCCCGATTTATTATTATTATGGTTACTGTCGACAGTGGCACTAAAATTGGACATAGTCGCACTAAACTACGCCCACTTTTCAGATATTGTAATTAATGAGTAGTACATGTTTTGATTGAGAAACTTAGTGGGTAGGTACTATGAGAGTAAGTGACGGTCACTAAATAAATATAAATGTTGCTACACCTACTTTTGCTGCCCATATATCTTATATTTTTACTGGATTGTCCTAAACTTTAACTGTTGTCCTAAAATTGCAAATTTCATAACCAGAAATAATGACAAAAAATATGTGGTTGAGATTGGACCCATTGATCGTTGTGCATTGTGGGTTGTATTATTTCCCACATATTATATACAGCTTAAATACTACACCACCCCCACGCATCGCCGGATATTCCAGCTAGTCATTTGAATACAATGGATGTCCGATGATAGTTGCTGAGTTTTTGACCAGCACGATGATAGCTTTGTGCGATGGTGCGTTATCGTGGTGCAAAATGCATAAGTTTTCTTTCCACAAACCTGGTCTTTTGTGCAAACATGTGCACAACCCAGCGATTATCAAAGAAAACAGTCAACATTACTTTGACTTTTGATCAACTTTGATGTGGTGCTTTCGATTGCATTTGGTAGGCACCATTCCGAAGCGTTTTGGCTGGTAATAATGCGTTTTATGAACGTTGGATCGAAATTGACTCGTTCTACTTCAGCTAACTTTACGAGAACTTTCGGAACTTTCGTGAACGTGAACTTTCGGAACTAGTCTTTCACTAAATAGAGAATTCTTCAGTGAATGGTTTTACCTTCGCCTGCCTACTGACCCATAGGCGTGCTCCTATTAAAATCAACCTGAACAATGTTCTGCAAATTATAGCCACCTACAAGGTTAAAATATAAACATATTTTACCCTTATTGTATATACGTTTCCTAAATTTAATCATGCCATTAACAGTACTGTATAAATTTTTTATTCGAAAGCAAAAAATAAAAAAACAAAAATAGATAAATAAAATAAAGCGATTAAACTATATTTTATTGGCAATATTTATTGGCCTGACGCTTCTAGACTTAATTCAATGCTTTTTCATTTCGGAACCATTAAACAACATTGAGTATAATGCACAGTAAAACATAGTAAAAGCATAAAATGTATATATGACTCGATAACCTATTGGCCCGCAAGGTATATTTTAAGTGGCTATCACTGGTAGGCCAGACAATTAAAGCGTCTTCATGAAAACATGTTGCCAACATTGCAAATTTTGGCATTTATGTAAAGCCCAAGCATGATCATAAATAACCGGCTCTTAATGGGCTGTGTGAAGGGTTAAATCGATTTGAGGGTTAGAATAGCAGCAGGAGTAGCAGCAACAGCAGTCGTCATGGACGCATGGCGAAGCACAGCTAAAATCCGAAAATCTATTCATTATGCAGAGCACAGGAAGTGCCTGGCATGAAGACGATTTGAGTGAGTAACAGCGGAAATCTGAATGTCAGCATAGTGCTAAGTCAGCAACAGTGCTGCTGACACAAAAAGCTGACTCAGGGCACGGGCTAAAAGCTTGACTGCCGCCTGGCGGCGGCTACCCGCTTGCGTGCGTGCGACAGATGCTATGTAACACTGTAACAAAGCAATTTCAATTCAAAATCCGCACATTTATCATGATTCCAATGAATTATTAAGGCAAGTGTCACCAACGCTATGCGTTGTTATCGATGTCCTGGTTCGATTCAGCGTTGTTTTGTCATCAATGCTCTGTCGTCCAGCAGCAACAAGAGTCAAACTCAAATGGACCGCATAGATAGCTTCGATCAAAGGCTTACATTTGATAATTTATGGAAAGGTTAAGTTTACCCGCTGTTGCTCACAAGCAACATAAACACACACATACTCACACTTGCAGTGGCATTGGGCCAGCTGACCACAGGAATCAACTATATCTGTTTGTACCCCTGTGATGTTTGTCCATCTCACTATATGGTAAGGGTACTAAAAGTACCCTGTACAAAATTGATTTGATGCTTAAACGAAAACTTTTGCGTAGCAGCGTGTATTTATAACTTAACCTCTATACTAGGTTGCTAAAACATACAAAGAAAAAAGTAGACAAAACAAAAACACTGAAAAAAGTAGCGACGTAGTAGTAAAAATTGCTCTACAAAGCACATTTTTCGTTTATTTGCTTGCAGAGTGTGAGAAAGGGAATTTATTCAATACCATTGGGCGACATTTTTTTGTATGAATTTTCCTTTTTCTTTTTTTTCGTTTTATAGCATAAGAAAATTTGAAAAAAAAGTTGCAAAAAAAAAATATAATATTAAGAAAAACTGCCACAGTAAATCATTATTTTGTGTCAACCCTTTGGTAGTCGTATGGAAGGGACTTAAATGCTTTCTGCAAACACAGGTCACAATGAAAGAAGTAAAAAAAGAAACCTTAAAAAACCCCCAACGCAAAAAGTTTGGTAAATAGTTGTTCAATATTTAGCAAATACTTATCAGAGTAAGAGTACACTGTAAAAAGATTACACTGTACAGCAATTTTCCAAAAAAAAAAAAAAAACCCCATGGGGTTTCATGACTTTTTTTATGTTTTTGCGGTCGCTGAAACCGAATATGAATTCAGTTTTTTCGGGTCACGTACGGTTCTCCCTGCAGGCGGGTCCAGGGTAAACCCTAAGCCTCTACAAGTAATGAAATCAATATTTCCCCTTTTGGGAAAGGCAGAAGAGGGCTAAAATGTATGACCGACCCCCATTATTTTTCCAAGAGGAAATTGTTTTCCTTAGAACCTATCCTCTTTGACCCCTCCTGAGGGGGCTCCCATACAATGTACCCTAACCCCCTACAGTAAATGAAATCGATATTTACCTCTTTGGGGAGGGTAGGAGAGGGTTAATATGTACGACCGATCTCCAGTACTTTTTCAATTTTTACATTTTTTCCTTTGGGATCTGTCCCCTCCAAACTCTCCTTAGGGGGCTCCCATACAATGAAATCAATAGTTCCCCTCTTGGGAAGGGTAGGAGAGGGTTAATATGTACGACCAACCTCCAGTATTTTTTCAAGTGAAACATTTTTTCCTCGGGACCTATCTCCTCCGACCCCTCTTAGGATGGCTTCCATACAATACACCCTACTGTTAATAAAATCAATATTTCCCCTCTTGGGAAGGGTAGGAGAGGGTTAATATGTGCGACCATCCTTCAGAACTTTTCCGAGTGTAACATTTTTTCCTTAGAATTTATCCCCTCCGACCCCTCCTTAGGGGTGGAGGCTCCCATACAATGTTATTTCATTAACAGTAGGGTACTGTGTATGGGAGCCCCCCTAAGGAGGGGTCGGAGGGGATAGGTTCGAAAGGAAAAAATGTTACACTTGAAAAAGTACTGGAGGTCGGTCATCCATATTAGCCCTCCCTAAAGAGATAAATATCGATTTCATTTTGTGTAGGGGATTAGGGTTCATTGTATGGGAGTCCCCCTCATGATGCGTCAAAGAGGATAGGTTCTAAGGAAAAAATGTTCCTCTTGGAAAAATAATGGGGCTCAGTCATACATTTTAAACCTGTCCTGCCCTTTCCAAAAGGGGAAATATTGATTTCATTAATTGTAGAGGCTTAGGGTTTACCCTGCACCCGCCTCCAGGGAGAACCTTATGTGACCCGAAAAAACTGAATTCATATTCGGTTTCAGCGACCTCGAAAACATAGAAAAAATTCATGAAACCCCAAGGGCTTTTTTCGTGTTGTACAGTGGTAATAGTCGATTTAAGTCAAAGAAGAACTTCCACTCATATTCATTCATACTCATTCACTCACGGTACACATAGCCCTGACTCATGACTTAAGTATACTAATTTCACAAGTACTCATTGCAGATATCTGATGCCAAAGCAATAACACTTTTTTACCTTTAAATAAAAGATGCCGTTAATAGTACCTATTTAATTGTTATTTACTTAAATGTTTTTTTAAATAAAATAACTTTAAAAAACTATCCGGACGGCCGGATATCGGATATTGAGTTTTTATCCGTCATCCGGCCGAATAGTAAATTTTAGCCGGATACCCGGCAAACCGGATAGTTACCGAATATCCGTTGCATTTCTAATTAAAATACCCAAAACTATCGAGAAACTATCGGAAAGTTATCGTTCGCGATAATTAAAACGATAATAGCTTTATATATCGAATTAAACCATGATAGTCCGGAAAATAGATATGATCAGAGGGCTGGGTTCATCCTAATTCGGGTATGAGGAATCGAACTGCATCATTATGTTAGGTAAGGTTAGTATGTTTAAGACTTAAGAGTATCTTTAAGTGTTTAATGCGAACTATTATAATTAAGTTATAATTAAGTTAAATTCTTTCATGACTATTCAGTCACTTGAAACAAAGGTTTCGGATGGCTGTCCAGTCAATAATCTAAATAACTTCGAGGCACGTCATACCAAATATGCAAACTTGCATTTTTTTTGTTATTTATAACATTCAACAGTGCTCTTAGCAGCACACAATTTATTTGTTTATACAACTACAATGTATATAAAACTGTTCATCGCGTTATTTTTGTTGTTGTCTTTGTACTGTATGTACAAGACATTTTGGGCTGAAGCAGTTGACGCTGCTCCGCTTTTTAGTTTGTCGCTTTTCAACCGTTTACTGTAACAGACGTGGATCTTGCCTTCAAGTTAATAAAGTGTAACTCCTTTTAATATCTTTTTGTTTAATAAATATTTTTAAGTAGAATTTAAAACAAAGTGGTTTTCTGTTATTTATTTGAATTTGATTGTTGAGCGAACATTTTTTGGTGCCGAAACCCGGGAACTTAACAGAAATTTAAATGCATTCAAAAGCTTTTGTTTGCATCTTCATAACAACTCTGCTATATTTAATTGGAATATCATCTTGCACTTCCGGGCTGCCCTGCTGTGCGCTACAATTAGCTTGCTGTGCCGCTGCTCTACTGTATTTCCTTGGAACTCTAGTGATTATCAGCACTGTATTTTGTATCTGAAAGATCAACAACGATGGAAAAATTAATTGAAGAACAACGCGATGCGTTTGACGATTTGTCACGCATGATAAAGATGGTACGTGAACGAAGAAGTAAATCTAGAGGATACTCTACCACCGTGTTAAATGAACTGAACAACAACTTTGATAAGGTAAAGAAAAATCATTTCGATATATTAAAAATAGCTCAAGAAACATCATTGGAATCAAAGGATATTCCATACATTACCGAAGAGATATATTATCATTATAGGGAGTTAACCTTCGAATTAAAGGGAGAACTCTTAGACATTATTCAAACTGAAGGCGTTATAGATCCATGCACATCACCCCATTCTAGCACAGTCTATGTGCAACGAGAGGACACAATTTTGGGAGCAGAAACAAGGCTGCCCAAAATTGCTGTTCCAACATTTTCAGGTGATTACCTAGAATGGTTTTCATTTCGAGACCTGTACACATCTCTGGTTCATAACAATAAGTCATTGAACAAAATTGAGAAAATGTTCTATCTTAAGGGCTCCGTCAAGGGAGAGGCAGAACATTTAATAAGACATATATTTGCAACTGAAGCAAATTATGATCTAGCTTGGAAGACATTGGAGGACAGGTTTCACAATAAACGCATTATTGTAGACACGCTTCTTCAAAAGCTCTTCGCTATTCCTAAGTGTAGTAAGCCTTCGCACTCAGCGATCAAAACTTTATTAGATACTACCAAGGAATGTCTATCTTCACTTGCTAATCTAAATATCCCTACTGATAATTGGGACCCAATGATTGTACACCTTACGGTACAAAAGTTTGATACAGAAACTAGAAAAGATTGGGAGCACACTCTCAGAGCTTCAAATGAACTTCCAGAACTTGAAAATCTGTTTCAATTCTTGGAAAGTACCTTCCGAACGTTAGAAACCTTAGGCACAGCTGAAGCTGCCTTTAAACCAAAATCTATGAATGGGCCATCGCGCTCTCAGCTTAAGACATTCAGTCTTAACAAATCATCACTTTGCCTCTGCTGCAAAAAATCTCATTCCCTCTATTCGTGTTGGGCATTCAAATCTTACTCATTGGAAGATAAGATTAAGTTCGTGAAAAGCCAATCAATTTGCATGAATTGCTTAAGTAGCGGACATAAGGCTTGTGATTGCAAATCAAGCTATACTTGCCAAGTGTGTAATCAGAAGCATCACACTCTCCTACATAATACTTCTCCAAGTGAGACAGCTAAAAATATCACAGTCAAGCAAAGCTCAAGCAGTTTACAAAACCATCACGTTTCCACTCTCGATGCGCATCAGCCGCAATACTTAACTAATATTTTACTTGCAACACTTTTGCTGAAAATTGAAACCCCGAATGGTAGAGTTTGGGCAAGAGCACTTCTAGACCAAGGATCTCAAGGATCATTTATCACTGAACAGTTTGTGCAAACATACAAACTTCGCTGTCATTCTACTCACCTCAAAATTCATGGGGTAAATCCTAATCAAGTCAATTATGCACGGAAGTCCACTTATATGCGACTATATTCAAATCATGACACATTCTCTGTTGCTGTTGAAGCTTTTATTTTGCCAAATTTATCAACATACTTACCAAATCGAAGCATGTCGCCTTTAAAAATAACATCAAGCTTACCATTCAATCTTGCTGACCCTCAATATTTCGAATCACGTCCAATTGATATTATATTAGGCGCTGATGTATATGGTTTAATCTTAAAAGAGGGCCAACATAAAAATGAAAATGGACTACTTTTCCAAGAAACTTATTTCGGTTGGATACTCTCTGGACCAATAAGTTCTTTGAATCAAGAGTTCACCATTAGCACTCATTTTTGCAAAATAGATGATCAATTAAGGCGCTTTTGGGAACAAGAAGAATTGACCCAAAAACGGGTACCTACATTAGAAGAAGTTGCATGTGAGAATCATTTTATTTCGAACTATAAAAGAGACGACAAAGGTCGGTATATAGTATCATTGCCATTCAAAGCTGAAATTGAAGGAAAATCAATTCAAGACTTTGAAGATTCTCATATTGGTGCTAGCATTAGGCTACGTAATATGGAGAAAACTTTTGAGAGAAAACCTGAGTTGTATAAAGAATACAGCAAATTCATGGATGAATATCTTCATCTTGGACACATGCAACTAGTAGGCGAGTACCCACATGACGTAAAGAAAAATGCGTATTATCTTCCTCATCACGGAGTTGAAAAACAAAGTAGTACGACAACAAAACTTCGTGTAGTTTTTGACGGGTCTAGCAAATATCGTAATCAACGGTCGTTGAATGAAGAGTTAGCACCAGGCCCTGCTCTTCAGTGCGATTTGTCTCAAATAATTCTACGATGGCGCAGACACAAAATTGCGTTGAGCTCTGACATTGAGAAAATGTTCAGACAAATACTTATAAAACCAGAACACCAATGGTATCAGCAAATATTGTGGAGGAAATCTAAAAATGAACCAGTTCAAATATATAAATTAAACACTGTAACGTACGGAACTACTTCCGCACCGTTCTTATCAATTCGAACTCTTCAACAACTAGCTAGAGATGAATATAATCGATATCCCGATGCAGCGGATAAGCTCTTGACTGATATTTATGTGGATGACATCATGACTGGAACTGATGATGTTCCAGAAGCCCTCGCTCTACAACAAGAACTGTGCAAATTACTGAATGCTGGTGGATTTAATTTGCGGAAATGGGCCTCAAATTCAATGGATTTACTTCAATTAATACCACATGAGCTAAGGGAATCATCAGATTCTGTTGAACTTAATCAAGATAATTTTATAAAAGCATTAGGTTTATATTGGAAACCATATACTGATTGTTTTTCATTTATAGTTAACTTTGATACATCATCGGCTCCTACTAAGAGAAGCCTGTTGTCTGATGCTTCGAAACTCTTTGATCCACTAGGATGGCTGGCACCGACAACAATTATTGCTAAACTGTTATTCCAAAAATTATGGCTCGCTGGCATCAAATGGGACGATTTGCTCCCCGACAATATACGAATAGAGTGGATGGAGTATCGAAACTCACTTAAGTACTTAGAAGAGGTACAAATTCATAGATATATTGGTATTTCTAAACAAAGAAAATGTTCATTACACGGATTTGGTGATGCTTCACAAGTTGGATTTGCCGCAACCGTTTATTCAAGGACTATAATGGAAAATGGAGACATTATAATACAGTTATTACAAGCAAAAACAAAGGTTGCACCCCTTAAAACATTATCAATACCAAAGCTTGAATTATGTGCAGCACAGTTATTGGCAAAACTAATAAACAAAGTATCAGAATCACTCGAAGGATCCATAGATGAAGTAATTCTATGGAGTGACAGCACAACTGTGTTAGCCTGGATAAGAGCACAACCAATTCGCTGGACTGTTTATGTAGAAAATCGTGTAGCTGAAATTCAACGATTGACTTCAATAAGTCAGTGGCGTTACGTACCTACGAAGGATAACCCAGCTGACTGCGCAACAAAAGGTGTTATGCCGCGAGACCTAGTTAACCATGATCTATGGTGGCATGGTCCACTTTGGCTGAGAGATGTTCCTGCCTCTTGGCCGTCCGATATTGATCCAGCAGTAAACACAAACTTAGAGGAACGTAAATCCGTTCAAGTATCGAATCTTGTTTCGAAGTCATATCCAGATATATTGGTAAAATATTCTACATTGAGAAAAACACTCATCATTACCAGTTACCTGCTTCGATTTCATCATAACTGTCTCAAAAAGGAAGATCGCCGTATAGGGTTTATATCATTTCAAGAAATACAAATGGCAACTAATCATCTTATTCGAATAGCTCAACAGATAGATTTTTCTAGAGAAATCGAAGAGATATCCAATGGTTGCCTACAAAAGGGGCACGCTATTGCAAACCTGTGTCCTTTCTTAGACAAAACTGGAATTTTACGAGTTGGTGGCAGACTTAAACTTGCAGACATTCCGGCATCTATGAAACATCCAATTCTTTTATCAAATAAAAATCCACTTACCTTTCTAATCTTTTCAGATGCTCATGTTAGAACATTACATGGTGGCATTCAATTGATGTTGAACTTCGTTCGTTGTAAATACTGGGTACCAAATGCTCGACATATCGCACAAAACATCTTGAAACGCTGTTTAGTATGTTTTAAGTATACCGCCAAAACTGCTGAGCAACTTATGGGAAATTTGCCATCAATTCGACTTAAGCCAGCTCGACCATTTCTACATAGCGGTGTGGACTATGCAGGACCCATCGATGTTCGACAGTCTTCACTTCGAAATTCGAAAATTTCAAAGGGATATATATGTATATTCTTGTGTATGGTAACTAAAGCCATCCACTTAGAAGCCGTATCGAGCCTCTCCACTGAGGCTTTCATTGCTGCATTCCGAAGATTTGTCTCAAGAAGGGGTAAATGTAGTCAAATATATTCAGATTGCGGCACAAACTTTGTAGGTGCTGATACTGCTTTACAAAAAATGCATTCAAAAAATACTTCTGCGTTAACGAAGGATCTGAGAGAACTTTTGGTTGAAGAAGGTACTACCTGGAATTTTATTCCTCCTGCATCTCCCCATTTTGGTGGTTTATGGGAGGCAGGCGTGAAATCTACCAAGCATCATTTGAAAAGAATCATGCAGGACCATGTTTTAAACTATGAAGAACTAGCTACGCTTCTAGCTGAAATTGAAGCCTGTCTAAACTCACGACCACTAAGTCCACTTAACGAAGATGTTGAAAATTGCGATGCGCTCACACCCGCTCATTTTCTAATTGGTGAGCCTACAATCAACATACCAAATGAGGACCTCCTCGATCTTAAAACAACCGGCAACAATCGCTGGCGATTGATAGAACAGATGAAACAACATTTTTGGTCAAGATGGCGCTCAGAATACCTAAGTCGAATGCAATCGAGACCAAAATGGGCAACTATACGCACGAATGCAAGAATCGGAGATCTGGTTTTACTATACGATGAGAGATGTCCACCTGGAAAATGGCCTTTAGCACGCATTACAGAAGTTCATCCAGGCAAAGATAACTTGGTCCGCGTAGTTACCTTAAAATGCAATGGTAAATTTTTTAAACGACCAATCAGAAAAATTTGTTTTCTTCCGAATATAGATTCCCACGATTTCACTCGAGAAAGCGATGAAAGTAATGGCACATCGGCTGCGAGTCGAGGCGCAGCCAGTCAACCAGGCGACTCACCAATAACCTCCATCGGCCTTACTCCTCATCCTTGAGGTCTACTTACCTAAGCATATCTCTCTGGCTTCGCACATACTTGAAGAACTATCGTCCTTGGGGGGCGGAATGTTTAATGCGAACTATTATAATTAAGTTATAATTAAGTTAAATTCTTTCATGACTATTCAGTCACTTGAAACAAAGGTTTCGGATGGCTGTCCAGTCAATAATCTAAATAACTTCGAGGCACGTCATACCAAATATGCAAACTTGCATTTTTTTTGTTATTTATAACATTCAACAGTGCTCTTAGCAGCACACAATTTATTTGTTTATACAACTACAATGTATATAAAACTGTTCATCGCGTTATTTTTGTTGTTGTCTTTGTACTGTATGTACAAGACATTTTGGGCTGAAGCAGTTGACGCTGCTCCGCTTTTTAGTTTGTCGCTTTTCAACCGTTTACTGTAACAGACGTGGATCTTGCCTTCAAGTTAATAAAGTGTAACTCCTTTTAATATCTTTTTGTTTAATAAATATTTTTAAGTAGAATTTAAAACAAAGTGGTTTTCTGTTATTTATTTGAATTTGATTGTTGAGCGAACATTAAGACTACCCATCTCGTGCACTTAGGCCAATATTGGCCCCTTGCGCGCAAAGAAAAAAAAAACGTTTTTAACCAGTTTGCCGCAAACGAACTGCGTTTATCATGCTTGAAAACGTTTTTTTCAACAGTCATAGAAACATAAATAAATAGTTTCAACAGTCACGAGAAACAGTTTCGAGAAATGGGGTATTCACTTGCAGGAAATGAATTTTGTTTGACATAAGCGCGTGCGATTTTTTAATTGCGGCAAATTAAGAATTTATTTGTTGTAACTTTAAACTTCGTTTGTAGGAAACGAACTTCTTTTCTCCTAAGCGAACATTTTAAAATAAAAAATATATTATTTTTTGACACAAAAAATAAGCAGCACTAGCCGAATATTAGCCGACTTAATATACAATAGACTGTGGTGAAATAGGTTAAGCAGAGCGTGCAATAAGCCTGCCATCGACGGAGTCGAGAATCGATTCCCAGCAATGGACGTAAGAGAGTATATTTTTTTTAAATCATAATAAACTTATGAGTTAAAAAATTGTTTCTTTTTCGTTATTTTTTCGATATTTTTTGTTAAATTTTTTTTCGTTAGAGCCAACTGAATATTCGTTTGCAGTAACTACAGGTTGCAAACGAAGTATAATTGGTGAATTTTTTCAGTTGCGGTAAATGAAAAATTTCTTTGCGCGTGTGATACCATATAATATCATTTAACTTGGTGTTAAAAAAGTCCTGTCTTCGTTGAACTATCCCGTGAATTTAATGAATCTGTCGATTTTCTTTGGACCTATCTTGGAGATTAAAGCAAGGGAGGGAAAGAGGGGTCGATTGATGGTATTTAGTCTCATTCTACATAGATCGGGGCAGTGGCAGAGAATGTGTTGTACGAATTCCTCCTCCACAGCATCTCTGCAGCTTCTGCAAAAGTCGTTGACGAAAAGCGTGCGCTTCTATCAAGCAGTGTCCAGTGAGTACCCCTACCAGAACAGAGAGATTTTATCTTCCGAGTCCCAGTGGGGAGGAGGTGCGTTTGTTGGTGTCGCAACGTATTTCGCCTGCAATGGAGTTCAAAAGTGGCTAAGGTTATGCCTACCCCATCCTTTCCCGGAAGGATAGCGGCGGTCGTACACTTTCTAACCAGTTCGTCAGCTTTGTAATAACTTTCTATGTCACGGTACCCATACCGTGGATCCCATACAAATTGGATCCTGAGTTGCTTAGCCATCTCGTTGAGAGATTTGCGGCATGCAGCAAGATATTTAGAGTTTTGGATATAGGAGCATAATGCTTTTAGTGTCGCTTAACTGTCTGAAAAGATATATACAGCTTTCCCCTTAGATGCTCAGCTGGTTGATGGCCAAGGCCTCCACTTGGTAAGCGCTGCAGTGATCTGTTAGTTGGAAGGAGGTCTAAATCTCCAGGTCCGGAGAAAAAACTTCCCCACCTACTCGCCCTTCGAGCTTAGAGCCGTCGGTAAATATGTATATGGCCCCCTCCATAAAGTGAGGCCTGCTTAGCTATTGCTGTCGTGTAGGAATACAGAAATTGCTTTTTTTTTATAAGGATTACCTTTGGCTTACAGTAGTCTGTGTTGGAAGGGATAGTGGCCGAGGCCA
The DNA here is from genome assembly GCA_914767935.1 of Coremacera marginata. NCBI lineage: Eukaryota > Metazoa > Arthropoda > Insecta > Diptera > Sciomyzidae > Coremacera > Coremacera marginata. Next base: position 145,466,820 of record OU612047.1, read on the forward strand.
TTATTTTCGAGTGTCCGTTACCATCTCCGAATCAGAATTCAGACTCCCTTAGCCTCAGAGCTGTGATAGTAGAACCTTCGATGGCAATTTAGTCAAAGGGAGTACTCCTACCGTAGAAGTAGACCGCAAGGCCCTTGCTATGCATTGCTCTGCACTTCTTTGTTCTTTGAGATTTTGAGCTTTGTTCAGTACGGAAGACTTACGAGTGGCCGGTCACCAGACAATTACTCCATGGAGTATAATTGGGCGGACGATAGCAGTGTAAGTCCAGCGAACTATGATGGGAGAAAATCCCCATTTATTGCCTATTGATTTCTTACATGCGAAGAGCGCTATGTTTGCCTTCTTGATGCGTTTCTCAATGTACTCTTTGCATAGAAGTTTCCTGTCTAAGATTAATCGCAGAATCTTGGCGCTGTTGCTGAAGTTGAGCCTGACGTTAGTAAGATTCGGAGGTGTTAACATAGGGATTTTGTATCTCCTAGTAAAGAAAACCAGTTCCGTCTTTGCCGGGCTTAAGCTGAGCCCGCAGGTTCCAGCAAAGCTGGGTAGCGACCAAAGCACGGACTCAGATGTCATTCGCGTACGCTATCACTTGGTGGCATCCTCTTCCATGCGTCATAGCATCTGGTTGATCGTTACCACCCATAGGAGTGAAGAGAGGACCCTTCCTTGAGGCATTCTTCTCTTATTGGACCACCGAACCGAGGAGCCTTCTAGCTCCAAGCTAACTGCCCTGCTGGTAAGCAATTGGCCGATGATCGAAGCTAGTGGTGCCTTGCCTCCCAGATCCGTCAATGACAGGGCGATGGCGCTCGGAAGGACGTTATTAAAGGAACTCTCTATGTCCAGGAATGCCACTAGCGTATACTCCTTAATTGAGAGCGACCTTTCAATAGTCAAGACTAAGGAGTGGAGGGCAGTGTCAGTGAATTAACCCTTGCTGTACGCATTTTAAGCACTTGAAAGTTTCATGTTAAGCACTTGAAAGGGTGAATGGCTTGCCTCAGATAAACTTCAATAAGTTTTTCCAGAGATTTTACCATGAAAGAAGATAGGCTGATCGGCCTGAAGTTTTTTGAACTGGCATGAGATGCTTTAACTGCCTTAGGTATGAAAACTACCTTAGTCGCTCTCCAACCGATGGTAGTGTGGCTTAGTTTTAGGCAACAAGAGAAAATGGTATGAAGACAGGACGTTATGTGCGGGAGGGTATGTTAAATCAGGGCTGGCACAATTCCATCAGGACCTGAAGATTTGTAGGGCTGGAAAGTGGTCACTGCCCATGTAATCTTTCTTCTGCCTACTATGGAGTTCACCAGTTGAGATGGGGCGCCTTTGGACGTTGTTGAGACACGCGGTGTGTGAGTTGTACTGCCGGGAAAGTGGGTATCTATGAAAAGGTTTAGTGATTCAAGGATTCAATCTGTCTAAAAGCAGTCATCTTTTGTATATAGCTTGACGATTTGGGGAATTTGGATAGAATCTTTCGTAGTCGAGATGATTGATTTTCTGACGTTAATTCTATATTGCTGCAGAAAGTTACCCACGAGGTGCGTTTGGCCTTTCTATTAGCCGCTTTATAAGTACTAAGTTTAGACTTATAGCTATATCACGAAGCTTCCCCGTTGGAGCGTTTGGGGGAGTTGAATTTCTTCCAGCACTCCCTGCGAAGTATCTCCAGTTCACGAGACCACCAAGGTGGTTTATCTGATTCTTTGTGCGTTCTGCTAAGACAGGCCTTTTTCAGTATGTCGTAGCATTGCTTGGTGAAGGGGTTGTCTAGGTCATCTAGCTGCACTCGGTATATTGGATTATTAACTGCATCATTAGTATTTTTAAGTTTTCTGCACACCTTCATATAAAATGTTTTCTTTAAATCTTACCTCCCTTGCTTTTCCAACTTTTATCCTCTATTTTATGATTTGTTACTTTTATCTGGTGGCGGCTGTGCCATACTGGTTGAGGTGCGTGACTTGTATGCGATAGAACTCAGGTTCAAATCCCATCTGACAGAGAATGTTTTTTCAATTGAATTAATTTTTCTGCAAATCTCAGAGAGTAAAAACTGCTATGGAAAGCTTTTTGAGAACATAAGCCGTTCGGAGTCTGCAGAAAGCATGTAGGTCCAACTCACTTTCATAATTAAAATGTTCATATTTCTGTTACTCTTCGTCATGTTCGAAAAATCAAATTCCAACATAAATCAGGTGAAATCTGGTGAAATCTCTATTCATGTTCGTCTTATTCAATCAGAACTTAATTCGTTGTCCGTTTTAAAATAACCGCATTTTCTTAAAATTGACCATTCCTTGGGAAAAATTACTATGATATCTTCTAACCTTTACATATATTTCACAGAACACTTCCTATTGTAGGGTATCCGTGGAAAAAATAAGCATGTGAGTAAATTTCCTCTTCGTCTCTCATATTTTCAACAAAACAAAATAATTTTTCTGAACTTTAGTTGCATTTGCGTTCATTGAAAAGAGAGTCGGAAGGGGTGTGGCCAAAACTAAACGTGCCAAAATTGAACGAAATTTGTTCAGCCGTTTAGATTTGCATAAAGGTTAAACAAACAAACAGAAAATCAGTTTTATTAATATAGATGAGTTTAAATTATATTTCATTTTAATTTAAATATAACATTAGAACTTACAATATATAAGATACAAATTTTACATATTTATACCAACATTTTGCTCTGAGCGTATTCGACAACCTTTCAGCGGCACCTCTAAGGAATCGTTTATTCTAAAAAGATATTTACAAATATGAGATGAAGGTAAATTATTAAGAAAAGTACGAGTTCTAGCAGAGAAAGTTTTGTGCGGAAATCGAAGAGTAGAACCCACAAAGTTGGCTGCCAACGACAACGCACTTGTTTGACAGTTCAAAAAGGTTACAAATTTCCATGAAAGCAGTCAGCTCTATATTAACGGTATATCTTATTGCTAGTAACGAGGTTGTTGGGACTACTTCAACTTTGCCAGGCTTTTATAATGGTAAAGCACCAAATTGACTTATGTAGCGCACATATGGATCAACAGTACCGAATTGGGAAAAATTGTCAGCTAAACAAAGTATTGGCCTTCGGGGGCAACAAAAAAAACTACTACTACATACAGATACATATGACTTAGGCAACACACTAGCAAACACAAAAAGCAAAACTTGTACAAAATAAACCCTTCCGTTATGCGTACGCAATGATGAGGATGAAACGACAACGACTACGACAACTTCATCCTGACTCATATATGTACCTAAGTCCTTTTCACGTGGGAGTTCAGAGCATTAATCCAAACTAGTATATGTATGCTGCCAGCAAAAGTACAAGAAACGAAGGATGATAGCTTTAAATAACTTTTACTGGTTGCTACTTATACATCCAGCTGCTCCTCAGGCAGCGTTAGATGCCGCTACTGCTAATGCTACTGCTGATGAAATGATAAGAAGAGTAGCTGGCAAAGGGGCAAGGAAATGAGTGTGTTGCAAACAAGTACCAAAGCGTGCATTTGAATAAAAAAAGAATTTTGCCTCAAGTGTCTCAACTTTGACTGTGCAAGAGCAGCAAGAGTGGAAAAAAATAAATTAAAAATTTATTTCAAAAGTTCAAAAAAGAAGAAAAGTTACACACAGAACTTTTGTGTAAGTAAAGCACTGTGTAAGGACAAAAAAAAATCCTTTTTGTTTTTCTTTTCTTCTTGCTTGTAGTGCTTAACCCACTGAACCCGAAGCCATTAATTCGGAAAATTAATTTGCATTTAAATTAATTTTAATTGTTTAAAATGAGCACTTCACTTTTTTGAGACTTTTCTCGACGACAATGACAGCAAATCGCGTTGTATATAGTTTTTACAGAGTTTTGGGTGGAGGTGAGGGGCATGAGGAAGGGTGAGGTAGATTTGTTGTTTAACGGCTTTGTTTTATTTTGTTTCTTAATTTTGTAAAGTTTTTCGTCATTTTGTTCTTGCATACCTTTTTTGTTTTTCCTGAATCTTTTTTTTTTTTAATCCTTTCGGAATTATTTCACTTTTCTTCAGACATGACATGCATGCATTCAGAAAACAAATCAATTGTGGCTCCAAAATTTTGGATTAGTTCTATAAATGAATCAAAAATGTTAAACTGCGCTGAGAACTCGTTTGTCCATATAATAATATGTTTTTTAGTCTTGACCTTGAAAATATCAAAAATATATGGGTGATTCTACGTTAAGAGATTGTCTGATATTAGAAAAGGCGGCGTGATATAAGCATTTTAAAATACATGGTCCTGACTATGTCTTTTTCCGAAATTGTACTATGTAATCAAGTATTTTGTATCCTACTTCGAGATGGTCAATCAATTAATTATTTTTTTAGTGTTTTTTAAGGGACCAGGGGAGATATTATTACTCTATACTATACTATACTATACTATACTATACTATACTATACTATACTATACTATACTATACTATACTATACAGGGTAGAGACATGAAGGCCAGAGACTCAAAGAGAACACAAACCAAAAAAATGAGTTGCGCAAAAACAAAAACACAGGTTGACAAGCACACGTGATGTAGATGCGCAGTATATTTAATTTCTGCTCACTTGAAGGCACAATCCTTTATATATTATTCTTGTTTCATATCTACCCTGGACTTATGGTCTCTAACCTGTCATTTTGAGAGGCAAAAAACGAACACAATCAGAAGAGTATGTAGTGTTAAGAAAAAATAAAAGAACACGATAAACTAACTATACTTTGATACCGCATTCACCGACACATCCGCACATGCCGAGTGGCGTGATCGAACTGTCCGCCTATTAAACGATTTTGTTTGGAAAAATTTCCATATCCTTGTCTTTAATTTTTTACTGGTACTTCTACATATTTTTCTCAAAACGCCTTCCACAACTTGGCTACGAAAATCTTGGAAAATCTTGGCTACAGGCCTGCTAATAAATATAAAACGACGATCTTACACGATCTTACAAACGGTTACTACAACTAACTTGAAAACTAAAAAAAACACTGTTTTCTAATAGCTTTAAGTTTTTCATAGCTTAAAGTTTTCACTTTGATCGACAGTGACAGCCTATTTTTGAAGTGAAAACTTCTTTAGCCGCGTTGAGCACTTTTTTGTAGAGAGCTAATCTATAGATTCGCGATGTCATCACTCTGTTAGCGATATCATCACGCTGTTAGTTATATCAACACGCTTTTAGCTGTTTATTTCAGTTGCATTGTACAGCATTGCTTATACTAGGCAAAGATGTTCGGTGAGCTTTTTTTATACCCCAACGCGTACTGCGTAAATCTGTCGACACGATTACAGCCGCCATTTTAAAGCTATCGCGATGAACTTCAAAATATAAGTTTATTTTTGAAAAGTAAAGATCAAGTTTGAAAATGGGCTAAATCGGATGAAAACCACGCCTACCTCCCATACAAAGTGACTTTACATTAACAGTTTAAATGTCTTTAAAATCCACAAAAATTAAAGAAATGCCTTGAAATTTGGCAGGTGAGCTTTGCTCTTCAGTTTTACTTCTGGCTATGAAATTTGGAAAAATCGGATGAAAACCACGCCTACCTCCCATACAAAGTGGCTTTATTTTAAAAGCAAAATCTTTAAAAAATCTGCTCAAATTAAAGAAATCTTGAAATTTTGCATATATGCTTTGATATATAACATAGACCACCACTATGATATTTGGCAAAATCGAATGAAAACCCCGCCTACCTCCCATATAAATTGGCTTTATTTTAAACGTTAAATCTCTTAAAAATCCACAAAAATTAATGAAATATCTTGAAATTTTTCACTCTAGCTTTGATATATAATATGAACCATCTCTATGATATATGGCAAAATCGGGTCAAAACCACGCCTACTTCCCATACAAAGTGACGTCATCGAAATAGGAAAACTTTCGTTAATATATAAAACTGAATGTCATCGTGTAAGTCGTGGCTAAAGACTCTTACTAGAAGCTCCACCCTTACTAGTTTTTATTACCGAGGCGATTACCGACTACCGAAGAGAATACCAACCAATTACCGAAATTATTAGCAACAGATTACAGAACTAATTACCGATTGACGAAACAATTACGAACCGATTACCGAACCAATTACAAATTACAGAAGCGATTACCAACCCATTACCGTTTACGAAAGCAATTAGCAACCGATTATCAATTACCAAAGCGATTACAAACCGATTACGGGATTGATTACCAGCCGATTACTAATTACCGAAGCTATTACCAGCCCATTACCGATTACCGAAGCGATAACCAACCAATTACTAAGAACGGAAGCGATTACCAACCACTTTCCGATTACCGAAGCGATTACCAACCGATTACCAAACCAATTACCGACTACCGAAGCGATTACCAACCGATTACCAATTATCTAAGTTATTATCAACCCATTACCGTTTATCGAAGCGATTACCAGCCGATTACTAATTATCGAAGCGATTACCAACCGATTACCAAAGTGATTACCAACCGATTACCGATTACCATCAGATCACCGAAGCGATTACCAACCGAATACCAAACCAATTACCGACTACCGAAGCGATTACCAACCGATTACCAATTATCTAAGTTATTATCAACCCATTACCGTTTATCGAAGCGATTACCAACCGATTACCAATTATCGAAGCGATTACCAACCGATTACCGAGCCAATTACCGATTACCCAACCAAAGTAATTGTGTTACAAATCCTAATATAATATAAAAGGCAAGCGCATTGCTCTGCACCCAATATCGCTCAAACTGTAATTATTTTTTAAGTTCAGCCTAAAAGTAGGCACATACATTTTTTTGATACTTATCAGTGACATGCTTGCCTTTTATGTATGTGCATACTTTCAGGCTGAACATTTTTCAGAACAGTATGTTGTAAAAGCACTGCGATAATGGCAAAAAATAATTACAGTTTAGCGTTAATGCTTCCAACCCGTTGTAGGACGGGCTTTTATACTAGTATTTTAGAGGGGCGGCTGAAAAGCTCGCGACCTATGGTGCTTAACAATAAGTAATTAGCTTGTTACTTATGTCACTAGTTGTAACACTCAGTAGTATTATAAAAGCAATCACTAATTAAGTTTGCACTCAGCAGAGCTGTAAAAGAATGCAATCATTTGTGTTTTAAAATCATTCAAATTCCAATCAATGATTTGATAAAATTAAAGCAATCATTTCTTCAAATCTTTGATTGGGACTAAAAATTTCAAATCACAACCAATGATTTGAAAAAATGAATGCAATCAATTTTGAATGAAATGAATGCAATCAATTTTTCAAATCATTGAATGTGATTTGAAATTTCAATGAATGCAATAAATTTTTTTGAAATTTCAATCACAATCAATGGTTTGAAAAAATAATTGCATTCGTTTTTTTTCAACATTTGAAATATCAAGTCCCAATCAATGATTTGAAAAAACGAATGCATTTATTTTGAATGTAAGTCACTCAGTGTTCAATTATTTATCGAACAGCAAACATCACCATGTCATCCGAATCTCGAAATTCTCGGAATTTTGAACATCTCGCCTGGTAAAAAAGGGAAATACACCGAACGACATTATTGAAGAGCTGTCATCGCATCTTCCGGATTCTGCGTCTTCATATACGATGAAGAAAAAATGGGCCCGCCTTTTTTAACAAGGACGAGAGAGCTGTGAAGACGACCCTCGCCCGAGCCTACCTTTCACGGTACTGAACGAAGAAAACGTCCGAAAAGCCGAAAAAATCGTTTTGGCCGAATGAAGAATTAAATTGTGGCAGATTGCTGAAAAACTTTGATTGATGAACATTTAAATATGAGAAAAATTAGCGCGCGCTGGGTACCGAAAATGCTCATACCGCTCAGCAAGCAACGTCGACTCGTAAGTTGTAAAGATTTTTTGGAGCTGGTCACCGATAACAAGGAAGACATTTGTCAATGGATAGTTACCGTAGACGAAACATGGATTCACCAATATGATCCGGAGTCCAAACAAAAGTCCTTGCAATGGATAAAAAAAAAAGGAGAAAGGGAGCCGAAGAAATTCAAGGTGGGGAAAGTCGACGTCCAAACTAAAGGCGACTGCTTTCTGGGATAGCGAGGGAGTTTTACTTATCGATTACCTACCCGGGGGAACTACGATGAATGGCCAATATGACGCCAATTTATTGACTTAGGTGCGCGAGGCTATTGTACAGAAACGACGTGGGAAACTGACGCGCGGAGTGCTCTTTCTGCAAGACAACGCGCCCGTTCATACCACACATGTTGCGAGGCAAGCCCTGAAAGAGATGGGGGTTCTAAGAGAATGACCACCCTCCGCATAGCGCCCAGACCAAGCGATAGTTTCCTCTTTTCCAATTTCAAAAACTAGGACTTACGAGACCGGAGATTTGCAGATGAGAACGAAATGAAAGCTGCGGTTGATCGTCATTTTGAAGAGAATGATACAGAATATTTTTTGGGCGAGTTAAAGGCGAGATGTGAGATATGTATTTCACTTGAGGAAGATTATATTGAAAAATAAAAAATGGAAATAATATATTTTCTTTCATTAAGTAGCTTAGGCCGCTACTTAAGGGTGTGCCGTCCCTCATATATATATAAACATTAAAAAATAGCAGTTAATACATTCAATAACGCATAAATTGATAAAAAGAGTTACAAGGGTAGAACTCGTCTGATTTGCAGACTACTTCAGAAATTCATTACAGCAATGTTATTTCATAGCTTTAAGTTTTCACTTCGGTCGCCAGTGCCCCGACTGCCTACTTCTTTTTTTTATTTTTTCTCATAGTGACCTCTTTTATTCATTGACCAGGGCAAAGTTGGAAAACATCATCGTTTTTTTTTTGTATTTCTTACGATTTATCTATGAAACTACTGTTTAAAATTTTATACATAAAAAACTGAACTGAAAAATAGAATAAAAAATTATTAAAAAAAAAGTTGACCTTCTACAAAAAATTCAAACCTTCTGTCGACTTTTTGTCTCGATTCCTTATAACCCTTTCATATTGTATCAACTCTATTCTATATCTTAAGAAGGTCTATTTTTTTCAATTAAGTGAATTTTTCTAATTTTAACTTTGCACAAAACTCAATTATTACCATCTCTTTCTCTCCCTAGTGACCACTTTGCAACTTTTTATCATTTATCGATTGCCACGCAGACTTCATCGAAACTTTATCAAGCCCTCGACTAACGCCTGACTTTTCACCCCTTCAATTTCGCACATAACTGACTGACTTTGTAGCAAAGCAAGGAAAATTGCACAGGATGCGCGTATTTTAGCCGCCAATAAACAAACCGCTAGAGCAACCGCACTTCCGTCGAAGTCTCGCTGGCAGACAACAATTCAAGCCAAGCACGGAATTTACTTCGATGAAGAAGAATATCATCCGGCTGTGATGTTGTTACTTCGGAACCCTGCTGCTGCTGCTGCTGATGCTGCTGGAAACATGCCCAAACTCTACTTTATTGGCGGAATAACTAGGATGTGAATGCTTGCTCTCTTGGCCTAGCCTTCAACATCGATGGTGTCTGGTCTAGTCTTGCGGCTGGTTGCACGACGTGCTGTTAACAAATCTTAAGGATTTTTAAGCAATTTTAAGGATATGCAGCAGCAGCTAGTAACTCATAAAGAAGTCAGAAAATGGTATGGCAGGATATGAAACGGAAATTGAGACTCAATGCTGACAACGGCTTTTGAGTCGAGTGCGGCAAAGCAATGTTTTAATTTGCATAAACCGAGCTATCATGTATAAATTTTGGCATGTTATGAAAACCATTTTGTTTTTGTGAAAGCTCAGCATTTGCTGAGTATCCTGCATGTTGTGCCGGGCAAATCATATAGCTGGTGCATATATAGAGCTTAAAAGCATCCTCATCATGGCACATTACTTCCACGCCTCATAGAATTTTGGTTAAGAGCTTAGTGCCAAACCAGTATTGCCATCTTTTGGGGCTGTGTTTCAACTAATCAATCGTTGCTTATTCGTGCCCATTTACTGTATCTCTTTTCGGAAATTTGGTTTCTTTTTCAGACTTTTTTTTTTTAATTTATAATGATTTTTTTTTGTTTTTTCGTTTTCATTACCAACATCAACACGAACAAACTGTCCATTTATTTATTGTTGTTTTTGGACGCTTTGTTGGTCGTATTGATAAATGAGCCAGCCTCTACTCTGCGTTGAAGAAGACTTTTGCATCGTCCGTCATGCCAACAATAACAACAACAAGAACTTGGCAACATTGATTAATCACTTTGCACTGCTCCGAAACGTTGTTAAGAAAAACTCGTTTGACACCTCGCAAAATGGACATCTCAGGCAGTGGTACTCAAACTTGACGCTTTGGGGGCAAAGGTTGAGCTAACAATAATTAATCTAGCAATTTTTGCGCAATTCAAATTTGTTTGCATCTTTTTTTTCATCTTGGGCGTAAGTTATATAGAAACCAATAAAATTGTCATACACTCGAACTTATCACTCGTAAAAAAATCATCCTCAGAATGTTTGTTGTACTAGGAAAATACGTTTTCTCTTTAAAAAAACTTAAAAATGTCAAAACTTGAAAAAGTGCAAAAATGCAAAGATGCAATTATTTAAAAAAAACCAATTTATTCATAAGAGAATAAAATATCAAGATAGTTTATCGAAATTCTACATATAAACGCATGTTATTAGAAGTGCAAAAGGCAAAATTCAAAAATATATCCTACACATATTGAAGACAAAACTACATACAACATAAATTGGAAAATGGAATAATTAAAATGTGCAAAGAATGCAAATAGAACAAAATGTTTTTTTAAAAATGACAAAACTTTAAAAATTGCAAAAATGCAAATGTTTATAACGGAGAAATTTTTTCATAAGAGTATAAAAAATCAAGATAGTTTATAGAAAGTCTACATATAAACGAATGTTTTTGAAGTGCAAAAGGCAAAATTAAAAAAATGTACCCTACAAATATTGAAGAAAAAACTACATAAAACATAAATTGGAAAATGGAATAATTAGAATGTGCAAAGAATGCAAATAGAACAAAATGTTTTTTTAAAAATGTCAAAACTTTAAAAAGTGCAAAAATTCAAAAATGCAAATGCTTATAAAGGACAAATGTTTTCATAAGATGATAAAAAATCAAGGTAGTTTTTCAAAACTTTAAAAAGTGCAAAGATCCAAATATTTATATAAGACCAATTTATTCATAAGAGAATAAAATATCAAGATAGTTTATCGAAATTTTACATATAAATGCATGTTATTGGAAGTGCAAAAGGAAAAATTCAAAAAATATATCCTACAAATATTGAAGAAAAAACTACATACAACATAAATTGAAAAATGGAATAATTAGAATGTGCAAAAAATGCAAATAGTACAAAGAGTAAACTTAAAAATGTCAAAACTTGAAAAAGTGTTAAAATGCAAAGATGCAAATAAGTATTTATAAAAAACCATTTTATTTATAAGGGAATAAAATATCAAGAAAGTTTATTGCAATTCTACGTATAAAAGCATGTTATTAGAAGTGCAAAAGGCAAAGTTCAAAAAATGTACCCAACAAATATTGAAAAAAAACTACTTACAACATTAATTGGAAAATGGACTAGTTAAATATGCAAAATATGCAAATAGTACAAAAAATAAACTTAAAAATGTCAAAACTTCAAAACGTGCAAAAATGTAAAAATGCAAATAAGTATATAAGACCAATTTATTCATAAGAGAATAAAATATCAAGATAGTTTATGGAAATTCTACATATAAACGCATGTTATTGGAAGTGCAAAGGGCAAAATTCAAAAAAATGTACCCAACAAATATTGAAAAAAAAAAACTAACTTACAACATAAATTGGAAAAGGAATAATTAGAATGTGCAAGAAATGCAAATAGTAAAAAAAGTAAACTTAAAAATGTCAAAACTTCAAAAAGTGCAAAAATGTAAATATGTAGATAAGACCAATTTATTCATAAGAGAATAAAATATCAAGATAGTTTATCTATATTCTACATATAACCGCATGTTATTAGAAGTTCATAAGGCCAAATTCAAAATTCAAAAAAATTTACCTATCAAATATTGAAGAAAACAGTATTTACAATATAAATTGAATGTGCAAAAATGCATATAGTACAAAAAGTAAAACAAATAAAAACTCCATAGCAGCAGATAAAAAAAATTATAAAAAAAGTAATGCAAAACTTTAAAAATCTTATATAAAATAAAAAACACTATTATAATTAAAATCCAAAATACTTGCATGACTTGCAAAATGTCGAAAATGTGAATAACTTTATTTTTTTAAAATTTCATTCACTCTGTTTATAAACTATCTCATAAGTATTAGACGATACAATAGGAAATACAACATTTTGGACTGCAATCATGAATAGAAGATAAAAGTAACAAAAGTGCAAAAAAGCAAAAACTTGAAATAAGCAAAAAAAAATATATACGTGCATACAAAACATGCAGCTTTTCACAAATACTCTTTTAAAAGATACAAAATTAACAATTCCATAAGAAAGCAAGAGAAAAACTAAAGCAATTAAAAAAATAACTATTGTTTAAAGAAATGAATACCTGAAGTGCAAAATTTGTAAAAGTAATTTTTATTAGAGAAGCAAAAATATGGCAGGATCTGTTGTTTTAGTCTTAAAGAATAGTTCAGAATATTGATGTTTAAAGACTTTACTCAATTGCAAAAGAAAAGTTAACCTTAGGCTTACCCAAGGTTGAAGAACTAATCCAGGGCATGCACAAAATGCACCTATGCAATGCACCGGGGCCTCAACTAACTAACTACACTTAGTTCAAAATATGTATATTAAAAGCTCAAATATTAATAAGTACATTATAATGTCCACAAATAATCTCAGTAGTAGACAAAACTGGTGAATGAATGTTGTATTTACAATACGAAGATGAAAATAAAACAAATTTCGAAAATGTAAAGGGAAGCTAGGAACTGATTGAAGCAAATTAAAATTTGGCTAAGAAAAGATATTCTTAAACATAAATTTTAATTTGATTAATGATACAAAACCAACAAACAAATATGTACAAAAAAAAAAACAACGAAAACACTGAAAACTTTAAAATTTCAATGGAATAAAAATAAAGGCATTGCAAAAGTTGCATTCGACTTCTTAAACTCAACCAATGCAAAATGGACTAAATAATATTAAGAGGAAAATTAAAAGAAAAAACTCTGAATAATTATAAGGAAAAAGAAATACACCCTTTCATAATAATGTAATTAGCTACTAGTTTCTATAGATTATCACAACAAATGCAAAGCATAGCATATAAAAAGTGCGAAAATTGTAAAAGTTGCATATAATGGAAAAAGTGCAAAACAAGAAAAGGTGCAAATGGAAAAATGCAAAAAAAAAGATGGAAAAAATTAAAAAAATTATAATAAATGTAAAAATGTACAAAATGTTAAAACAGCGAAAAGTACGAAAATGCAAAGAGTACGAACATGCAAAGAGTACGATATATCCAAAAAGTACAAGAACTTACAAAATTGTAAAGGATAGAAAAAGGAAAAGATAGAAAATTGTCGAAATTGTAACAAATATGAAAAACTTAAATAGTAGCATATATGCAAAATGTTAAAAAATATGCAAAAAAGTGCAATAAAACTAAAAAATGTGAAAAATGTCTAATTTGCAAAAATGTTAAAACCACACTAAGTGGAAAAAGTGCAAAAAAATAAAAAAAGTGAGCAAAATGTAAAAAAAGAAAAGTGCAAAAATGCAAAAAAAAAAATCGATAAATGTGAAAGATGCAAAAAATTTAAAAAGGGTATAAATTCAAGAAATGAAAAAGTGCAACAGATGAAAAAAGGCGAAAAATGTATACGAGTAAAAGTGCGAAAAACGTATAAAAGTACGCAAAAGTTAAAAAGTACCAATAATGTGAAAAGAGAAAAAATTATAAAAAGCACAAAATGCAGAAAAAAAGCGATATAACTTGTATGTATATGTATATACAAAAAGTTCTACAAATGTTAAATGCGCAAAAAGTCAAAACAATAAAATGTAAAAATACCAGATATGTAAAACGTACCTAAAATGTAAAGAGGATGAAAAGTGCAAAAAATCAAAAATTGCATTAAATTTGAATGCTGCAAATAATCAAAAATTATAAAAAAAATGTAAAAAGTATGAAAAATGCAAAAAGTGTAAGACATGAAAAGTGCGGCAAAAGAAAGAGTGCGAAAAACAGTAACTTTTTTCAATAGAGATCGTAATTATAGAGAAAGAAAATGGATTTTCAAGGCTTTTACAAGACTTTTCAAGCAGAGCTTAAATAATTTCTTTTATACAAGCCCTTTCAGTGTTGAGCTGGAATGACTTCAGATATTTAGGTGAAATTGTTATCTGGGCAAAGCCCTTCCATAGAATTCCCAATTCGATTTCCTAGTGTAAATTGAGACGATTGCTTCATAAGACGTATTATGGAAGATATACTCAATGTTCGTCTGTTACCTTCCACTCTCCAATTTTTTCGAAGCTGAAGCCTGAGGCATACGTTAGATCCAGTACTTCTCTACTATTTTTGATAATAAAGATGAGCTCTTCACCATTATTCTATTTATAAAAATGCGTATTTTTCAGGTAATCAAAAAGTAACTAAACCAAAAAGTAGTTCAAAAACTATTTGAAAATGTCGAATAACACGACTCTAAATAAACGGTTTTTTGAAGAAACCAAACCCGGTAAAACCGAAAAATTAATAACAAAACTATTTCTCGATTTGAAACCGAAAACGGGTTTGAAAACTCTAATAATAAAATAAATTATTTTTTAAATAGAAGCTTATAATCCAAATAGTGCAAAAAGTACGAAATATATATAAAAACAATTACAACTAAACTCCAATTTAAGTTAACGCACTTCAAGCTCAAAGCCATACACATGAGCTAATTCACAATTTTATAATTTTTAGCCAAAACAATCTCGAATTTGTTAATTCTGCTTTTATTGTAAAATATTTATCTTGATCTCGAATAACATAAACTGAATTAAGCTCTAGTTTAAGTTAATGCACTTCAAACTGAAAACCATAAACATAAGTTCATTACCAATTTTGAAATTTTTATCCAAAACAATCTCAAATTGTTAATACTGCTTTAATTGTTACATATTTATCTTGATCTCAAAAAAACAAATACTAGATAAATATTTTTTATATCGCTTAGGTCACTAAGCGCTAGTTTAAATTAATGCACTTCAACCTCAAGCCCATAACCATGAGTTAATTTACAATTTTGTAATTTTCAGTTAAAACAAACTCAAATTGTTAATTCTGCTTTTATTGTAAAATATTTATCTTGATCTCAAAAAAACAAAAAAAAATTACCATAAGTCTTGCTTAAGTTAATGCACTTCAGACTCAAAACCATAAGCATTAGTTAGTTCTGAATTTTGTAATTTTTAGCCAAAACAATCTAAAATTGTTAATTCTGCTTTTATTGTAAAATACTTTTCTTGATCTCAAAAAGAAAAACTAACATGAACTGTTGTTTAAGTGAAAGCACTTCAAACTCAAAACCATAACAATGAGTTAATTTTTAATTTTGTAATCTTTATCCAAAACAATCTGGAATTGTGAATTCAGCTTTAATTGTTAAATATTCGTCTTCAATTCGAAAAAAAATAGTTGTTTTCGCAAAATTTTCAGTTCTTTTTGAAAAACTTGAAACCATCAAGTTACATATTTGGGAAACGCTGAGTTCTTTTACAACATCTGCATCTGCTGCGATGTAACGCACGCTTATGCCCCGATTAGACGATGACAAATATAAAAAAACAATTTTTTTTTTCTTATATCAAACTTTTTTCTTCCTTTTTTGCCTTCAGATAAAATAAATTTTTAATCGAATTTCGCAGTGTATTCGAACTCTACCCCACAACAGCAGAGTCTATGTATATATAACTGTATTTAAAGAAAAAAAATGGTGTGCTTTAAAGGAAATACGTTCCACGCTGTTCTACATCAATTTCCTCTTAAAAGAAAAACAAAAAAAATACAAAAATATATCAAAAAAACCCAAAAATATGGGATAATTTAAAAAAAATTTTGCTGTTTTATCGCTTCGCTGCTTAGCTAAATGCGGTTAAGCACAAAGTTGCGGAAAGTGCTGAAAGTTAAGGGGGTGAGAATGAAGTTAGCTCTGCCTTACTCTGGAGTTTTCTTTATGATTTTTTTTTTTTTGCAACTAGCTAAGAAAGAAAAAAAGAAAAGAAAAACTTTGGCAACCTTTTAAGAAACTGTGGCGCGAACTCTTTAGCAATTTCTGCCGCTTGTCCTGTTTTGGCAAAATGATTGATGGTGTTACTTTGGCTTATATTTCGGAGTATTTTTTTTTTCCTTGCTCCGTTCTTCCCAAATTTCCGGCTGTAAAAGGCTGAAATTCAGAATTGTCATGGTTGACAGCAATCGATGGTGCAGCCCGTTTGTTGGGTGCAGTTAAAATATGACCGAAATTCTTATTACAAGCATTTAGAAAATGTTGTGATTTTAAAAGATTCTGCTTTTGGCTCATTTCGGGTTTTTGGCGACCCAAAATAATTAATCAACTCCGAGTGGGGCGTCTGGAGTGCAATGCTGGACTAGACGATAGTTATGCAAGACGTGTTACATAATGTCTCATGTTGGTAATGACTTACAATTTATGAATTGTATGCTAGTTTACATTGTCGTCTAAGGGCAGCTGATGCTTTATGCATTAGAGACACACACACACACCGTAAAATAATCCTTATAGCTTAACTTGCCAAAAAGTCTGAACAGCACCAGTTTCTTCTGGTGCTAAACTAGCCTATTATTGAGCAAATTACTTTTTAACGTTTGCGTCATGCATGCATGTTGGGACCACCTTCTATGAAATTTGTTGGTACGTATCTAGTTATGTAATGGGTTTGACAGCTCCACCCACCACTAACTAAACCAACAAGCAGTAGAATTAATAGCAGCAGCAGCAACAAAATACTACATTCCAGCAATCCTCAAAAATTCTCCACTACCATTAAAATGTTGTACAAAACGACTAACATGAAATTATCATGAGAAATGATAAAACAACAAAACAACAACTATAACTAGAACAAAACCATAGAACATGTCCCTGTTAATGGTACGCCTGCCCGCCCCCATTATGTTGAACTAGCTGACATTAACTACTGTTTAATTAATATTCTTACTTATGGCAGACCTAAAATTTATGTCACCGCAAAAACAAAAACAACAAACAAAACAAACTTCATTTTCGACTCACTCTATACAAATTTAACGGATTACATTATGTTGCTGTTGCGCTACATCCGTTTCCGTTGCATTAGATAAACATTTTATTATGTAATAGACTGTTAACGTAAAACGAGACGTTTTTGGGAACTCGGCTACAGACTCAGTGATAATTTTGTAAAATTGTTGATGAGAACAATTTAAATTGTCATCGACTTTATATATTAAAATCAACTTATAAACATAATGAAAAAGTTTATTAAATTAAAGCTAAAAAATGATCAGTTATTATTAAAGCTAAATTAATATAATATAAAAGCATAATTACGAAAACAAACTTAACTGTAACAAAAAAGAGACACAGTATAACAGTGTATACAGTAGGTAGGATCAATTTGTTCCGGGCTATAATGTTCAGGCTGGTAATATTCAGTTTAGAATTCTGCATGAAATTCTGAGTTGAAAAATCCTTTGGACCATATAACTTTAATAAAATTTTTCCCAACGAAAAATCGTTTAAAGATTACCATATAATAATATTATAGATTGTTCGCTTATTACTGTCTGACTCGACAGCAAAAACTACTTGGTCTAGATAAATGTAATTTAATAAGTATATTACTTTGATTATGTAGATGCGCACTTAATAAAGAATTTTGAAAATTATGTCTATAAAGTGATAAAATTTGGTAAAAAATGAGTTAAAAATAGGTAGCGGGCAACTTGAAGTTATATCTGAGATGTCCAAATTCTGTAAACGGATTATATTTACCTTCATTAATGTTTAAAAAACGTTTTCAGGGTTTTTGAAAATTTGATATATTTTAGGAGCTAAAGGGTTAAAACTGTATTTTTTAAGGCAAATTCAAAGAGTCATAAGCAACTCGCATATACATCACTTTCGGAGTGACAATCTGATTGATTTGATTTGAACGACTTTGATTTTTCTAGTCCAGAGCAGAGATCAGCAAGAAAGTGAGTCATACTTTGAGAATACTTATCGTATACCCATAATTTCTCTGTACTTATATGCATGCATACTCTTGAAAATATTCATCATACCCAAAACTACTCAACTCATTTTCGAGGAATTGAATACAAATCATACGCATACTCCTACAAAAGAGAGTGTTAGGAGTATGAGTATCATAAATACTTTGGATGCAAATGATCTTTGAGTGACTCTTCGCTGCTGCGGCACAATGCTGGCAAGACGCACTACGTTCTTTGAGGAAGTACCCAGCCGGAAGTTTAATATAATGTCAATGTCGCCAATAGTTCTATAATAAATATATATTAGGGCTCTCGATTTTTTTCGAGCTTTGTTCGAGCGAACACTAGGTAAAAATGGGTCGCTGAATCCGAACACAAATAGAGAGGTCTATCTGCCACCCATTTGCCATATTTTTAAGGCGGGCCGAAACACGTGTTTGGCTTACAATTTCACTTACAGTGGGCAGTTAAGCAGTGTTTCGACGTTTCCTCCCTAAAAACGTGGAAAATGGGGGATGATAGACCCCTATATTTGTGCGTCTTAGAAGTGTTTCCCCTCTTAGAAACCGCCAAAAAATGGTTAATTTTTACCTATTTTGCTTCCCCTTCGATATATGGCACTTTTTCTACTTTTTCGAAGATTTTTCGAGGGTTTTTCAAGGATTTTTCGAGGATTTTTCGATATCTTTTGATTTTATGTTGCTTCATATGCCAACATGTCGCGCTAGCAGCTACGTAAGTCATGTGGATATTTTCCATGACTCTAAGTACTTTATGAGTATCAGAGAGTCATTGAGCACATTGAGCAAAACTATTTAAAGAATTTAGTATTCAAACGATTTAGATTCTCTTGTACGCAGACTCTCACGTACTTCATGTGGCTTGCACGTATGCTTCTGAGAGTGGATGGTATATGAGAAACATGTGTTCAGGGTTGAATATTGGTTTATACTTATTTTTTATGAGTATACTTTGAGTGCTAAAAAAGTGACTCGTTGCAGTTCTGTGATCCAGAGCTAAGTACGAGTAACTTGTGTCTAAGTCGGTTTTCAAGTCAACTTTTAGGAAACACGGAAATAATTTCCTTTAAGATTTTAGCACACAAAATCCAATGCAAGACCGATTTTTGTCTATTAAGTCTAATTAAAACGTTATACCCGGCTAACGCCAATTTTTCGTTTTGGCTGTAACTCCTTAATCTGATATGATAGAGGAAAAATTGATCAGGATTTTAATAAATCCAAATTTTTTTATATCAGAATCCTGATCTACGACCGCAAAAACCACTGTGTACAAAATTTGGTTCTTGAAAAGCCAATAATATAGAAATCACAATAGTCATGTTCGCATTTCGGAAGCTGGCATTTTGAATTTCAAAATGTTCACCCCGGATTTATGATCAGCGAGCCAAAAACTCCCCGAAGTACCATTTTTGTGGCAATCCGTAGCCCCTGTAAATTTATGCGCATTTTTGAGCAGTTCTGAGCTATGAAAAAAAAAATTTCTTTGATATGGGAATGTACAAATGATTTTTCGCTGGGAAAAATTTCATCTGTGCTATAGGGTCCCAAGGAGTTTTTTACTCAGAATTTCATGTAGAATCCGAAACTGGATGTTACTTACTTACTAATTAGGTGGCGCTTGCAATCGCAAGTCGGTTTTGGCCTGTTGTAAGAATTCGAGCCAGCCTATTTCTATTTTGCGCTTGATGCAACAGTTGGAAGCTCCAAGTTTCGTCAGGTTGTCCTCTACTTGGTGCTTCAAACGGAGATCCGGTCAACCTCTTCTGCGTTGACCGCCGCTGGGTACCGAATCGAATATTTTCTTCACTGGGGCGTCACTTTCCAACCGCTCAACATGACCTAACCATCGCAGCCGCTCGATTTTTATGTGCCTTACTATGTCTCATCGTTCTATCGTATTCGGTACTCGCCATTGACGCAGAGTGGTCCGTAGATCTTACGAAGAATCTTTCTTTCGAGAGCTTTCAAAGTCTTTTTATCAGAGCTGCTCAACGTCCAGGTTTGTGCTGCATATAATAGGACGGGCATGATTAGTGATTTATAGAGCGTGACTTTTGTTCGTCGAGAGAGGGCTCTGCTTCTCAATTGCCTACTGAGCCCAAAGTAACACCTGTTGGCAAGAGTTATCTTAGGTTTTATCTCTTTACTGATATCGTTGGTGGAGTTAGTGCTGGATCCGAGGTAGACAAAGTCCTTCACAACTTTGAAGGAGGTGTTGTCAACAGTGACGTGGGTGCCAATTTGCTGGGACAGTTTGTTTGTTGACACCAGATATTTCGTCTTATCTGCGTTCATTGCAAGACCCATGCGACTCGACTCTTTTTCGTATTTGGAGAATGCTGCACTAACTTCACGTGTGTTATAGCCAATGATATCAATATCATCAGCATACGCTAGCAGATTTGTCTCAGATCAGCAGCTCGAATGATCTTCTCCATAATTAGGTTAAAAAAGTCCCCCGATAAGGAATAAACTTGTCTGAAACATCGTTTGGTAACAAATAGGGGGGGGGGGGGGGGGAGGAGAGGTTCTTCCCGATTTTAACTGCGCTGCTGGTATTGCTCGGTGTCATCCTGCATAGACGGATATGGCACGGATTTGGCAGGTATGCCAAATTAATTATAGACGGGCAGCAGAACTTCAACTCTATCATCCATCATTGGGGTTTCCGGGATACCATCTCTATTGGCGGGATTGTTGTCATCGTCATTATTCAGAAGACTAGAGAAATGTTGCCTCCGTAATGTTAGTGTACTCTGGATATCTGTGACTTGATTTCCGTTTTCATCCTTGCAGGAGGAGGTTCCGGTTCTAAAACCATCGGCCAGGCGTCTTATCTTTTCGAAAAATTTTCGGTCCTCGTTCCTGTCCCCATACATCTCAATCTTCGCGCACTCGCGCTTTTCTGCCTCTCTTTTCATCCGCCTGAAAAGACGTCTCTCGTCCCTCGTCCCCTTCTCTCTGTATCGCTCCTTAGCAGCACGCGTTACAACCGACTGCATGGTGGCTTTGTAGGTAGCGTGTTTCTTTAGAAAGGCGTCGCGACAGTCTTGGTCGTTCCACTGGATTCAGCGAGGGCGGTGGTGGCCAATAACCTCTTCAACAGTACTTTCTTGCAGTACTTTCTTGAAGCAGGAGTAAGAGTCGAGTGGCGAATGCTTCGGCAGTTCGTTTTTTGGTCAGGGGACAGCCAGGTGGCCTGATGAATATTGAAATGCTTGAATCTAGTGCTACTTACGACCATGTTTCGTGCTACAACGAAGTTAATCAGCCTCATTCCGTTTTCGGATGTGTTGTCGTGGAGGTATTGAACTTCCGACTGTTGGACCAAAGATGTCTTCCTTGCCCACCTTAGCGTTGAAGTCACGAAGCTCAATTTTTACGTGCCATGACGGGGGCAGCGCTCGTTAGCATCTTCAAGGCGCTCGTATAAAGTTTCTTTGATCTCATCGTCCTTGACCTCTGTCGGAGCATCCACACATATTAGGCTTAGATAAAAAAATTTAGCCTTGATGCGGATTATGGCAAGTCGTTCGTTCACAGGTGTGAATCGCAGGATGTGATGCCGTAATCTCTTGCCAACTACAAATTCGCACCGGCCAGCTCGTGCTTGGCCGCTGTAGTAGATAATCACAGGATGCTTGCCGAGAGCAACCCTGTCCCTTCCATCGCATTTATCGGGTTCAATTATCGGGTTAATAATTGATTGGAAAATGAATTGGACTGATCACACAACTGCTCTGAAGAAATCGCAGCAACCAGGCAGATGTATCCTTTAAAAAATTGTTGTTCCGAAAAATTGCTGACTAGTATTTACTATGGCATTTTCCATTCAAAATTAGAATACGGTCTGGCATGTTGGGGAGGTACGCAAAATAATAAAATGAATCCCCTACTAACTGCTCAAAAACATGTCATTCGCATTATATGTAAAAGAAATCGGCTTGAAAGTAGTCTACCACTATTTAAACAACTCAATATATTGCCTGTAAAACATTTGTATTTGTATAAAGATCTGAAAATATTTTTTATTAGGTCCGGCTATCTGACAAATAGATGTTACTTAAATTATAACTTAAGAATAAATCACCTTAATATGGTTCAAGTTCCGCCACATAGCGTGCAACACTTTTTATTGTTTTATACGTCTATAGCCCCCAGGCTGTTCAACTGCCTTCCAAGCAACATAAGGTGCCTTCGTAATAAATTTGCTTTTTTAAAACAGATGAAGTCGTGGCTTTTTGATTTGTCCTATCAAGATGTCTATTGTCTACTTAATATAACTATCTAATAACTAAATACATAGGTTCTATTGTCAACTTTAAATTAAAATTTTCTATTCGTATAATAACATTTGTATCTTAATTTATTTTGAATGACCCCATGTAGATTATATACTTTTATACTTTGTTTAAAAACTGCATTCGCTTCTAGTTCCTTGAGAATTACAGAATGCAGGCTTAACATTATTATTTAATTACTTATGATGTAATCGTTATTGTAATATTGTATTGTAATAAATAAATAAATAATAAAAATAAATAAATAATAATAAATAATAATAAAAAAATTTCTTGGATTGCAATGATATCAGCTTTGTATCTTTCCAAAATATCAATCATTTGGATACAGATCTGCCCAATTAAGAGTTCGGATATATCAGGTGCATATCCGTAAATGATTATCAGTTTTTCGTTTGCGGTAGTCCTCGTCAGATTTTGGGATAATTTTTATAATTCTTCTTGTACTCTCCACTGAAATGGTTTTCTTACATTGTGGGCTTCAAGCCCGACGCACAACCCATTTAAGGCTCAAATTAGCCGCCAAACTCACGGATGCCAGTTTTCCTTTGCCCAGAAAACACCACGAGGAGGTTTGAAATAACTTGGGAGGATTTCGATTCTATTTTCGAAAAAAAGCAATAGTTAAATCACCTATGTCAGCTTGTGTAAAGAAAATTGTATGAGAATTATAAACTTATGCTATGCAATTTATTATATAATACATTAGTTTGAAAGCATATAATTCGATATCCTGCCAAAACCAAAAGAAAATTGGATTCATCTAAGCCCAAGATCCGAAAATACAAAATTAACGAAAAACTAGCATGGATGGCTTAAGCATAGTTTTGAGCTATTTTCTCCAAAAAAAAAAAAAAACAAAGGTGCGTCGTTGAACACACGAGAGAAGCGATAGAGTTGATAATTTAATGGCTTTTTTTTGTAATAAAATAGCTTTTAAATTCAAAAAATAAAAAACACACGTTTATACTCACACCAGCGAATTGTATTACATTTCACCAACAAAAAGAAAACAAGAAAAAAAATTTCTTTCGATGCCCAGTACATCGCTCTACTGGGTACTGATCCAAACAGCCTTGCTACAAGTTGCTGACATAACTGCAGCTATGTTAACAGATGCTAAATTAACAGATGCAGTATATCACAGTAATCTGTTGATAGCCATACAACAAAAATCTTTTAATAGATTATTGTGTTGTGCTGCAGCCTAGCTTCAGTTGTAATTAATATTGAATCAATGACACTGCGCAACGAAGAAGTTTAGCTCAATGCGTAGTGTAGTAAGCTCATATTCGGTGGGTGTGGGTTCAAATCCTCGCGGCGGTCGAAGAAAAGATTTTTATATTTGTTATTTAATTTAATATTTTTGCTATAATAAACGCAAGCAGGAAAGAAGTGATAAATTTCTAAGAAAAACGGTGCCGAAAAAAGAAAAGTTCTTGTAGTGTAGAGACGATTTCAGTCAAGCAAATCACAGAACTAGAGGCATAAAAAGCTTCGCATCAAAAAAATATAAATATATAAAAAACCAAAATCCGGAAAAAAGTTATACTTTTGAAATTAAAATTTTTTTTATATATAATCGCCCAAATAAAAATTGACAAGATAACATGTAAAACTTAGGCGTTTTAGTGAAGCTCTTCGGAGGCTGAAACCTGCCAAAGCCAGCTTATAAATTATATAAAGTTTTTTTTAATTTAACATAAGCTTTTTTTCTCCGTGTAGGTTGAAGCAGTCAGACACGTTGACATGTGAAGGTTTGTCCCCTCTTCCCCTGTGTCAGTGGATACGTTTTTGAAAATCATATGCAAATAAAATATTTGAAAAAATATGGGGCAAATCTTGTTCCCGGTAAATTTAAGTGTAGATACAAAATATGGAACATCTAGCAATACTAGTTACATGCTTAAATGCTTTATAATATCTGTAGCAACAAGGAATAACGACTAAACTCAAAAAGAGATATGGCATTTCCTTTTTTGTCAATCTTTGGAAGGATTCAGAAATCCACTTTTTGTACAGAATAGATAACAACTTATATATGCACCTATTTCGTTGGTTTAACTGTTAATATATATCCGAGAAAAGGTCGTAGTTAGTTCTATTAAAATATCGTTTTTTACGATATTTTGAGTTTAATCGTTATTCGTTGTCGCCACAGATATAGTTTCTGGAATATCTGAACACTTTCCCATTAAAACACAGAAACATGATTAACTTGGACTGAAAAATTAAAAAAAAAAAAAAACAAATCCATTTATAAAACTTCTTAAGGCAAAAGTGAACATTTCTGCTTAATTTAACCATAATTTTTCGTAGCTGCTTTCTTAACCATAACATTATTTTTCCCAAATCATCTTTACCTTTGATCTCAAGATCCTTTGAATTTGTTCCCAACTTTCTAGCAATTGCTGTAACCTTGAAAATTGTTTTCGTTTATTTAAGCACTTAAATCTTCAACAGTTATATGAGTAACAAGCAAGCAATAAGTTCTTTTTTGCTTATCTACGACGAACAGCTTGCTTTGCAGTTTCCACTCTGCTTAGAATACTGCTGGTTGTAGCACTCTAAGGCTAATAAAGCAATTTTATTACTTTTGCGTGTCATTAAAATTAAATGACCAAAATTGATGGCGAACAGGCAGGATATATATATATATATATATATATATAGAGGCAGGCAGCCCAAGTGACCGAAAGACACAAATTAGTGAGGCGGTGCTTGAAGTATGGCAGCGCAGAAGAGCTCACAAAGAGCTAAAATCAGCTACAATTACAGTAAAAAAAAAAAAAAATTAAGGATACAAGTCGCCAAAAAAGTGGATAAGCAGTCAACAAAGTTGTTTTGTTTTGGGGGCGGGGGGAGGAGTTTCTTTTTATGAGTTTCACTACTTTTCTACGTTGCTCTCTACCTACCCTGCCCTGCCAGGCTTTTTGTATAAGCAGCAGCTTTTACCGCTAATTATTTGGCCAGCAGGATTTACGACACTCCAAGGATTTGAAGCATTGCCAAGTAGTGCCTGCCTGCCTGCCTGCCTGCCTGCCTGCCTGCCAGCCTGGCTGGCTGATGGCAACCTTTTTGTCAGTCAACGTTTTAATTACCATGGCTTGTTTGCCCAAGCCTTGTTATTGTTTTACCATTCTTACTTTTTTATGTTTTTTTTGTTTGATTTTTTTTTTGCATTTTATTTTCATTTTAATTTAGTTTATTTGTTGTTTTTTCTTTTTTACTTAATTTTTGTTGTTGTTTATTTTAGTGTTCATTGCTGGCAATGAACAGCTTTCGAAGGATAAAGTAAAGTGTGCGTGAGGATGGGCACACACAAACACTTTCGAAGAATGTAAGTTAAGAGTGTGTGTGTGTGTGTGTGTATGAGTGTTGATGTGTTGGTGTGTTTGGCAACTTTAGATTAATTAATTGTGATACACTCAGGCAACCCGGTCATTCAATTCCACTCAGTTCTATCAGCTTCATTTTGGCTAATCCTCGACGCGTACGTTAATTTGATCCTTTTTACGACCGATGAACAATTTTTGCTTCAGCTCATACTGGTTCTTCCCATGGTAAACACTGTTAATGATGCAAACAACGCAACACACATCGACACACTCCTACGCATTATTCTTTACCCAATAAAAACGCAAAAAACTTACACAAAAAAAAAAACAAAGAATACAACAACGACAGCAACAAAAACTATATCAAAAAGAACGAAAATTATAACAAACATGAACTTTCTATCAATTTTTTGGAACTGTGAAGCAGTTTTTGTTGCTGCGTAAGAATATCCTTTTTCAAAAACTTTAGTATTTGTTTGGTTTTCTATTTATTCTTTTATATTTTTTTTTTTATATCTTTCGTTGTTCTTTTTTCAGTTTGTTTGTGCGCTCTTTTGTTTTCGTCCTTTTATTTGGTCAAACTGTTAATAGGCTTTCGGACAAAAGTTTTCACATAAAACAAAAACAAAGTACAAAATTTATGGAGTTCGAATAATTTCAGCTAGCTTCTTCCTTTATCTGAAGCTTGTTATTCTACTTGACAATTCTTAAGTAATTGCAAGTGGATTAAAATTCTATGCTCGGTATACTCTAGGGGGAAGGGGAAGAAGGGGGAGGGGGTTTGAACGAAAGTGTTTGTGTGGCAGTCAAAATCAGTCGTAATGCCGTTCAGTAACATCCGTTTTGTAGCATTTTTCACAGTTAATTAAGCACAGAAAATAAGCAATGCTATACTTGTGCTTTCGGCTTGATAGCTCAACATAAGGTTTTAATACTTTGCTATGAAAATGAAAATGAAAATGAAAACGAAAATGAAAATGAAAATGAAAACAACAAAACCTACTATATATCAAAAAGTTTAAAATCGCTACACTCCTCACTGACTGACTCATATCGAGCTTTTTACAACAAGATAATCTTTGGAATGTTGGCGTGGTTATTTTCGTCTTTGTTCTTTCTGTTCGTCCTTCCTTTCCTTTTTTTTTTTTTGGTTTTTTGTTTTTTGCATACTTTAAAGTCTGTTGGTTGGAAGTTTCCACTGTTCTAACAGCATAATAAATTTCTATCAACTTTAAGGCAGGCACTCTCTCCAGTTTTCCTTTTTTGTGAAAAATTAAATAAAAAAAAAAAATAATAAAAAACAGCCTAAATGGGACGCAATCGAAAATACTTTCCTGTTTAACAAATAGACTTTAACCATAAAAAGGCTAAATAAATTATGTTGGTCGTTATATAAACGAGAATTTTTCGTAAGCGATGGTTAACGAAAATAATTGGGTGTAGGAAATGTTCAAAATTTGGGTGGAAAGAACAAAATATCAAAACGTAGAGGTAGATGTTTCAAAGAAATTTATACTACTTTGGGGACATTACTATTGCAAAAAATTCCATTGGTTTTTAAGGTGAGTACCTCAAAGGGTAAGTTTAAAATATGAGGTAAGTCCTGAAGTTTTCAGTTCCATCATGTTGTTAAGTAAAAAACATGTTTGGGGCTGTAGCTTAAATCTTATATAAAGACTAGTTATATTAAAGTCTATCATAAGAGCTCCCGCACATATCTTAACAATTTAACAGAAATCACCGATTCACCTGGTTAAGCACATCATAGAGTAGTTGCCTTCTTATAAAAAAGGGTGACAAAAATATTTCCAATTGAGATATCGAATTAGTATTAGTATTAAATTCTATGTAAAACGTACTTCTGGCACGACCAGAAGCGACGTCATTGCAGAAAAAGATGCGCCCTACAAAGCTCCCTGCAGTCGGTTAAAACGCGTGCTGCTAAGGAGGGATACAGAGAGAAGAGGAAGAATGAGAGACGTCTCTTCAGACTGAAAAAATTAAGGCAAAAAAGCATGAGTGAGAGAAAATTGAGATGTATGACGACAGGTGTGATGCCCGAAAATATTTCGAAATGAAAAGATGCCTGCTTGGTGGGTGCATAGTGCGGTATTTTCGATTCTAGCGTGCCGAAAGTCATATCTCAAAAAGCATTATATGTAGAGACAGGGTTTTGCTAATAAGGCAAAAAATAGTTCTTACAAAAAATGGGCGTAATCGGTCAACTGCCACGCCGACCTCCCATACAACTGAAGCATATATAACGACTTAACTTGGGTTGTATACATTACGACATTTCATGAATATATGAAGAAAGCAATTCCTATTTCTTGCTCTAAATATGTAAAAAACACTCCATAAAAATTTGTATGCTATTTTGTTGTGTTTCTCTTTTATATCCTCTATTCGAAGGGAACTGTCTATGATTTTTTTGTAAACATAGTATGTGAAGGAGTTGAGATAATTCCGTAAAACTTGGCACGAATGCCGATCTAAATACAAGTAAATATACTTCCAAAAATTTTTGCAGGCCACTTATTGCCACGCCTACAATCATTTTATTAAAAACTCTGAAAAAAACTTGATTTTTTAAGGTTTCTTCTATTTTTCCATATAAATCTATATACAGGGTGTCCCGCAATTGAGTGCAACTATTTACGGAGCTGAAAGGTTATGTCAAGTTGAGCAAAAAATCGTATGGAAGGGGGGGGATCTTTTTTCACATTATTAGAAGCTACAGGGTTAATTAATATTTCACGACTTTGATTCACATTATTGTTTCTAGCAGAAAAACTAACTTACATAAAACTTATTTTGATAGCTCATTTTAAAGGCAATAAAATTATCTTTCCAACGGTATATCAACAAACCCTACCCACTTAACCGTTACCGAGCTGTGATCGTGTGAAAAATAAATCAATCGGTTGAAATTACCAAATTTCAATTTTGAGCGCAAATTTCTCAGAATTTTGCCTTAAAAATGAAATTTTTTTTTTAAACAATTTTGTAATTTATTCAATTTTCTTTTCAATGGCATAAAAAACATAAACATATCTTTAAAAATAAAAAAGTTGGCTTTACTTAAAAAATTATACTTATTAGAAAACAATGATATTATCTACTGCATAACTAATTGCAATGTCATTATTTATCATTATTTTCTAATAAGTATCATTTTTTTAGTACAGCCAACTTTTTTATTTTTAAAGACATGCTTATGTTTTTGGTGCCATTGAAAAGAAAATTGAGTTTGTAATCCACTTAATTGATCTACAAACAAAATTTCTTTTATTATGCAAAATTCTGAGAAATTTGCACTCAAAATTGAAATTTGGTAATTTCAACCGATTGATTTCTTCTTCACACGATCACAGCTCGGTAAAGCTTAAGTTGGTGGGGTTTGTTGATAAACCGTTAGAAAGGTGATTTCATTGCCTTTAAAATGAGCTGTCAAAATAAGTTTAATGTAAGTTAGTTTTTCTGCTAGAAACAATAATGTGAATCAAAGTCGTGAAATATTAATTAACCCTGTAGCTCCTAAGAATGTGAAAATAGATCCCCCTCCCCCCTCCCATACGATTATTTGCTCAACTTGACATAACCTTTCAGCTCCGTAAATAGTTGCACTCAATTGCGGGACACCCTGTATATATAAAATTGTAAAAAAAAATAATCTGTACATGAAACATGTTTTTGAAATTCCTTTTGCGATGGACATTTTGAAGGACGCTGATCCCGAAAATCGCATTTTTAAAACTTTTGTCTGTCTGTCTGTCTGTCTTTCTGTCTGTTAAAGCATCACGCGAAAACCACTGGATGGATTTAAATGAAACTTGGTATCTTGGTTCCTTATATCTAAGAATCTTATTTATTTATTTATTTATTTATATAAACAATGAGTACAAATAAGAACTAGTTCTTTTACAGTACAATGGATAAAAGCAATTAAAAACAGTTAAAAAGAAATAACAACAGATTTTCAATTAAAATGAAATAGAATTAGAGCTTTTTAAAACTGATAAAAATATAATGAGTACTTATAGCTATGAACAGTATGCAAAAATAGTAGTGTAAACATTAGCTTAGAACTATATAAATTAAAAATGGGGGGGGGGGGGGTGGAAAAGCGGAAGAAAAGAGAAAATCAGAAGAAAGATTTAGTGTAGAATTCAGTGAGAAGAAGAGTGTGAAAGAATAGACTGCCTAAAAATTTCTTTCTGCGTAATTATTCTGAGGCGACGAGGCAGCTCGTTCCATAGTCTTACGGCATTAACGAAAAAAAGATGAGAACTAGCTAGAGAGCTATGCCTGGGAATGATTAATAAATTACATCTTCTCGATATGCTGAACTGTAATTTTACATAAAGGTAATGAGGAGTTTTAGTATGTATAATTTTGTGGAGATAAATGCAGTTCCTAGCATTTAAGTAGCCAGACAAACTACAACCAAGAATAGCATTTCTAAAACTTGACAGTCGGTCAAATTTATTTAAGCCATACACAAAGCGAGTAGCATAATTATACGCAATATTAAGTTTCAACATAGAGGACGAATCTAGTTTACTGTATACTACCTCCGAGTAAGTTATTACAGGCAAAACAAGTTGCTTCACTAGTAGTTTTTTAACTTCAAGAGTACAACAATTAGCAGACATTCTTAGATTACGTAGGATAAAATAAACTTTTTGGACTACAGTGTTTACATGATCTTTACAAGACAAGGACGAATTTATACTAAAACCAAGGTTAACAATTTTCGACACAACATTAAGCTTGGTAGTACCAATGTATAGCTCAGGGATAACTTCAAGGATTTGCTTATTCTTACAGAAGTCCATTGTTACAAGCCCAGTGATATACGTTTCTTAAATCTTCATTTAGTTTACCAGTGAGACTATCTACGAGCCCGATGTTGCTTGAGAGATAAAGTTGTATATCATCGGCATATGCATGCATAGATGAATAATTGCAGACAGTAAATATGTCATTAATGAAGATAGAAAATAACAATGGGCCAAGAATTGAGCCTTGAGGAACTCCACTTGAAACAGGCTTATGTAGAGAGAACATTTGGCCAACTTTAACTCTTTGCTGTCTATTTGACAAATAGCAAGATATAAGACTTACTGCACTGTTAGAAAATCCAAAAAGTTGCCTTAGTTTCTGACATAGATAAGTATGACTAACTTTGTCAAAAGCCTTGGAAAAGTCCAACAAGCAAAGTAGAGACAAAGATCCAGCGTCATAATCAGGTCGGATGTCATCAAGTATTTTAACAACTGCGGAAGCACACCCATGCCCTACTCTAAAACCAGACTGATAAGAAGACAGGAGATTATTAGCCTGCAAGAATGCATTGATTTGATGACTCATAATTTTTTCACATACTTTAGATAAAGGGGAAAGTATGCTTATTGGTCTGAAATCAGAAGGTCTAGACGGGTTTGGTTTTTTTGCCACCGGCAAAACAGTAGCAGTTTTCCAAATTTCAGGGAAAGAGGAGGATATAAGGCAGTGATTTATTATATGTGTCAGTGGACTTATGATATGAGGCAGCAAAATTTTTAAAAATTTGATGGGAATACCATCACCACCCACTGCATTAGAACTTATTCGCATCAAACAATAACCGACATCAATTTCATTAACAGGTATAAATTCAAACAAATCCAGAACAGATGAACGTGAGACAGGGTATTATTAGACGGCGCGGTATTACTAACAAAGTAGTCATTTAGTAAATCCGGGTCAGCAATTATAGCAGGGGAATTCTTTTTTCTCACTCCAAGACTACTTATGTTACTGCACAAAGTTTTGGTGGGTAGGGACACATTAAGCTTGATAGAGAAATACCGTGTCTTAGCTTGCCTTGTTAGGGGGACTGATTCATTTCTGGCTAACCTATAACTTTCCCAATTAGCAGATGAAGGTAATCTTTTCCAGAGTTTGTGTAACTTATTTCTCTTTTTTATTGCATTAAGAACATGCACTGAGAACCAAGGGCAAGAAGGATTCAACAAGCGTACTGACCGCAGAGGAACATGTTTTTCGAACAAGTATTTCACAGGAGCTGTAAGGGAACAAAGTTTATCATCAACTGAGCTATGATTCCAGCAATCATTAAATGAGGTTAGTGACAAATCATGATACAATGACGAATAGTTAATATTTTTAAAATCACGGTACGAAAAAGAGGTAGGAAGAACATTACGAGACATGTTTACATTTAACGAACAAAATATTAAATCGTGATCAGATATAAAAAATAATTGATCAAATAGAAAACGAGAGACAGGTCAGACACTATGAAACAATCCAAAAGACTTGGAGTAGCATTATTAGAGAATCTAGTGGGTTCAGTTGTGTTAACTACTGATAAACCTGCTGAAAATATATTGTCAAAGAACGATTGTAGGTTAGAATCATTAGACAAGAGATTGACATTGAAATCACCGCACAGTAAGATAATATCATGATTCAGGTTACAGTTTTGCAAATCAGTAAACAAAGGATCCACAGGATGACATTTATTCGGGTTATAAATCCCTAATATCCCCCGTCATAACATAGGTTACTTTTTATCCAGTAAAAAAGGTTGGACCCTGTAGGGGGCCCTACGATCGGGTTCCAGGCATTCTTTTTATTTAGCTTATCTCCGAAACCGTTCATCCGATTTGCATGAAAACTTGTAAGTAGAGTTTTTCGGATACGATGAGTTTTTATAACTTATCTACTCTGTTCTATCTCGAACACCAGGCGGCGCTATAGTACAAATATTTTGAAAAACCTCGAAAAACTCCTAAACCGTACATCCGGTTTGTATGAAAATTGGAAAATATGGGTTTTCTGATACGGTGAGTGTTTTGAATTTAACTTTTTTTTGCTATCTTGAACACCAGAGGGCGCTGTAGTACAAATATTTTAAAAAAGTCGAAAAACTCCTAAGCCGTTTATCTGATTTGCATGAAAGTTGGTACATAGCGGTTTTCGGAAACGTTGAGTTCTTATGGCTTATATCCTTTGTTCTATCTTGAGCACCAGAGGGCACTGCAGTACAAATATTTTAAAAAAACGTCAAAAAACTCCTAAGCCGCTTATCCGATTTGCTTGAAAGTTGGTATATAGAGATTTTCAGAAACGGTGAGTTTTCATGTCTTTAAACTAGGTTTTATCTTGAACACCAGAGGGAGCTGTAGTACAAATATTTTAAAAAACGTCGAAAAAATCCAAAACCGTTCATCCGATTTGCATGAAAATTTGTATGTAGAGGTTCTCGAACACGCTGAGTTTTTTTGACTTATCTACTCTATTCTAGTAGTACAAATATTTTGAAAAACCTCGAAAAACTCCTAAACCGTGCATCCGGTTTGTATGAAAATTGGAAAATAGGGGTTTTCTGATACGGTGAGTGTTTTGCACTTAACTTTTTTTTTGCTATCTTGAACACCAGAGGGCACTTTAGTACAAATCTTAGGAAATCGAGGAAAACTCAAAAACTGCTCATCCGATTTGGATGAAAATTTGTAAATAGCGATTTTCGAGTACGGCAAGGGTTTGATGCTATCTTTGTTGCTCTTTCTCGAAACTAGAGGGCGCTGTTATACAATTTGTTCCTTAACCGCTGCACTGATTTTTATTAAATTTTGTGTATGTGTTTGAGTGGATCCCTTGATGGTTCAGATTCACACTTGGACCCGGTAGGTGGCGCTGTGATCGGGTTCCACGAATTTTGTTATTATAGCTTATCTCCGAAACTATTCATACGATTTACATGAAAATTCGTATTTAGGGGTTTTAGGGTACAGTAGTTTTTATGACTTATCTATTTTGTTCTGTATTGAACACCAGAGGGTACTGCAGTAAAAATGTTTTAAAAAATGTCGAAAAACTCCTAGCTGCACATCCGATTTGCGTGAAAATTTGTACATAGGAGTTTTCGGATACGGTGGATATCTTGGACTTTTTTTTCTGCGCTATCTTAAACACCAGATTGTGCTGTAGTATAAATCACTTAAGAAATCGTGAAACACTCAAAAACCGCTCATCCGATATAGATAAAAATTTGTATATCGAATATATAGGATTTGATTATCGAGTATGGAAGGGCTTTGGGGTTATTTTTTTATTCTATCTCGAAAACCAGAGGGCGCTGTTGTACAAATACCGCAAAAAACTCAAAACAACTCATCCGATAAGTATGATTTTTATAAGTGGTTATCGGGTGCGGTGAGTCTTTTGGCGCTATGTATTTTGCTATATCTTGAACCCCAGAGGGCGCTGTACTACAAAATACAGTAAGGCGCAGCAAAGCGCGAAGGGTGATAAATATCTTCTTTTCTTCTTTATGTGTATTTATATACCACTTTCTTTTTTCGGAAATCAGGACTGTGGATGCCGAATTCTGTGGTATTTGGGTACGCATTAACACATGCGCGTTGTTTTGACTTTTCAATTTCTATTTTCAATGCTTATTTCATTTTTGTCCAGTTTCCTCGCGAATTGCCCAGAATTTGTTTTTGCTCTGATTTTTTTCAAAAATGTGCAATCTGTCGAATAGCACGCACACACAATTTACGATTTCCTTAACTTTTTCTCATCATTTTCAGATGTTGAAGCTACATTTTGTTCATTTCGCCGAAGTTACCGCTTTGAAAGATGCACACACAATTCCTTCTAAAGTTTGTGAAAAGTTTTTTCAAATTGACGAATGAAATCGAAAATTATTTATATCAACTTCCGAGTTAAGCCGGGTATTCAGGTAGTAAACAATATATTTGTAGCACAATTAGTTTGGTTGGGCAATAGGTAAATGGCTCGGTAATCGGTTGGTAATCGCTTCGGTAATTGGTAATCGCTTCGGTAATTGGTAATCCTTTGGTAAACGCTTCGCTAACCGGAAGTTGGTTGGTAGTCGCTTCAGTAATCGGTTCGTAATCGCTTTGGTAATGGGTAATCACTTCAGTAATTGGTTGGTTATTGCTTTGGTAATCGGTAATCGCTTCGGTAATTGATAATGAGTTGGTAGTCGCTTCGGTAATTGGTTTTGAAATCGTTTGGTAATCGCTTCGGTAATTGGTTCGGTAATCGGTTCGTAATCGCTTCTGTAATCGGTTGGTTATCGCTTCGGTAATGGGTTGGGAATCGCTTCAATAATCGGTTGGTAATTGCTTCGGTTATCGGTAATCGGTTAGTAATCGCTTTGGTAATCGGTTGGTAATCACTTATTAATTGCTTCGGGAATCGGTTGGTAATCGCTTCGGTAATTGGTATTCAGATATCGGTTGGTTATCACTTCGATAATTGGTTTGGTAATCTGTAGTCAGTCGCTTAGGTAATCGGTAATTGATTCGACTTTCGGTAGATAATCACTTCGGTAATCGGTAATTGGTTCAGTAATCAGTTGGTAATCGCACCGGTAATCAGTAATTGTTTCGGTAATTGGTTGGTTATCGCTTCGGTTATCGGTAATTGGTTCGGTAATCGGTTGATAATTGCCTCGGTAATCGGTAATCAGTTCGGTAATCGGTTGGTAATCGCTTAGGTAATCAGTAATCGGTTCCATAATCGCTTCAGCCTTCGACTTGGTCAATCCTAGGTAATCCCTAAAAAAGAATACTGTACAGCAATTATTTCTGTTACGCTAACAGCGTGATGATATAGCGAATCTATAGTTTTGCTCTCTACCAAAGAAGTTTTCACTACAAAAAATGTGTTAAATAAAGCTTTCTTCTTGCAGTCAAAGCATTTCAAAAATATTCTTTACAAAAATATCTAGCCGAAAATTCCACCCTACCAGCTTCAAAGCTTTCCCCAAAATGTCATTATCCTTCCAATTTAAACGCTTTCTCTATCGTTTCTTGGAAATTAAAACATATAATTATTAAAATTTATTGACTTTGATGCCTTTCGACGACCTTCTGCTCTACTTTATGGCATCACTTTTTGATCTTTTATTCTTAATACAAAACCAGCCTCCATTATCCTATAAAATTTCAAAATGTAGGTATTCCCCTTTTAATTTTTCAATACCAACAAAGTCATTAGAGTTGCACCCTGCCAACTCTTCCGCAGCCAGTCGTTTACTGCTTTTGTAGCAATATTTATGTGACTACATTGCGGCGAGCGCTGGTTTCAAAGTCATTGAGCAGCTGATCGTGAGTGCAGGATCATTTGTCCTTCCTGGAAACAATCCAAAGCAAAAAAAAACCGAACACAAAACCGAAAAAATGTGTAAAATTGCAACAAAAACAACTCAATTTATGAGCAGCATTTGTTCTTGCTGCACAATATTTGCATGCAACACAAGCTGCTCACTCAAGCGACTGAAGAAGACATCGAGTTGGATGATAGCACAAAAAAAAAAACACAAGATACAAAAAAAAAGGATAAAAGAACTTCCAAAAAATGTATGAATGAATGAGCGCATGAATGGTCTAATGTAGGGTAAGGAAGCAAGAGAGGAAGGAAGGAAGGAAGCAGCTTTTGCAAATATGAATGAAGTATGAAAGGATTGTAAGGATCAGCAGTTGTGCGCCATGGGAACCAGCACAGCCTGTATTGAATGTGCGTATGTGTATGTGTCTGTGTGTATATTTCAAGTATTTATGACATACAAACAAACGTATTAATTGCGCTGTTGCTAGCCGCTGCTACAGCCGCAGCCGCTCGGTACGTGTGCTTGCACTGCATGTATCAAGTATTTTCGTCCTGTTTCGTCAGGATATCCGGCTGCCTTTCTCGATAGTTCGTGAATATTTGGGAATTTTTGGGAATTTTTGTGAGGAATGCAGCGCCGCGTGTCTGCTAATGTTATCGTATCCTTAATATTTTACTTTCATTAACATTATTCAGCTGTTTTGCAGAACGCACAGGGATCGAAGTATTATATAAATGATAAAATTGTTCAAATCGTTGCACATGCGCAGGCGTCACAGGCTTTGGTCTAATTTTAGTATTACTACCCTGACAGGCCATCTGAGGCATGTCCTGATTTTTTTTTTCTCTTCGAAATTGTTACACGACATGTCTGTGACATTGACAGTGCTGCGGCGGTTCATTCTAACTGTCAATAAGCGCCGCGTCGCACCGGCCCTGCGCTACTTGAGGGTGCTGCATTCCTTTTTTTGTTCGCCCTTTTTTTTTTGTTTTTGGGTTTCATTATCTTTTAGTACTGCCTGTTTCGTAGTTAAATCATGTGCTTATATGTGTGTGTGTGTGTGTGTGCGTGTGTGGGTTCCACATGCATTTTATTTTTATCCCTGTCAATTTATGAAAATATATAAATTTTGTTGCTATGCGGCATGTGCTGCGCATTAATTCGGATACCCTCAGCTGATATTCGAGAAATTCGAACACTGCGAGAACTGAGCAGCGCACGTTGTATATTTCACTGCCTGCCTTCCTTTCGTTCCTTCGTAACGGTTATTTACGTCCTTTATCGCTCATTTGCAAAACAGCTGTTCGAGTGGTATGTGTGCAAGTTTTTCAAGGGCACTCGGCACACCAACCCCCACAGAAAACACCACCATCAACCACCACCATGAACATCACCAACGCCGGCTTACTTTAGCACCACTTCAACATGCGATCATTTCCGTGCCTTGTTCCATAAATCATCGCAGGCTGCTTGAAATACTCGTTTTATTTTCGCTGTTCTTGTAATTGTTGTTGTTGTTTCTTTTGGCATTTGATTACATAATGAATTTATAAGAATTTTATTTCAGTTGATCAACGAGTACTAAAATTAGTAAAGTACATGTTTGGTCATTCGTGAGTTATTCTTAATTAAAATTTAATATATTTATTTTGCATTAATTCGAGCGTTAATTTAAAATAATCGTATGCTTTGAGGTCAACAGCTGTTATTTTAACCGGGTGCCATATAAAAAATGCCATATAATTATACATAAATATCTTGAAAAGAAAGTTGAATATATTTTATTACCCACAAATCTACATTTATGAGAAAATCTGCCTTTTGGTGTTAATAGAAGATATGCAGGACATCGCATATATAGAATTTTAAAAATAATAAAGACTGTAAAAGGTCAAATGAAGTACATCGCATATATAGAATTTTAAAAATAATAAAGACTGTTAAAAGGTCAAATAAAGTACTACCAAATTATTTTTGAAGTGCAACTTCTTGAGGCGCGTTGAGCACTTTTTGATGAAAGTAAACGTTATAAATTCGCGTCATCAAAATTAATCAAAATTATATCGTCACCACTGTTAATATCATCACTGTTAACGTTAGCACTGTAAGGCTTGCACTGTTAATACTTGCAATTTTGATTCAGCTACAAGGCAAGCTGAAAACATAGCAACGTTTTTGTAATTCAATTCAATTTCATATTCATATTCATATTCATATTCATATTCATATTCATATTCATATTCATATTTATATTTATATTTATATTCATATTCATATTCATATTCATATTCATATTCATATTCATATTCATATTCATATTCATATTCATATTTATATTTATATTTATATTCATATTCATATTCATATTCATATTCATATTCATATTCATATTCATATTCATATTCATATTCATATTCATATTCATATTCATATTCATATTCATATTCATATTCATATTCATATTCATATTCATATTCATATTCATATTCATATTCATATTCATATTCATATTCATATTCATATTCATATTCATATTCATATTCATATTCATATTCATATTCATATTCATATTCATATTCATATTCATATTCATATTCATATTCATATTCATATTCATATTCATATTCATATTCATATTCATATTCATATTCATATTCATATTCATATTCATATTCATATTCATATTCATATTCATATTCATATTCATATTCATGTTCATATTCATATTTATATTCATATTCATATTCATATTCATATTCATATTCATATTCATATTCATATTCATATTCATATTCATATTCATATTCATATTCATATTCATATTCATATTCATATTCATATTCATATTCATATTCATATTCATATTCATATTCATATTCATATTCATATTCATATTCATATTCATATTCATATTCATATTCATATTCATATTCATATTCATATTCATATTCATATTCATATTCATATTCATATTCATATTCATATTCATATTCATATTCATATTCATATTCATATTCATATTCATATTCATATTCATATTCATATTCATATTCATATTCATATTCATATTCATATTCATATTCATATTCATATTCATATTCATATTCATATTCATATTCATATTCATATTAATTTTAAAAATAATAAAGACTGTTAAAAGGTCAAATAAAGTACTACCAAATTATTTTTGAAGTGCAACTTCTTGAGGCGCGTTGAGCACTTTTTGATGAAAGTAAATGTTATAAATTCGCGTCATCAAAATTAATCAAAATTATATCGTCACCACTGTTAATATCATCACTGTTAACGTTAGCACTGTAAGGCTTGCACTGTTAATACTTGCAATTTTGATTCAGCTACAAGGCAAGCTGAAAACATAGCAACGTTTTTGTAATTCAATTCAATTTCATATTCATATTCATATTCATATCCATATTCATATTCATATTCATATTCATATTCATATTCATATTCATATTCATATTCATATTTATATTTATATTTATATTCATATTCATATTCATATTCATATTCATATTCATATTCATATTCATATTCATATTCATATTCATATTCATATTCATATTCATATTCATATTCATATTCATATTCATATTCATATTCATATTCATATTCATATTCATATTCATATTCATATTCATATTCATATTCATATTCATATTCATATTCATATTCATATTCATATTCATATTCATATTCATATTCATATTCATATTCATATTCATATTCATATTCATATTCATATTCATATTCATATTCATATTCATATTCATATTCATATTCATATTCATATTCATATTCATATTCATATTCATATTCATATTCATATTCATATTCATATTCATATTCATATTCATATTCATATTCATATTCATATTCATATTCATATTCATATTCATATTCATATTCATATTCATATTCATATTCATATTCATATTCATATTCATATTCATATTCATATTCATATTCATATTCATATTCATATTCATATTCATATTCATATTCATGTTCATATTCATATTTATATTCATATTCATATTCATATTCATATTCATATTCATATTCATATTCATATTCATATTCATATTCATATTCATATTCATATTCATATTCATATTCATATTCATATTCATATTCATATTCATATTCATATTCATATTCATATTCATATTCATATTCATATTCATATTCATATTCATATTCATATTCATATTCATATTCATATTCATATTCATATTCATATTCATATTCATATTCATATTCATATTCATATTCATATTCATATTCATATTCATATTCATATTCATATTCATATTCATATTCATATTCATATTCATATTCATATTCATATATATTCATATTCATATTCATATTCATATATATATTCATATTCATATTCATATTCATATTCATATTCATATTCATATTCATATTCATATTCATATTCATATTCATATTCATATTCATATTCATATTCATATTCATATTCATATTCATATTCATATTCATATTCATATTCATATTCATATTCATATTCATATTCATATTCATATTCATATTCATATTCATATTCATATTCATATTCATATTCATATTCATATTCATATTCATATTCATATTCATATTCATATTCATATTCATATTCATATTCATATTCATATTCATACTCATATTCTTATTCAGAATCGACAGTTCGATTATCCAGAATAATCAGACAGGAGTAGGTCTGAATTGTTTTTAGAATTAACCATTGTGTATATTTTCATATCATCAGCATAAATAAGCAGATGAGATCGTTCCATGATGTGAGTCACTTCATTGATTGCTAAAATAAACAGAAGTGGACCAAGGTGGAAAAGAAAATCTGATTCAGCAATAAATTCCAATGATAGGCTGAAGTGGTGTGATGTGTAACATGTTTTATTTGCTCTAATAAAAGTGTTAAGAAATTGAATTTTTGATTGGTTTAAAGGCCTATCCCTTGCAGAATATTTTGAGAAATGGATGAAGAGAACAAAAATATGCTTGTTTTGATATTTTTCAAATTGGTGGGGTGATGAGTAACAACAACAAAATGTTGGTTTAAAAACCAGGAACTTTAATTTTTTATTTATATTTTGACTTTTTATGTTTATTAAAAGTATTATGATAAGAACTTAATGAAATAATAGCACTATCTCATAAATCTATCTGGTTCTCAGTGCGCACACACACATACGTTATAATTAAAAAAAAAACCTGATCATTAACTTCAAAAGAATATATGAATGGCTTTATCGATTTCAAAAAAATAAATGCATTTCAAATATAAAATGATTATTCGTTGGAAAAATCCATATCGGAGTGACAATTCTCACAAAAAAAATGGTTCACAAAAAATAAAAAAGGCGCTTGCAGTTGTTGCATCAAGGTAAATTTTTGTGAAAATCGCAACAAGCCATGCAAAAATCTCGATCTTCTTCGGATGACGACGAATAGCGCTGGTTTTGCGTTCTTGGTTTTCTTTTCCATATTTTTTTTTTGCCACTTCCTGCAACTGTAAAAATTTCTGTGGCATTGTTAGAACACAGCTTTTCATGGACTTTTTACCATGATTTCATTTTAGTCTGAGCTGAATAATATGAACCAGGACGATCTCTGTTAATGCCATTGATGTGATTGCATTTCAGAGTTTGACGTTGTTGCCTCTTTAATGGCAATTATAATGTGTAAGGTGTGTTACACATCACCCCACCGTGAGTATTATACGTTACCCCAATGTAAGTCACTTTTACCTCATTGATGGAATTTTACGACAAGTTGAAAAATTTAAAATCCTTTGTTACATTTAAAGATATTAAACAATACCACTTTTACATTATACCCACTTTTAAAATTTGAAGAAAATTTTATCCGAAACGCTCTTTTTTGTAAATTTAAAAAACAAATTTTAAAAATAAATGTTCACGCTTTTTAAGAACTGTTATGAAATGTATGTCTGCCTACTTCCAACACTTATGAACAACTAGATGCCGTCAAAAGAGACATATCACAGTTGTTCATTCACTCATATGTTAACATTTTGTACAAAAAATCGCCGTGTTACACATTACCCCATGGTACACATTAACCCACCTCACCCTACTCCATCACATACGATTTAATCCAGTTCACAAAGTAGTGTGGAATTCCTTTAACTTAAGTTTATATAAAATGAAATTGTGAAGTAGTTTATTAAATGCTTTACTAAAATCAGTGTAAGTAGTAAATACTAAAAAATAAATAATAGTAGTAAATAGTAAATAGTCCACCTTGGCAACCAGAATCAATTCAATTTAAGCAGAATGTTGTAGAATCGAGAAGATTAGACACAGTGAATCTGCCATTGACAAAACCATGCTAATAGTTGTCATGACTTCCTCACAGTGAATTTTCACGATCCGCTAAAAAAGCTTTGGAACAGATGAGAGCTTAGCAAGAGGTCTGTAATTTTTGACATCATTCCTGCAACCTTTTGACGTACAATTACGTATTATAACGCGATTTGTATCGGATTTTTTTATTTTGCAAATCTTTTCAAGCTCATGCAACGTTTTTGTTCACTTATTGAGGTATATCTACAGCCTTTAATATACATCGTACAAAGATAAAATATATGCCAAACTATCAGTTATCGAATAAAACGAATATTTAAATACTTCTTTAATAAAGTCACAATATACCAAAATATAAGAAAAATTATAAATTGAGTGATATTATGTTCCATCAATAATATTCATATCTTATTTTGATAATTCAATAAAATCTCACAGAAATTTCAACAAAATAATGCATTTTATTAAAAAATTAAAATGTGACTTTCAGTACAACCTTTATTACTATATGTAAAACACGTTTATTATATTTTTTTCCATACATTTTTGTTAAGCTATTTTCCTTGAATTATTTTTGCTTTAAATTGCAAAATTAATGAAAAAAAAAAAATAAGCCAGAGCAAAATATTACAATTTCAATAAAATCAACGGAAATGATTGCTGTTTGAAATCCAGTTGCTGAAGTAGACGTGATTCTCTATTGAATAAAAGTAGCATGTGAGAAGGGCAACGAAATGAATTCGAATAAATTTTGCAATATTCAATTTTGTTATAAAATAAAGTACTCAATAGAATTTACTGATGACCGGAAACGGAAATAGCAAGCATGCCATTAGCCAACGGAAGTAAAATCACACACAACGTATACGCAAACGTACACACAGACAAAAGCAAACACACACACACACACCACCTACATGCACACACGGTACACATGCAAAAATAATAACAAATGTAATGAAAACATTAATGAATGAAGAAGAGAGTGATGAATAAAAAAAAAATAAGTTCTGCTTATCTTAGAAACGAATTCTAGCAAATATCAAATATCCTTGAAGGATGTTTAGATGAATACCTGCTGCTGCATAGCAACCAATAAAGTACACAACACAGCAGAGTAGAACAGAATAGAGTGGAAATTTTGTGCTCTGCCAGAAGATGTGGTTTTCTTCGTAATAATAAAGTTGTCATGGCTGCTTTTAGCAAAAACAACAAACTCAGGCACACACACTATATTTCAACCTATGTAAATGTCATGCTTAGTCAAACACAAATATTGTTTAAAATATATATTATCTATGTCAAAAACAGAAAACAAAAATATTATAATAATAAAAAATTAATACATACATATATGTGTACAAGTAATATTTGAATTATTAACCGTGCCACTAAAGTCAAGTTGTTGCATAAGCATCACATTGCTCCTGGCTTACAGGATATAAATACACCCACTTGTTTTCTCTAATTTGAATAAAAATTCGAAATTCCAGCTAAAAAATAGTTGAGAAATATGTAAAAATCAAACTTTAATCGAAGCATTATTTGAAAAATTTAAAAAAATTGCGCCCCCAGCACAGCCCACATCTTATTTTATACTGCTGCGCCGTCGTTGCTTATCAATAACTCTTGTTTTTGACACATGCCAACCTTTGAACCTTTCCGTGCTCCCCACTAGATACTTAGCCAATAA
Organism: Coremacera marginata; assembly: GCA_914767935.1. Classification (NCBI taxonomy): domain Eukaryota; kingdom Metazoa; phylum Arthropoda; class Insecta; order Diptera; family Sciomyzidae; genus Coremacera; species Coremacera marginata. The sequence goes on from OU612047.1 coordinate 145,510,995, forward strand.
ATGTTGATATGATTTCGCTTTGATTTCTTTAGAGTTCATGAAATTGTTTTTAATTCTGTTTCATTGAGCAGCTTTCCGTTCGCTGCGCTTTGCAATCTTTTTTAATGACTGCCAATTCATTGAGATCGTACATTTGTTGAGTGGTATCGAAGTCCTAATATGATATGTATTGTGCGCCCAACTGGAAGTTTCCGACAGAGTCCACTACTACTACGCTTTAGCAAAAGATCAAAGAAAATCTTTCGAATATTTGTTTGTTTAGCAGTAAGTATTTTTATGCTAGCAGGGTTCCCTACAGTTGGTTTTTTTTTCGTTCTTCGCTCTTCGACATGCCATTTGAAATAGTAGCTGCCGCTGACCAGATTGTGCCACAAGGTATCTGCAGATAATAAGAAAAAGCTGCTAAAGTTGCTATCAAAGGCGGCACTTAATACCGGATGTAGTTGGGAGGGGGTCAGAATGGTTTACAGCTGTACTGTCACTAACATTAAATTGCGATTTTCCTATAGAAAAAACAAAACAAATTTAAAAAAACCAACAACTTATTTTAGTTATGAATTAAGTGGACACTGAATTACTAAGAATTCAGAAATCAGTTCAATATTTTTTTAAACGCTTTATAGGGAAGAGGTTTTTCAAATCATTTACTTTTGTATTTTACACACAGAAAGCCTTTTGTGTTTATAATAGGCCCCTGTCTTTACGGCTTGATTCTACTCAGTCCGTTGACTAAGGAGCGTTCGGTTCATCAATTTATTACAGTGCATACTTTACAACACACTCCGGGTGCGTAAATAAAATACTCATGATACATAAACTCAAAAATGCGCTTACTGGTCAGTACAAATAGGTGGTGTATTCATGATACCCAGAAAAGCAAAGCTACTGTCAGGTTCAAGAAGCCCGATGTGGCCAGCGCCCTATTTTAGAAAACAATAAATTCGAACTTGTACCAAATACAATACGCATGAACTATATGAAAGCTTCAATATTGAATTCAATAAAAGCAGTGGTTGAGTGGCTTTATCTCACTTGCTGATGCGAATTGAGACCTTTCTTAAATCCCTGATATCATTAGAGAAATGTATATTACTATATATCTCTATACCGGGTTATACCAGCCCGGTCGTACTGAGCACGACTCCCGCCGGACACTCTAGACCTGTGCAAGCGATGAACACAAACCACAACCAACACGAGACTCCCCGAAGTATCGCCCAAGATAGTACCCGGTCAAAAGTTCTACCAGGTAAGGTTCTTTAACAACTCCGACACAAAAACAAAAAATTCAAATGAATTCTTGCAACTGAACATGTCCAGTTAGAACACTAAATTGTGCTTGACTTATAACAATCTCGTTATCAGGTCAGGACACTCGATCTATCACTGACAACTGGGATGTGTATATGTCCAATATCCTTTCTTAGTACTATGGACTAAGGATTACTCTATCTCATACTCTTCTACATAAAACCCAGGTTAAAGGTCTTTATGTCGGCGATAGATCAGGTCTCCCTATCATTTTAATGAAAGAGACTATCCCCGTGCTAACAAGTTCAACTGAACATTTGCTACACCATTCGCATGGTCGTGTTAAAGTGTCAAACACACTTTCCATACATACTTCAAACAATGGCCGTCGACGCCGGTCTCCAAGGAAGGCAATTTTTTAACACAGATAAGAAAAGACTAGTGGCAACTGTTGGCAAACATGATTTGTCTCAAAGCATCTTAAACTGCAACCATTCTCCTTTTTCTTACTGTGTTTGGGCACGACATAACATAACATAACATAATATAACATAACATAACATAACATAACATAACATAACATAACATAACATAACATAACATAACATAACATAACATAACATAACATAACATAACATAACATAACATAACATAACATAACATAACATAACATAACATAACATAACATAACATAACATAACATAACATAACATAACATAACATAACATAACATAACATAACATAACATAACATAACATAACATAACATAACATAACATAACATAACATAACATAACATACCATAACATAACATAACATAACATAACATAACATAACATAACATAACACAACATAACATAACATAACATAACATATAACATATAACATATAACATAACATAACATAACATAACATAACATAACATAACATAACATAACATAACATAACATAACATAACATAACATAACATAACATAACATAACATAACATAACATAACATAACATAACATACCATAACATAACATAACATAACATAACATAACATAACATAACATAACATAACATAACATAGCATAACATAACATAACATAACATAACATAACATATAACATAACATATAACATAACATAACATAACATAACATAACATAACATAACATAACATAACATAACATAACATAACATAACATAACATAACATAACATCACATAACATAAGAAAACATTACATATCATGACATAACAAAACATAACATAACATAAAATAGCTTTAAAAGAATATAGAATATAGAATATTATGATTGGCTTTGGACAACTGCAGGTTTTCTAAGTAAACTTATCCATAGAGCCCGAATCCGAGATCTGTAGCAGGATTCCCAAACATGTAACGATAATCGTAGTTGTCGTTATCGGTCATTGTGCATGCACAGTTTCATATAAAATGACAGTTTTCGCTAGTTAACTACAGCGACAATCGTCGTTAAGGCGTTTGGAAATCCCGCAACAAGATAGGTCCATCAAGTCTGGGTCTTAAGATATCACATTTTGGGCCTTTATACTCGAAAACTAACTTCTCAGCAAGCCATAGTTGCGGACTTTGCCGAAATCCGAACTAATTCGTAACTATTTCGAGCTATCTTAAAAAAACCGTTGATTTCGTTGCAGCAGATATCGGAACAGTTTCAATTTTTATACGAATTTATATAGAATTTCATTATACGACTGTTTGTACGGCACACTGAAATGCGAACAGATTGAAATTTCTTTTCTTTCGAACTATCTGAACGAAATCGTAACTTTTTAGTAACATTTTCGTTAAGATTCATTACGAAATCGTTACGACATTTTGCTACAAAGTCGTATCAACCTCTTTCATACGATTTTCGTTACGATTTCGCATCGAAATCGGAAAGCTTCAAAATATTCTTAACGAAATCGTAACAAACATTTCTCAATCTTTCCGATTTCGGAATCCGATTTCGTTGCAAAATCGTTAATTGTGCCGACCGTGGTGTAGTGGGTAGAATGTGTGGCCCATACGCCAGAGATCCCTGATTCAAATCCCATCTGACACAGAAAGTTTTTTCAATCGAATTAATTTTTCTTTGCGGCCGTTACCTCTCTGCAAGCAATGGCGAACCTCAGAGACTTAAAACTGCCCTGAAAAGCTTCTGGAGAAAAAAGCCGTTCGAAGTCGGCATAAAAATTGTAGGTCCAGTTCTCGATCATTTGTGTTCAAACATTTCACAACACGCACAACACGCACAACACAATTGATCATAAGAAGCTCGGTCAAAGTTCTTTCAAGGGCTGAAATGGTCATTTCGTTTTTTTCGTTCGTAACCTCGCAGATTAATTTTATTAATCTAAAGTATTGTTTATAGTTAGCTACGACTGTTTCCCATCCTATAGGCAGCATATGGGTTCCGTGTTGAAAAATGCCTCTTCTTTTGAAGCGATACAAAAATCAACCCAATTTTATAGTGCCAGCTGGTTACCTTGCCGAGCTGAATCGATAATTCAAGCTGAAAAACGCTGCACATAAAATCATATGAAATAAGCTCAAAGTGCTTTTAGTGCCAGCTAAGCAGGCAGCTTAAAACGACTGAAGTGGAATCGGCTTAAGTGATAATTGATAGTTGATAATCAAAATCATCACTTTTGCTACATGTTAGGTGATTATCAAATTGACAATCACCTTTTTTCCCACTGAGATCATATTTTAATTGATCTCAATTTTAATTTTCTGAGATCATGAATTGAAATTTTTTTGTTGTTTTAATATTGATAAAAAATAAAAAGGTCAAAATTGCTATTTTTTGATATTTAGTTTTAAGCACAGTATGTTACAAATACAACAAGTCATAACTCCAAAGATTGAGAAGTTTTGGTTTAATTCACAATTTTGCATACAAAAACTTTTTTTTCCAGAAGAACTTTCTGAATATTTCCGAAACTATTGAGCTAATTAAAAAACAGTGCTAGTGTAACTTGGAGGTAATTTAGTTGCGGATGTTTGAATTTTTAATTTAACCCAATTGAACAAATTATTCTTGAGTTATGCGAAAATATGCGGTAAAATCTCCTTAATTTTCAAAATAATGGTTTATCCCGAGAACCATAGTCAATTCAAACAATGTTAATTATAGGATTAAAACGTCATTATCCTTATCATTATCATTATGTGTGTAAATTTTCTCCAAAAAGTAACGCCGCAGAAACAAATTTTATTTTTGTCACCCTGTGTTAATAATATATTGCTTTCAACTATTTCGGAAATATAGTGTACTTAGTTCATATATTGTACTACAATGTCACAGTTAATAAAATAAATTTGTATTACCTGTAGTGTCTACAAAATTTAAAAATGGGTAATTCATTATAAGTTTTTTTTAATCTTCTCTTGCCTTTAGCAATTCTCAACGAATTAGTTTAAAAATGCCAGTGGGTATAGTGCCAGCCAAGTAAGTAGCTTAAAGTAGCTTAATTTTTAAACTGATTCATTGAGATTTGCTAAGGAAAAGAGAAGATAAAAAACTTATAATGAGGGAGGAGGGGGGGGGGGGGGGGGGGCGGAAGTTAATTCCTGACTGGCACTTTAAGCTATTCAGTCGCTTAGAGCTACTTACTGTTAGTGCCAGCACTTTAAGGTACTCAGTAAGTATTGCTCTTTGACTAGTTTTCGTCTCACTGCTCGCACTCGTATTTTGACACTTCATCGCCAGTGGTACCAAATTGTAAAAAAGTTGAACTAAAACTGTTCCCCTGAGATTTGATCTGATCCAGTGCCACGGAAATGCAGCTAGTAAGTAGCTTAAAGCGACTGAGTAGCTTCAAGTGCCTTACTAGCTGAATTCCCGTGGCACTGGCACTAGACTAAAAGCAACTGACTGGCACTTTAAGCTACTCAGTCGCTTTAAGCTACTTACTAGCTGCATTCCCGTGGCACTGGATCATATTAAATCTCAATCAAAATAGTTCAACTTTTTTACAATTTGACACCACTGGCTATGAAGTGTCAAAATACAAGTGCGAGCAGTGAGATGAAAACTAGTCAAAGAGCAATTCAGATTTGCCAGCCTATGTTCGTTTTGAAAAAATGCTTTAAACTTAGCAGCATTTTAAGATCACAAATAGAACCAGAAGAAGAGCTGGTTCTAATTTTTGTTTTTGCATTGTGGGTAAAATAGAGCCACGCTCTGGATCAACGACGACGGGAATGCAGCTACTTAGTAGCTTAAAGTGCCAGTCAGATGCTTTTAGCTACTGACTGAGTAGCTTAAAGTGCCAGTCAGTCAGTGCCAGTCAGTCGCTTTAAGCTACTTACTCGGCTTGAATTATACGCACTTTGAGCTTATTTGATATGATTGTATGTGTAGCATTTTTCAGCTTTTCTCCTGGGTTCGGCGCTCGGCACAGCAACCAGTCGGCACTATAAACGCGCCCTGAGAAGTGAAGTGCTGCTCGGTCGGGCCATAACCGGAACAAGTGGTATTTAGAACGAACAATGTCGAGTGAATACGACAGGTGGGGAAGGAAATCCCCTTGAAGCGCCTTCAAAGTAGTCTTGACGACTTTTTCAACATATGGCCTGGCATTGTTGTGCTGAAAAATCACTTTTCATGTCTTTTGGCATATTGGGGATGTTTGAGCTTCAATTCTCAGCTCAATTGCATAAATTTTTGTTTGTTTGTTCCCCTAGTGATGGTTTCGTTAGACTGTAGTAGCTCATATAAGATCACTCCGAACTGATCTTACCAGATACACAGCATAAGCTTCTTGCCATGAATATTTAGTTTGGCCGTTGAAGTTGAAGCTTGGCTGGACTTAACCCAAAATTTTCTGCGCTTTTGATTGGCTCAGTGGATTCACCTTATGAACTCTGTCACGATTTGATGCAGAAAACCGTTAAAATTTTGTCTTTGGAGAAGTAGTTCGCACGTGAAAAAACTCTTCCCGCAAATTGTGTTTCCTTACCACAAAGGTTGACAAGAATAGAGCGCAAAGAAAAAATGTTATTTATACTTCAGCGAAATGACACATACTGATTTTTAGAGAGAAATAATGGCGCTTTAAGATAAATATAGTAACAAGGTAGTCCGCTGCGATTTAATACTAGTTACGTCATCTTTTGTAAGTCCCTTAAAACTTATATGTACAACCAATAGATAATTAGCATAGATAACTATTCAACAGCTGATTATGAAGGGAAAAGGATTTACTTAATGTTGTTATTAGTAGAAAACAACTCAAATGCTTTGTGCATTCTGCAGTACCTCAAAAGTACCCCTGAAAGGCAGTTTCCGACTATTTAACTTTGAATTCTTGATATAGAATTACTACGGAAATGCCGCCCAAAATCAAAACTTGTAGACCTGTGTAATCATATCATCAAATGCTAAAGTAACTAAATAATTGTTTTATTTCCAAATGGTTGCAAACTAAATAACAGTATATTTGTTGTCTGTTGCATCGTAGCTACTCTGCTCGTAACACTAATGGTCCGTAACGCCTGGTAATTTGTTAAAATTACAAATCTCTGGCATTGTTGTACGAGCAACCAATTAATTGTACAGACAATACAGCCTGCATAAGCAGAAGAACTTTTGGCATTGATGTCGATTCTACGCTCGATTTCGGTGAAACTGTTTTTGCCTGACTATGCCAAATATTTTTCCAACTATTGACACGACAAACAAAAGCTATGCAATTCCACAATAAAATCCACAATTACATGAGATCAATTTGTCACCCTGATGCAGAAGCGCATCATAGCAACGATGGAACACAAAACGGTCGGACAGACATACAGATAGATACATAGATCAACCGACTACGACCCAGCCATGCAGCTAGCTCATCCCATGCTCTACGAACCGCAATAAAATCCGCCGCAGTATGAGTGCCAAGTTTGACAAGTCAATCGTTACGAGTTTGTTTTGTTACTCAAAACCGTGACAAACTTTCTACAAACAACAACAATAACTACTTTGTATGGCATTGTTTGTTATATTATTTCTTTTGTTCTAGCTTTTATTTTATTATGGTCGTATATTATTTTATTTGCGTGTTTGGGGTACAAAAAGAAAAAAAAAAAAAAATACAAAACAAAAAAATTATAAAATAATGCAAAAAAAAATGGAAAAAATACAAAAATAAACAAGCATCAGAATCGCAACAATGTGTACCGTACCGTCCCTAGTAATGTTTGGTGAGCCGTTTTGGTTTCCAAGCACTTAGTTTTTATCGTTCGTTGCGAATCCTCTTGAAAAATGTTGCAAACATTTTTTTGAGTTACACAGAGGTAAGACCTGTATTATTGTTGAGAAAATCAATAACCTTGAGCACAAGAAAAACCTCTAAACTTGGCAACTCTGCTTTCTTGTTATTTCGAATACGTGCCCCGCATTATGGGCTAGATTTTCTTGTTTTTTGTTATTTTCAAAGTTGTTGTTTTTATAAGCATCAGCAGATTCATAAGGATTTTGGCGATCTGCTTTCCTTTCTATACATTCTCAACATGACATAAGCATAAACCCTTTTTTTTCTCCTCTTTAACCCTTTCTCGATTGGGCGCAATGATATATAGTGCAGTGTGTTGCCCACTCAGCTGGCTGGCTGGCTGGCCCAACCTAGTTGCCACCCTCACACCAACTAGACACTGACGACTCTATGCCTACATAATGTTTAGCAACTGATTTTGACGCTAACTGATGACGCATACATGTTGTGCATAATAAATGCTTATTTCTGGCACTCTGATATGTGTACCACTTAGCTATGCAGGATTTGGATTCGGATTCGGCCTGCTGCTGAAAACTCCACACTATGAAAATGATGCTTACGTGTCGTCGCATGGTTGTTCATATGCCAAAAGGGGGCGAAGCGGAGTAGGTGTTGTTGTTGTCGAGATGACACAAAAACAAAAAAAAAAGGTCACCACAGCAGGATAAAACATATGAAGTAAGGATGATGGGAAAAGTACCACTCTTGCGTAGGAAATCTATAAATTTTGTTTTTTGGAAACATTATTATTTTTTGCTTATTAAAAATTAAGTCCAAGAAGGCACAATAAATATATTTACCCAGTTAAGTGGGCAGGAATGGTGAAATGGTAGCAAAAGGTACCAAATTGTGGATTAAGCTCTTCACAGACTCTTCTTTCTTCTTTCTGCTCTAAGACAAAATTTCAATAACTAACCAAGTATCTAAAGATAGAAAAACTTGAGCTCAACCAATGTGTCCGCTTACGGTCACGAAATTTCTGATGATCGGAATTGTTTACACAAGGAATTTTATTTACATAGCAAACGCTGAAGTTTAATAATAGAAATCTTTTTATCATATAAATTTCCTTGAAACAGTTTTCTACGATTACGGTATGTCGGACGAAAATATTTTCTTATGCAAGGAATTTCACTTTCTTTCACAGTTTGATATGAAAATATATCGAAAATTAAAGTTTTATTTTATGCTGTTAAAAATAGTAAAGGAATTCCGAACTAAAGAATTATTATGGGGAAAAAATACCTTACGTAAAGTATTTCTTGTGCAAAGAACTCCACTTGTTTGACTTGTTCATCAAGAAACAACATCAAAAAGTAAAATTTTTTACAATTATATGGGAAAATAATAACAATATTTCTGACGCAAGAAATTACTAAAGCAATGTATATTATAAACTTAAAAAAATACGCTTGGTGGCAATTCACACACTAGCTTAAAATACTATTTAATTGTTAGATTCTATATCTACTAATAATCAGTTTGAATTCATTCTTAAAAACCATAACAACTGAATAGCGAGCATTTCTGAAGTCATGAATTCCTTGTGCAATGAATTTTGTCTACTTATACTGCAAACACTCAAATTTTATAGTTTTCTAAATACTTTAAAACTTATACTAATAGCCCATATAATCCTTTTTGCTATTACGGAATTTCGAACATTAGTATTTTCTTGTCCAAAGAATTCCACTTTCTTAAGTTTATTGTGAAAATGAAGCGAAAATTAAAAATTTTATTTCTTGCTGTTGAAAACAGTAACGGAATTCCTAAATAAAGAATTTCTGGAAATTTCTTGAGCAAAGAACTCCAGTTGTTTGACTTGTTCATCTAAAAATCTCATCAAAAAGCAAAGAGTTTTGTACCATTATTTTGAATACAATAACGAAATTCCTTACGCAAGAAATTACTGAAGCAATGCATAATATTAACTTTAAAATAAATACTCTTAAAGGCAATTAAAAAAATTAGCTTGCAAGCCTAAAAACTATTCAATTGTTATAGAATAGAATTGTTATAGAATTTATAGGTAAAAATCATTTGCTTAAATTTTTTGTCAACTGAATTGCAATCATTTCTGAAGACAAGAATTCCTTGTGCAATGAATTTTGTCTACATATACCGCATACACTCAAATTTTATAGTTTTCTACTTACTTTAAAACTTATACTCATAGCCCATATAATCCTTTTTACTATTACGGGATTTCGAACATTAGTATTTTCTTGTCCAAAGAATTCCACTTTCGTAAGTTTATTGTGAAAATGAAGCGAAAATTAAAATTTTTATTTCTTGCTGTTGAAAACAGTAACGGAATTCCGAAATAAAGAATTCCTTGAAATTTTTTGAGCAAAGAACTCAACTTTTTTGACTTGTTCATCTAAAAAGCTCATCAAAAAGCAAGATTTTTGTGCCATTATATTGAATACAATAACGATATTCCTTACGCAAGAAATCGCGTAAATTACATTAAACAAAGCATATACTTAAAAAATGCTATTAAAGAAACTAACTTACAAGCCTTTATAGTTTTACAGGTACTAATCATCCGCTTGAATTTATTCTCAAAAATCATAACAACTGAATTGCAATCATTTCTGAAGACAAGAATTCCTTGCCTAAGGATTTTCTCTGCATATTCTGTAAAAAAACTCAAGGTTTGTTCTATTATACTTAACATAAAACTTTTACTCATATAAAATACTTTTTGCAATTACGGTATTTCAAACGTAAGTATTTTCTTGTCCAAAGAACTCCACTTTCTTTAATTTGATATGCAAATAAATCAAAAATGGATATTTTTATCTCTTGCGGTTGAGAATAGTAAAGAAATTTTGAACTAAAGACTAATTATGGCGAAGAAATACCAATCTTAAGAAATTCCTCGAGTTAAATAAGAAACATCATCACAAAGCATAGTTTTTTTAGCATTATATGGAATATAATTAGGATATTCCTAACGCAAGAAATTACTGAAGCAATGCATATCATTAACTTATAAAATGCTCTTAGAGACAATTAAAAGAATTAATTTAAACCATATTTACAGAATTTGATTTTATTCATAATGACAAGAAATCCTTGTGTAATGAATTTTGTCTACATAGCAAACACTCAACTTTTATACTTACCATAAAGCTTATAATTGTGTTTAAAATACTTTTTGCAATTACGGAATTTCGAACGTTAGTATTTTTCTGTCCAAAGAATTCCACCTTCTAAGGTCTCATATGAAAGATCATCGCAGATAAAATTGGATTTTTCTTATGTTTAAAATGGTACTGAGCTTAAAGAAGCCAGCTGGTTAAGGAATTCATAACGTTTAAACTTCCTTGAGTGAAGAATCCCAACTCTTTGCCATAATCTCAAAATTCAACAAGAAGCTAGGCTTTGTAAAGCAACAGAATTCCAAATGCTAGAAATTCCTAAAGCAATTTATATCACTACGCTACAAAATTTTTTAAAAAATTTGCTCTCAAAAATCGTAAAATTTTAAAATTTTACTAAAAATAAACTCGAATTTTTGCTCAAAACCAGCATTGTGATTTATCCCTAGAGACTGAAATTTCTAAAGTATATTCAATTTATTAACATAGACAATGAGTAAGCCTGAAACTTATCAGCCATCAGCTTTTTATTCTTCATTGCCATTTTAACTAAGTTCAATAAGAAAAATTATGGGCTATATAAAGAACAGAATTCCAAACGTTAGAAGTTAGAAATTTTGAAAGCACGTTTATTCTTTCAAATTTCAAAAATATACTTATGAATCTTGAATTTTTGCTCAAAAATTATGACAACAAAATTGTAATTTTTTCTCAGGACAGAAATTCCTTAGGACGAAAATTCCTAGACCTACAAAATTTTTTAAAATTTACTCTCAAAAACTACTACATTTTAAGATTTTACTAAAAATAAACTTGAATTTTTGTCCAAAAATTATACCAACAGCATTGTGACTTTTCCTTAGAACAGGAATTCTTAAAGTAAATCCAATTTATAAAAATAGGCCATGACTAAGCCCGGCAGCTTTAGATTATCCCTACATAAGTCTTAAATTATTTTTTTGCTATATTTTCAAAGTTTAACAAGAAACTTTAACAAAAATCCTGTATTTCTGCTATCAGGAACAGAATTCCTTACGTTAGAAATTCTTAAGGCCATGTATATCACTTAACTACAAAATTCTTCAAAATTTATTCTTAAAAACCATTATATTTTTAGATTTCAATACAAATAAACAATAATTTTTGCTCAAAACTTTATCACCAGCATTACGATTTTTCCTAAGGACAGAAAATCCTAAAGAATATCCATTTTATATAAGCATAGGCAATGAGTAAGCCTGAAAGTTTCCTGAGATCAGCTTTATATCTGTGATCATAATAAAACCGATTTCAGGAGTCCTAACGTTGTCAGGAGTTCTAATGTTAGAATTTCTTTGTAGATGTAAATCTAATTTCAACAACTTTTTTTCAAAATTTTATTTTTATCCAGAAGAAGTAAAACAACTTTTTAACCGAATTTCAAAATTTTTATTTTAAAAATTATGCAAAAATTCGATGTTTTTGAGAAAGCTATAAAATGCTGACGAAATTACTGACGTGTGGAGTTCCGGAAGCTAAAAAAAAAAAAAAAAACGAAATGGCCATTTCAGCCCTTGAAAGGACTTTGGCCGAGCTTCTTATGATCAATTGTGTTGTGTGTGATGTGAAATGTTTGCACACAAATGATCGAGAACTGGACCTACATGTTTTACACCGATTCCGAACGGCTTATGTTCTCAAGAAGCTTTTTCAGTGCAGTTTTTACTCTCTGAGGTTTGCCATTGTCTGCAGAGAGGTGACGGCCGAAGAGAAAAATGAATTCAATTGAAAAAACTTTCTGTGTTGGATGGAGGATTCGAACCTGGGTTCTCTGGCTTAAGAGTCACACACACTCTACCCACTACGCCACGGCCGCCACAAGAACCGCTTCCCGGTTCCGGAAGCTACACCGAGAGAAAAAACCATTGTAAGAACATACAAGTTGGATTTTGTGAAAGAAAAATGTGCTGAGTGGCAAACTAATGTGTAATGATAAAAGTATTTGTGTAAGCTAAACATGGTTTAAAAATGAAAACTTCGATAATTTCTACAAAAATAAATTGTTTGAATTGTTAAAGTTGAAATTAATAAAGCTGAGAGAATTCTGAACAAAACAAATCTACTTTTTAAACATAGTTGCAAAATTAAATTTTAGAAATCATCGAAAACTTAAATCTTAAAGTTAGAATTTAAAAATTGTTTGGAAATTCCGCACTTTAGAAATTCCTGAAGTAATGAATATCATAAATCTACAAAGTTGTCTAAGATTTTAACAAAAAATTGTTAAAATTTTAAATTTTATATAAGAAAAAAATTTAATTTATCAATCAAAAAATCACATCGTCATAATTTCGAATATTACCGAAGTTATCTTTACAACGTAGTTAAAAAATTTTATTTTTTCAATCAGGTTTTAAGCAAGAATGTAATTCCTTACTTTGAGAAATTTCTATGGACATGAAATTCTACTTTTTGATATATGTGCGTTTCTTAGTCTTATGCCAAAGAATCGAATTTTCGAAAAAATTTTTACATACCTACATAAATATGGAATTTTTGAAGCTCTTTACGCGCTCTAAATGTTAATATGATGAAATTGGTGGATGAAATTTTTCATGAATTTTTTTGAGACTACTATGGACATAATCAGGGGCCAAACCGCAGCTTCCGTGAATGTACAACTCGTCACGTAAAGTTTTGTTAATTGAATATAATTCAATAACGAGTTGAAAACGATTCCGTGACGAGTTGTGCTTTCACGGAATCGGCGATTTGGCCGCTGGTGTGTCGAAGATCAAAACCGAAAAAACAAAGAATCAATATTTTTTTTCTCCATCCCTGAGCGACCATCGTACTAAACATACATACCGAAATGGTTCTGCCATTTCTAAACGTAATGTTTTGAAACTGCCAGGATATTATTTTGAGATGTTTTAAAACAATTCTGGAGATTTTGAGAAAAAGCTAAACATTAAAAAAAATTTCGTCTTCGCTCCCCTTAAAGTAATATCTATTTTAAAAAGTTCAACTGCATTTGAACTCGATCTGATCTGATCTGATCTGATCTGGGGCCGAATCGCCGCATCCGTGGACGTACAACTCGTCACGGAATTGCATTCAATTAACAGAATTTTACGTGACGAGTTGTACGTTCACGGAAGCGGCGATTCGGCCCCTGATTAGATCTGATCTGATCTGATCTGATATCATTAAAAAAGTTTATGTTGAGTATTTTAAATAGTTTCAACATTTTATATCCTTACTAGTATTTAACCTAGTCTTGGATTTTAAAAATTCTTACCCCACATCCAGTACTTTCCTCATTTTAAAAACTTTCATTCAGTAAATTTCTACCTAAGATAAAATTAGTTACGCTCCGACAAACTTCAAGCGGGTCAAATGAAGAGGTCGAACAGTGGGTAGATCAATACTTTGGCTCTCAATAAATATTTAATGATTTTTAATTGCATTTAAGCCGCACTCACAACATATGCTCGAATAGGGGTGCATTTTCTTTTTTTTTTTTTTTTTGTGTGAATTTCATTAACAACTAATTGTAGTTTGGGATGAAGATCATATATCTACTACCTAGAATTATTGACAACCATTTGATGTTGTTGACTGCTGACGGAAATGTTTGTTCAGTTGCTGAATTGGCACGTTCCTTAGATGCTGTTTTGAATGATATGAAATTCTATACTAGAGGCTAAAATTCACAGCATATGTTGTCTATTTCAGAAGAACTCAGATGGCACAAAGATAGCCAGAGTATAAAGAAATGTTTTTCACAGCCCGCAACTAAAGTGCAATGTTATCTTTTCGAAACAAAAAACTTTTTGCTTAGCGCAAAAAATAGTTATATGTAATGAGAAGAGGAAGTTTTTTATAACTATTAATTTTTGAACAGATACTTTGTTGAGTTCAATGCAGCCTTAATAATGTCGGAATTGTGAATCGTTTTTTGTATTTGGTATATCGACATACTCGTAATAACATTGCATTTAAGCTGCATTAATTACTATTTTTACCTCCTGTATTCTAACCTGAAAATAAACATAAAATTTGTGCTCTTTTTTTCTAACCAGATCAAAAGTTTTAAACAAATCGGAGCAAAAATAACCGCGATATAGAACTTTAAGCGAAACGAATTTCTCATGTTTAATATTAGATTTTCTAGCATGCAAAACATACTCAACCGATTCTTTCCTTACATAAATGACCAGTTGCGGGATTCCCAAACGCCTTTAAGACGATTGTCGCTGTAGTTAATTAGCGAAAACTGTCAAATTTTACTTTTACAATAACAAATTGGCACATTTTTTTGGCGAAAACCGGTAGAGTCACCAAAAATTAAAAAATCGAAAAAACAAATTTTCTCCCAGGGATACGAGGAACCTTTCTCATACCTTGGGAAAGCAATTTTCTAATGAGAGTATTTTGATTTTTTTTACTGTCATTGGCTTTTAATTAATATATTGCTTTCAAAAATTTCGGTAGTTCATATATTGTACTAAAGTGTCATAATCAATGAAATAAATTTGTGAAATAAGAAATAAAAATTCTTAATTCTCAATTCTTCTTCTTCTCTACCGAATGAACTTCGCCCTTCCTCCATAATTAGTTTTTTTTAATCTTCTCTTGGCTTTAGCAAATCTCAATGAATCAGTTTAAAATTGCCAGTGCGTAAAGTGGCAGTCAGTCGCTTTAAGCTACTTACCGGCTGGAACTATACGCACTTTGAGCTTATTCTATATGATTGTACGAGGGTGGTCCCAGAAGTACCAGACCTGACGTATAGAAAGCGGTTGTAGCTTTAAAAAGTTACTATGGTAGAAAGTACTAACCTTATAAGGCTTAAGTTTCAAGTTTTAAGGCGCTATGTTGTTTAGTATTTGTTTGGCAGCCATCATAAATGAACGCTTTAAGTGAATTTGTAAGCATGGAAAAAATTGGTCATCGTTATGTGATACAATACTTTTATTTGAAAGGTCTAAGTCCAACAAATATCAAAGCCGTGCTTTATTCTACTATGGGGGAGTTACAACAGAAAAATATTGGGTGGCAGAGTTTAAACGAGGCCGTTCGAGCTGCCAAGATGAGCATCGCAGTGGCCGGCCAAATGATGTGATCACGCCCTAAATAGTAAGGAAAATTAAAAAAAAAAAAAACAACCGACTACAAAAGTAAAAAATAATTTTAAAAATACTTTTCCTTTTAACTTCTCGGTCATATTTGATCATTTATTTAAACATATTTTTTTATACGAAATCTTATTATTTGAATTTTTTTCTTAAAATTCATAAATTTCATTATTCGAGATATACTCTATTTCTAATATTGCCACGCCCGTTTGTCAAATAACTCTCATTTTCTTGACGGCAATTTGTAATAATCGTGCCTACCACTACACTAAATTTCAGTACCCTAGTGCCCATGTTATTCGATATACAGAATTTTTATTATATTGCTACGCCCATTTGTTGAATAACGCCCACTTTATTGGCCATAATTTGTGATAGTAATGCCTACCCTTATACTGAATTGAAGTACCATAGTATCAATATTATTTGAGATATACTCTTTTTCTAATATTGCCACGCCCATTTGTCAAATAACGCCAATTTTCTGGAGTGTATTTTGTATTAACTGTGTCTACCCCTACACTAAATTGCAGTACACTAGTGTTAACATTATTCGAGATACAGTGTTTTTATAATATTGCCACGACTATTTGTCGAATAACGCCCACTTTGTTGATCATAATTTGTAATAATAATGCCTACTCCTATACTAAATTGCAGTACTCTAATCTCAAAATTATTCAAGATACGCTGTTTTTCTAATATTGCCACGCCCACTTGTCGGATTACGCCCATTTTTGTAATTGCCCGTTATTTGTAATAATTGTGCCTACCCCTACACTAAATTGCATTACCCTAGTGTCAATATTATTCGAGATACAGTAGTATCTAGTACTGCGAGATCTAGTATTGCCACGCCCAGTTATCGAATAACGCCCACTTTATTACGGGCACCTCCATGCTTATGATATCTATCTGTTCCCCAAAAATTATGGCAATCAGGCATATGGTTTAGGAGTTATCGATGTACATACATTTAAAAAAAAAAACAGAGAAACCGACGAACTTGAGAACCTCCTCCTTTTTGAAGTCGGTTAAAAATCTACAAAAGGGATGACCGACGATTGAAAGTGCGCGAGCTAGCAGACATGGTAGGAATTTCAAAAAGTGCTGTACATTGCATATTGACAGAAAATTTGGACAAGAGAAAGCTGTGCGCAAAATGGATACCGCGTTTGCTCAAAATGCAACAAAAACGCGTCGTGGGGATTTTTCATTCGATTTTTTGGCGATATTCCACAGCAATAAAGTAGAATTTTTGCGCCGATTCATAACCATGGATGAAACATGGGTCCATCACTTCACACCTGAGATGAAGGAACAGTCAAAACAATGGACTGAAAGGGGAGAATCGGCTCCAAAAAAGGCAAAGACAGTTCCATCTGTAGACAAGGTCATGGCGTCAGATTTTTGGAATGCGCTTGGGATAATTTTCATTGATTATCTTCAAAAAGAAAAAACAATCAACGACGATTATTATGCGAATTTATTGCAGCGTTTGAGTGATGAAATCAAGAAAAAACGGCCGCATTTTGCTAGAAATAAGTGTTGTTTCATTGAGACAATGCACCAGTTCACACATTCACTATAGCGGTGGCCAAAATCAATGAATTAAAGTTCCTCACACACCCTATTCGCCAGATTTAGCCCCCTCGGACAATTTTCTTTTTATAAATTTGTAAAAATGGCTCGGTGGGAAAAGATTTGCCAACAATGAAGTGGTTGAATCTGCGGTTGATAGCTATTTTGAGGACTAAGACGGTTCTCACCTTAAACAGGGTATCTAAGCTATTGAATATCGCTGGGGAAACGTCTGTGTCGAACTGAAAGGAGACTATGTTGCAAATTAAAAATATTTGTTCACAAATTTATTGTATTTTCTTTATTAGGTCGGGTATGTGTAGCGTTTTTCAACTTTCCTTTTCGGTTCGGCTCGGCACAGCAACCAGCCGGCACTACAAAAATTGTGTATTAGTTTTACAATGTATCTCTTTCTTCTACTCTCTACGTTACTCTTTCTTCTCTCTCATTATTTACTCGGCTGGCACTATATGCACTTTGTGCTTATTTCATATTATTGTATGCGTGCCGTTTTTCAGCTTTCCTTTCCGGTTCAGCTCGGCACAGCAACCAGCCGGCTCTACAAAAATTGTGTATTAGATATACAATGCATTTCTTTCGTCTACTTTCTACGTCATTTTTTTCTTCTCTCTCTCATGCAACGAAATATGCCTTAATGTGACGCGTGCTTGAAATTTCACTCGACGCCTAAAAAGTTTCATAACAAAAAGTAGAGATCATAAAGTGGTACATTAATTTCCTCTTTAATAGAGTCTTATTAAAAAGTCTCATTTCAACTAATGGCAAAAGTAGTTAAAATCAGTCTTAATACAATTTCGAAAAATTCAAATTTTTTGCGTTTCACAGTTACGTGTAACTTCGGGTTTACTCCTCATTCAAATTCTCTGCATTGCTGTATAGGCGACTAAGAAATTTCACTACAAAAATACAAAACAAAATCAGTTCAGAGCTATCATTACGTTACTTATATTTTATTAGCGTTGAAAATTTAATTTAATAAGATAGTTTCGGTGCGGAACAATGGTTTATTGGGTTGAACTTGACACAATTTTTGACATGGTCTAATAATAGTTTTCAATTTTCAGCTCTTTTGTTATATTTCTAGAGAAAACTTTCCATTGTATCGAAATGTTTTTTTTCCCCCCTCTCTCCAATTTAGAATATCGACATAGTCTTTGTGCCCATTTCCTCGACCTTCATATAATGGTTTTTTTCGACTGTTAGCTGCTTTTACGGTCTACCTTTGCAGCAATGCTTTTATATTACTTTATTAAGAGCTCAATTTAGCTCTCAGCGTTTACGGAATTCAACATTCAACAACGATGCCATTCCGCAGGTAGTTGCGTTGGGCTATTCCAGCTATCTTCCATATACCTTAGACCCTTATCTTGTGTAATCATGTAGTTATTATTATGCGGGTATTTGCAACACAAAAAAAAATCTTATCTTATCACTCAACTCGAGTCGACGACTTCGAGTTTGACTCTTCGAAAGGGTTTGTTTTCGACTCGGTAACAAAAGAATAAAGTGGAAATGCCGTGTATTTCTTAATGTTTGTTTGTTTGTTTGTTTGTTTGCTTGTGTTTGCCAATGCCTTGGCGTTGTTCCAACAATTATTTGCATAAGAAACTCGGTTCCTCTTGAACCTAGGTGTGTTCATTCGTAGGTACAATCTATACACAGTGTATATGGATGCGGCATGTTTGCTCAACGCACCATAAATGTGAGTGTAACATAGAATTGGAAGTGCGGCACATGCGGCATATAGCGTTGCGGTGCGTCTTTTAAAAGGTATTATAATATTTACCTTAACCACAAATGATGATGATAAGAATAACAATAACAAAATCAACAATAACAACAACAACACAATAGCGACTACAACAATAGCAGCTATTTACCATTGGCATTGCGAATAATTATAACATGAAACGGGTATGCTGGGTGTAGTAAGTTGTAATACTTCGTTCATGGTACATATGTGAGTTTGTGTGTACTAAATTCAAGGACCACTATTTATAAAAAATTCATTTCTCACTTAAAGGGCATAAATTTTAAATTAAATATTCAGCTGTGAAATTGAAACAAAACTAATTGTATGCCTTTAAGCTGGGCGTTGATATTTAAGAGGGTGATATACTATACTATAGTGTAAAGGTTGAAAAATGACTGATTTTTAGATATAATTTGGAATGTTAATCATTTTTAAAGCTCCGCAAAAGTTCCGAGCCTATGCGCAAAAATTGGCATTTATTATCTCTCTAAAATTATATGAATTTTAAAAATATCTATACGTGTAAAAAATATGTCGGTACTATTAACAAATAAAAATCAACAAAGTTTTGGGAAATTTGGAAAAAAATTATATCTGACTTATTATAGCAAATTATCTAAAATATAGTATTCAAATGAAGCAAAATTTTATGATCTTCAAAATAACCGGAAATAATTTAGCTCTCAGGGAATAATTACTCCTGTAGGATGAACGTTTTTAAAGTCATTTGCAATTCAATATATTATTGAATATAGTACGAAAATTATGATATCTTTGGCGCATATTTTTGATCATAACTCGCTTACAACTGGAGTTATTCTCAAGATCTGATATTCTGAAACTGAAATAGAATTCTGTGCTCTATAATTTATCTCTGCAGGACTTTTTCTTTAGGATGAAAGTTTTTGAAGATACTTGAGAAACGCCAAAAAACAAAACTTTAAAGTGAGTGTGGCACCAAAGCTCACTAGATAAAATAGGACCAAGCAAAATACTTTTTTTTCTGGGTTTAAGTTTTTTTCAGATGGTAATATTAATTATTTACTTACTTAGATGGCGCCTACAACCGTAAGTCGGTTTCCGCCTGTTGTAAGAAATTGCGTCAGCCATTTCTGTATTGCGCTTGCTGGCGCCAGTTGGAAGCTCCAAGTTTCGTCAGGTTGTCCTCCACTTGGTCCCTCCAACGGAGATGCGGTCGTCCTCTTCTGCGTTGTCCGCCGCTGGGTACCGAAACGAATATTTTCTTCGCTGGAGCGTCGTCTTCCATCCGCTCAACATGACCTAGCCAGCGGAGCCGCTCGATTTTTATGCGCTTTACTATGGCGATGTCGGCGTATAGCTCATACAGCTCATCGTTCCATCGTATTCGGTACTCGTCATTGACGCAGATTGGTCCGTAGATTTTACGAAGGATCTTTCTCTCGAACGCTCCTAAAATCTTTTCATCAGAGCTGCTCAACGTCCAGGTTTGTGCTGCATATAACAGAACGGGCATGATTAGTGACTTATAGAGCGTGGCTTTTGTTCGTCGAGAGAGGGCTCTGCTTCTCAATTGTCTACTGAGCCCAAAGTAACACCTTTTGGCAAGAGGTATCCTTCGTTTTATCTCTCTACTGATATCGTTGGTGGAGTTAATGCTGGAACCGAGGTAGACGAAGTCCTTCACAACCTCGAAGGAGGTGTTGTCAACAGTGACGTGGGTGCCAATACGCTGGGTAATATTAATTGCTTTAGGAATTACTAGTGTTTGGAATTCCCTAAGGTAATTCAGGCATAGATAACTATGATACAATCTCATTAACTGAAGATGTAAAAACTAAAATTCTTCGAGTTCTATTTTTTAAGTGAAAATTTCGTACGGCACCATTAGGCACTTTTTGTTGGAGGTAAAAGTTATGAACTTGCGTCAATGTTGCAATGTTTACGTCCGCAATGTTATATCGTCACCACTGTTAAAGTCATCACTGTTAACGTTAGCACTGTTAAGGCTTGCCCTGTTAATGCCTGCATTTTTGATTTAATAACCAGACAACCAGAAGAGTGGCAGATAGGGCGCAGAAGTGTTCAGAAGAAATCTAGGAGTGCAAAAAATTATAGGATCAGCTCATATATTTGACCACTCCAGTGGCCAATTCGGCCAATTCGGAGATATGAACTACACTGTACAATTTTTATGTTTTTTGTATAAGGACCCTCGGAAGGGCGGCGGGCAGGAAATGGGTGTGTTCAGGAAAAATATTGAAGGGCAAAAAATAGTAGGACCAGGTCAGAAATTTGACTCCTCTAGGCGTCGTTTTGGTAGATATATATACTACAATCAACAGTTTTTATATTTTTTGTATGGGAACCCCCAGAAGGGTGACAGATAGAGGGTAGGTGTGTTCAAAAGAAATGTTTAAAGTTAAACAAAAATAATAGTACGAGCTCATATATTGGCTTTCCTACATAAAATCTTAATTGAATTTATTAAAGTAATTCAAAAAAGTATTTGTTGAATTCTGCAGGCTCAAGGTCCAAAATATTAAAAATGAAAAACTTTTATGGTTTTAATTTATAATTTAAATTTCCGATATTTCGATCGCCGTCGGCAATTATCTTCAGGGAAAACTGGAAAATCCTTCTACAATATTTTTAACAATACTTTTCACTTGAACAATTTTACTTACAATTTAAGCAATTAAAACATTTTAAGAATTAAATCATTAAGTATTTAAGAACGACATTTAACATTTATATCACAGATTTTTAATTAAGTTTCTCATTTTTAATATTTTGGACCTTGAGCCCGCAGAATTCAACAAATAATTTTCAAAAGGTCGAAAAACAAATAAAGAGTTATTAAAAGAAAATTTCAGATAAATATTTATTATCTCTCACCTATTACGAATATTACCATAATTCGTTATTCAAAAAGTTCCAAGTGACAGGAATTCCTTTATCAAATTACAGCTTTCAACTAATTGAATATTTTAAACCTCAGAGCTAAAGCAAGTTTTATTTATTACTTAAGTTTATACTTTTAACTTTAGTCTAAGCCTTACTTTGGTTATATTTTTATATTAAATCTTACTTTCTTCGTAAAAAGCTTTAATTTTAATATTAATTTATTTCTAACGCCTGGAATTCCTGATTCGTTATGCAGCTTAGATTAAGAGGATAAAATTTATTAAAAATTTAGGTTGAATTCCCTGCATAACTAATTCTTGACAAAAAATTGTATAAATAAATTTTAAGAATTTAAATGCATTGTTTCTGGAATTTCTTATATCGGGAATATGGTTATTATTTTGTCCTTCAATTTGAAACATTAAATAATGTTGATATTCATATTGAGCTTAATATTTGTGATAAGCAATACAATATGTATAGATTAAAACCATAAAAGTAATTTTCTGATATTTACAACGTAACGAATTCCGTTAGTTTATTGAAATTACCAGTACATAAAAACTGATACTTCCTCTCTGTTTGCGTCAAGAAGTTTTTATACAAAATGTTAGTAATTTAAATTTTTAACGTGAGCAATTTTTAACATCAGGAACTCCGCCACTTTATTAAACCTACGACTGTATGAATGAAAAGTAATAGGGCTGTTCACAATCAGGTGCAAATGGTCTTGCATCATAGCATTTACAAAATGGTATAGTATATTTTTACTCTACACTAACAAAATATGCAGAGATTCATTTACTACGCTTGTGTAAATATGCAACACTAAAATTCCATCATTTATATTTACATATGCAATACTGAACTCTAAGCTGACAGCTGATTATAACAAAAATAAAGTCGCTAAAAACCAAGATATGAAAAATAAGTACATAAAAAGACGAATCAAAGGAGAGAAACCCAATAAAAAAATTCATTAAAGAGTCTGTGATTAATCAGCTGTCTTGATTTGCAACAAGTATAGCAAAGTAAACCGAAAAAGACCGCTCATGATTGATGGCAAATTTTTGCAATTGCACAAATTTGCAATGTCAAATACTCAAGATTGTGAATTGTCCTAATGTTTTTGTATTCCTTGTTTTTTATTCATTCTTATATATAAGAAATTTTTGGTGTTCATTCAGTGAAATTAATTCATTACATAAGGAATCCATAAAAAAGAGTCCGGAATTTTATTACCTTATTAATGTTAAAGTAAGTAAAGCATTTTTGTGCTCTTTTATTTTCTGCGTTTTTTAATATTGCTTCCTAAGAACTTGCTGCGGAAAGAAATTTTTATTTTAGTAATTTTTTTAGGCTAGGAATTCCTTACGTACTCAAAATGAAGACCAATAAAATTATATATAAATTTATTACTTTCATGTGGCACATTGAGTCTATGTTAATTATTAAAATGCATTGCCAAGTAAGTTTCTAACGCTAGGAATTCCTAACGCACTTCTACCACGCGTGCTGGCTACATACACATTTTTTTAAAAGTTCTTAAAAATCCAGGCTCTACTCAAGCCAACACAAAACTGTAACAATTTATGTTGTTTTAGATTTAAATAAAATATGCATTAACTTCTGATGAAATTTTAAACATTAAAAACATCATCTGGTATGATTTGGTAGTTCCAACATCTGGTGTCTTCCTTGTCTTAAGCAGTTCCTGCAAAATGGCCATTAATATTTTTTTTTTTGTTGCCTTCAACTGCCAACAAGATATTATTTATAATTCATGACCTTGTTTTGAACATGCCAGCTAAAATGTCTACCTTGGATCCAGTATATCTTTCAAAACTTTATATTTTATTTTTTGTTTTGGATTTTTTGTTTTCGTTTTTTTTTTTTATGGCATTATGGCAACATGGAGTGACATTAAGATATAAAATCTCGCTTGTGTCACAAGCGCGACGCACCCCCACACACCCTCTGCCTGCTAAACAGTCAAGCCCCTTCGATGATTGAGTGAGCTGCTCTCACATAAAATCCTAACGTTTTGAGTTCAATTATATAAATAATCTTGAACTAATTTGCATTTTATAGCTGTCGACAATATGATAAAAACACAGAATATAAATAAAAGGAAAAAAGGGAAAAATAAAAAATATTAAATAAAAGAAATTTGATTGAACGCAATGTTAATGAAGTGTTTGATTGGCTGGAACTCGGTAAATGTTGGGTTTCACAAAAGGCTACCGTTGTTTCTAGTACAATTATGCTAGACAAAAATCGTGCGGCTCACCACGTCAGTGGTCGGCGGGGTAAGTGAGTAATACTGGACAACAACGGGGACAAATTTTTTACAAATTGCAGCAACAACAACAGTAACAATCGAGCAATTGCAGCACGCTTCCAATCGCTGTCAATCAATCATTCTGCAGATTAATAACTTAATTACGAGGCTATGCAACAACAAAAACACTGACAGACCGCGTACCGCTCAATCAGAACCTTCTGCATGGCTTCATTTGAATAATAAAACAATCGCTAGCGATGGGTCGCCTAAACACAGAAATAGAAAAACCCCAAAAACAACAAAAAAAAATAACACAAAAAAAAGTTATTAAGTGAAACTGTCATAAATTAAAACATCGGCAGATCCATAATGAAATAAAAATAAAGTTGATTTGGAAACATGGCAAGCGGCCCGAAAAAAACACTCGACGAAAATGTTGCGAGCTATAAGCAACAAAAAACTATGAAAAAAAGTTTCGAGTTCGAAATTTTTTAAAAATATTTTTCAATTGTATGAATTAAAAACCGCAAAAAGTATCTTTAACCATAAAAGTTCAAAAACTTTACCGAAACTTGCTGCAGTGAAAAGCAACAATATTTAAATTTTTCGAATTCGAACTTTTTAAAATAAAAATTAAAATATTGCATTACTCTAAATAGCATATTTTTCGAAATCAATATCTCTGCTATCGAATATCATTGCAGTAAAAATTGATTCGATATTTAAATTCTTTTGTTTCCACTGAAAACAACAACGAATCGTTTTAGTAAAATGTGCAATATAATTTTTTGGTGTTCGAAGTTAATTTAAGATATAAAAATTTCAAGTTCGAAAAATTTTCGAATTTTTCGAAGGTGATATGTGGTGCTTAAATTAGTGCAGAACCTAATAAAAGCATAAAAACTTAAAAATTCATTTGATTCTTACTTAAAATTATGATTTTATTTCGAAATTTTTGTCAACTTACGTAAAATTCGTCAAATTAAATTTGCAGAATAATTTGCAAATTTTTAAAAAGTATCGAGTTCGAAATTTAAGAAAAATATTTGCCACTTTAGTTAAATAAAAATTAAATTAGAATTGCTCCAATGCAAAAGTGGTAATACTCAAATTTTTCGAACTCGAATTTTTTCAAATTAAAATATTTTATTATTATTATATGTATATAAAAATTTTCTCGAAATCAATATCCCTTCTTCGAGTATCTAATACCAGTGCAGTAAAAATTGTTTCAAATTATAAACTCATTTGTTTCCACTGAAAATGACTACAAATCGTTCAAATAAAGTATGCAATTGAATTTTTTGGTGTTCGAAGTTTATTTTGAATAAAAAATTGCAAGTTTGAAATATTTTCGAATTTCAATATCCCTTCTACGAGTTCTATACCAGTGCAGTAAAAATTGTGTCGAATTATAAATTTATTTGTTTCCACTAAAAATGACTGCAAATCGTTTAAGTAAGCTGTGCAATATAATTTTTAGGCATTCGAAGTCAATTTAAAATAAAAAATTCAAGTTCGAAAAATATTCAAATTTTTCGAAGATTGATATATGGTGCTAAAATTATTGCGGAAGCTAAAAGAACCATTAAAACATAGAAATTCATTAGATACTTACTTAAAATTATGATTTTCTTTCGAAATGTTTGTCAGTTTACGTGAAATTCATCAAATTAAATTTTGCGTAATAATTAGCAAATTTTAAAAAAAGTTTCAAGTTCGAAATTTAAAAAAAAATATTTTCCACTTCAGTGAATTAAAAGCCTAAAACGTTTCTTTCACAATAAAAGTTCAAAAACTTGACTTAAAATTGTTGCAATGCAAAAGTGGTAATACTCAAATTTTTTGGACTCGAACTTTTCAAATTAAAATTTAAATATTTCATTATCATGTATAGAATAATAGCATATTTTCTCAAAATCAATATCCTTACTCAATATCTAATACCAGTGCGGTAAAAATTGATTCGAATTTTAAATTTTCATTTGTTTCCTCTAAAAATAACAACAAATCGTTTAAGTAAAATGTGCAAGTTAATTTTTAGGCATTCGAATTCAATTTAAAAAGAAAAATTTCAAGTTCGAAAAATTTCGAATTTTTCGAAGATTGATATATGGAGCTACAACTATTGCAGAAGCTTACAGAAGCATAAACTCTTAAAAGCTCATTAGATTCTTACTTAAAATTATGATTTTATTTCGAAATTTTCGTCAATTTTCGTGAAATTTTCAATATTAAAATTTAAATATTTCATTATATATATATAAATCAAAGCATAACTTATTTTCTCAAAATCAAAGTCCCTTCTATCTAATAGCAGTGCAACACACATTTATTCGAAATTTAAATTTATTTATTCCAACTGAAAATAACAACAAAACCTTTAAGTAAAGAGTGCAATGTATTTTTTTTTTTGTGTTTGCAGTCAATCTAAAATGAAAAATTTCAAGTTCGAAAAAATTTCGAATTTTTCGTAGATTGAGATATGGTGCTTAAATAATTACAGAAGCTGAAAGAAGAATAAAAACTTAAACATTTACGAAATTCTTACATAAAATCATGATTTTATTTCGAAATTTTCAACAATTTTTACGAAAGTCATCAAACAAAATTTGCAGAATAATTTCTTTGAACTTTAAAATTAAAAGAGCATTAAATATTTAAAGTTTGAAAAATTTCGAAAAAATTTTATTTCGAAAAAATTTCATATTCTTAGAAGATTAAAATATGCTATTCAAAATATTGCCGAAGCTATTAGTTCTAGATAAATATCATAATTTAGGAGATTGCTACATAATTGAAATAGAAACTTTATTTCGAAATTTTTGCAATATCTTTCGGAAAACGCGTCAAATAAAATGTGCGCTATGATTTTTCAAACTTAAAAATTAATACAACATAAAAAAGTTCGAGTTCGAAAAAATTTCGAAATTTTCGAAGATTCAAATATATTTCAGTAGCTGCTAAAAACAGCTAAGTCTGAACATTTAAAAGTTTTCTACTTCATTTCATACTCAATTTACTCATCTAAAATTATCTATTTTTTGCCAGTGTGCCTATCCAATGTCGTTACCTTCTTCCCACACTTACAACCGGGCCACTGACTGCCAACATAATTGACAGTCGCTCGCTAGATGTATTGACAATTGGCCCATAAATACAACAACAACAACTCCAAAAATCGACATCAACACAAAGCGTTGCGCGTATCGAAACGACTGCCAGTTATTTTTTATTACAATATTTATTTCAATATTTTATTCATGTGCGTGCTTAACAAAAATTACAAAAGTTAAACAATATATTTTTTGACGTTTCACCCACGCATCGGTTTTTTTTCTCTTCTATTCACAAATGTAACAAAAGTAACTGAAGAAGAAATGTTTTTTTTTTAATTTTTTCTTTATGACTTCGTTACAAAATTATTTCAATTTAAGTCAACACAATGCGATACTATATAATAAAAACTCACGCTCGGCTCTAGCTCAGCCTCAAAATCACTAAAGTTTTGATATTTTGCATCATAAATAATGCATTATCGACGAAGACGAAGATGTCGACTTGAGCGGGAAATGATGAAATCCAGTCAGCATCAGGCGGGTGTACATAGGCTCGGGTAACATTGTTACAAATTAACTTTTGATAGATTTATACTAATTCTATGCTTGTCGAAACACACATTGTAGCATATGTATGTTCACGGAGACAGCATCAATGATCAATGATATATAAATTTTATTGAC
This sequence comes from Coremacera marginata, assembly GCA_914767935.1. NCBI lineage: Eukaryota > Metazoa > Arthropoda > Insecta > Diptera > Sciomyzidae > Coremacera > Coremacera marginata. Next base: position 145,539,023 of record OU612047.1, read on the forward strand.
TCCAAAGTTTTCTCACATTGCTAAACAAAACATGTTCTAGAATAAAATTAATCCTTGTTTGAATTGTTTGTATATCAATTTAATGGCTTTTGTGCGGGTTAGTAGAAACAAATGGGTTGAAGTGGGACTCTATACCAGTCAATTGTTTCCTTAGAAGCATTAAATATACACATGTCACCAAAAGTTGAAAAACAGTAGAGCGCATTTTTGCTGATGCTGAACTAATTCAAAACAAAGTTAGTGGAACTAAGCTAGAGCTTTCATGAAATTGGAACACAGATAGTGCCGTTAGACATAGTCGCTGGCATGAGTGGGCCAGCGTATCAGAAAGTAATGACCTGATTTTACGTACACGCACTGTAACATGCATATAAAAACGTTGGATGGATCCGTTTTAGATAAGCAACAAACGCAGCTTTCAAATTTTATTTCAATGTGTATAATTTGAATGTGTTTTTTTTTCTCTTGTAGGGTTTCATAAATATAGCTATGAATGTATTAAGAGTTGATTGACTTGCTGTTGACTGAGTTTTTGTATAACTTATGTGGTCAGTTTTTTTATTTGCTTTGTTATATTTATAAACAATAAGTGACACATTTTTGGCAAGCAGGCGGCGAGTTTAACGAAACACATTTTGACAAGACAAAGGCAAGAAAAACTGAAATTGATCTGGAAAATGTCAAAATGTTGACTGTGACTGTGGTAAATGACGCTGATTTAATTAATAGCTGCTTAGCTGTTGCACATTTTTCAAAAAAAATGTCACTTAACGGAATTCTATTTCTCTTTCAAGCACATCTCTGCTTAAATGTGCCATAGTGCACATTTTTTACTTAGTTCAGACAGTTGAATATATTTTGGCAAAATCTATAAATCATAATTATGAAAATAGCCATTAAAATATGCTCTTGAACTGCACAGTTGAACATGAACTGAAGACACTTCTGATGATTTTAAATGTGATTCTTTTTTTAACTTTATATAAGGGAAATTTTCTGAACACTTCTTACCTTACAGTATTATTAGAACACTTTCATATAAACTAATTTGGGTCAGTTTTTTTATCAGAACACTTTCATATAATCTAATTTGGGTCAGGTTTATTAAAATTCTATTTAAAATAAATTGAAATGTATGTGCACTCTTGGGGGAAAATTATAAGATATTATCTACATCAATTTCACAGTGAAATCATGATTTTAATTAGTAATCTCTTTAACTTTGAGATTTTAACATCTTCTGCTACATTTTTAGCAAAATATTTGAATCTTCGAAAAATTCGAAATTTTTTCGAACTCGTAATTTTTTATTTTGTATTAGTTTTGAGCTACTAAAAACTATGCTGCACATTTTATTTGATGAATTAACCAAAATTATATAAAAAATTTCAAAATAAAATAATGATTTGATATAGGAAGCTCATATTCTTTGAGGTTAATCATTTTTAGCAAAATTTTGGAATCTTCGAAAAATTCGAAAATTTTTCGAACTTGACATTTTTAATTTTATATGTTTTCCAAGATTCAGAAAAGCATTCAGTACATTTTATTCAATGAATTCACCAAAAGATTTCATGTAAATTTCGCAATCAGGTCATGATTTTATGTAGGAATCTACTAATCATTGAGATAAATCAGTTTCCTGCAGCTTCTGCTACATTTTTAGCAACATTTTATAATCTTCGAAAAATTCGAAATTCTTTCGAACTGGACATTTTTTATTTTATATGTATTTCGAGCTTTAAATAAGCATTCTGCACAATTTACTTTATGAACTTACCAAAAAATGTTGTGAGAATTTTGCAATAAAATCGTCATTTTAAGTAGGAATCTTTTAAGCTTTGAGATTTATCAGTTTCTAACAGCTTCGGCTACATTTTTTAGCAACATCTTTTAATGGTCTAAAAATTCAAAATTTTTTCAAACTCATTTTTCATTTCAAGACATTTTTTTATTTTAAATGCATTTCGATCTTTAAAAAAGCACTCAGCACAATTTTATGATCTCACCAAAAAAATCTGGAAATTTCGCAATAAAATCGTTGCATTAAGGGGGTCTTCTCATTGAGCAACTTTTTTTTCAACTTTTTTTTGCATTTATTTATAGCTTGGGTAGTTGTGTATATGCCCCTAAAAGGATTTTTAGAAATTCGGAATACTTTAGAAGATACAGCCTTTTTTGTGAAGCAAGGTCTGATGGACAAGAAGGTGATGGAGGTAATAAAACCAGCTTACGAAGCGCTGTCGGCAGATAATTTGCTTGAAAGATGCCTTGGATCTGAAACTCAGAATTCCAATGAGTCCTACAATTCTGTTCTTTGGTCACTTTCGCCCAAACACATCAACTCAGGCGCACGCACCATCGAAGTGGCCAATTTCATTGCAACGTGCCTCTTCAACGACGGTTTTATACCCATACTTAAAATTATGGGATTGATGGGTATTGCGATTGGCAAAAACGCATACGAATACGCACTATCTCGCAATGAAGACAGATTGAACCGATCAGAGACTCGAGCTGCGGCATTATCAAAAGCTGGCAGAACGGCTCGCAGAGCAGAGAGGGCAGCAGAAAGCAGTTTCTACGAAAAAGAGGAAGGTGGCCTGTATGGAGCTGGCATCGCCGACTAATATTTGTAAGTAAAAATTGTCAGCTCTTTAAAACTGCTTTTAAACATTTTTGATTTTTTTTTTTTTTTCCCCAAAAAAATTACTTCAAACTTTAAACGCGTTTATCTCGAACCCACGTTTTTCGAACTGGCGGCCATGATATCTCCAGTTCAACTGAACCGATTTTCATGAAACAAAATGGAATCGACGCAGAATTGTCACCATTCTCGGGTGAACCTCGACCATAATTTTAAAAAATTTTTTACTATTTTTTTTTTACACTAAACTACAAAAAAAAAAACCCGAAATTGAAATTTTTTTTTTTGAATGGCCGCCATTTTGTCAACAAAAATCACAAAATTAAGCTTGAGGTTCACCCGAGAATTACATCTATACTGATTATAACCCCGTTTTTTTTTTTCATTTCAGACGCTCCGGAGACCCGGAATCGTGGCCGCCGTGACGACACCTTTTTTTTTTCACCACCAACTTTGAAGTCTCATTACTTTTTGAACAGCCCACGTATCGAGGCAAAAAAAATTTTTTTATTTACTGTGAACCTTTTGTAATACAATAAATAAAAAAAGTTTTCAGTTATTCTTTGCGTTTTCAAATAAGAATTTTTTTAAAAAGGGTCCAAAAAACGGGTTTTGAATGAGAAGACCGCCTTAAGTAGACTCCTACTCCTAAGTTTTGAGATTTATCAATTTCTAACAGCTTCTGCTAAAAATTCTAAATTTTTTCGAACTCAAAATTTTTACTTTATATTATTTTCAATCTTACAAGAACTATAGTGGAGTGCACATGTTATTTGATGAATTTAGCAATGGTCAGAAAATTTTTATTAGTTTCTAACAGCTTCTGCTACATTTTTAGCGACATATTTTAATCTGCGAAAAATTTGAAATTTTTTTCAACTCGTGATTTTCTTCAAAAGCTTCAAAAAGCAATTCTGCACTATTTTATTTGACGAATTAACATATCATAATAATCATAATAAAACGTAGGATTCTGCTAAGCTTTGAGATTTATCAGTTTCTAAACGCTTTTGCAACTTTTTAGCAAAATATTTTAATCTTCGAAACATTCGAATTTTTTTCGTACTCCAAACTTTTATTTTATATGTATTCGGAACTTGAGAAAGGCATTCTGTACATTTTATTTTATGAATTTTTCAAAAGATCTTATGAAAATTTCGCAATGATACGTATATCATGACTTTAAGTAAAAAAATTCTAAATTTTAAAACGTATTTGCTTCTTTCTATCAGCTTCTGCAATATGTTAATATATGTTAATATTCTGCAATATACGTTAAAACAACATATTAGAGTCTACAAATATTCGAAATTTTCTTAAACTTAAATTTTGTTTTATTTTATATTATTTTCAAGCTTAAAAACCTATTTTGCAGTGTGTATGTTATTTGATGAATTAAGTGAAATATATGAAAATTTCGAAAAAAATTATGATTTTTATCAGTTTCTCGCAGTTCTGCTACATTTTTAGCAACATATTTAAATCTTCGAAAAATTCAAAATTTTTTCGAACTTGACACTTTTTTATTTTATATGTATTCTGAGCTTCAGAAAACCAATATGCACACTTATTTGATGAGTTCACCAAAAGATTCTATGAAAATTTCCTAATAAAATCATGATTTTGAGAAAGATTAGTCTAAATTTTAAGATTTATTTGATTCTAACAGCTGCTGTTATATTTTTAAGAATATAAATAAATGCACAAAAATTCGTAATTTTTTGAAGCTCGAATTTTTTTTTTATATTAATTTCAAGCTAGAAAATAATTGCAACCTGCATATTTTAGTTGATGAATTTAGCGAAAATTATAAAAATTTCGAAAAAAATCAGGATTTAGATTTAAATATTGAAATTTTTTTCTGCTTCTATTAGCTTCTGCAATATTTTTTACTATATATTTGTAACTTCGAAAATCCGACATATTTTAGCATTCAAAATTTTTTTGTTTTATATTAGATTTGAGCTTAAAAAAGTTATTCTGCACATTTTAATTGACGCATTTTAGAAAAGATATTTAAAAATTTTTGAAATAAAATCATGATTTTATGTAAGAATATGCTTTCCTTCAAGATTTATCAGTTTCTAACAGCTTCTGTTAGATTTTTGGTAACATATTTTAATCTTCGAAAAATTTGAAATTTTTTCGAACTTGACATTTTCTTATTTTATACATTTTTCGAGCTTCAGAAAAACATTCTGCATCTTATATTTTATGAATTCGACAAAAGATTTTCTATATATTGCGCAATAAAATCATGAATTTGAGAAGGAATCTTCTTAATTTTAAGATTTATTTGCTTTTGGATCCACAAAATTAGACATTTTTTTCAAAGCTCCAATTTTTTATTTTATACTAATTTTAAGCTTAAAAACCAATGCGCAGTGCGCATTTTATTTAATGCACTTAGCGGAGAATGTGTAAATTTCGAAAAAAATAGTGGTTTTAAATAAAAATCTTCTATATATTAAGATTTTTCTGTTTCTGTTAGCTTCTGCAATATTTTTAGGAACATTTTTTGGGCTTCGAAAATTTGACATATTTTCGCAATTGAAATTTTTTTATTTTATAGGTGTTTTGAGCTTAAAAAACTATTCTGCACATTTTATTTGACGAAGAAAATATTTAAAAAAGTATTGAAATAAAATCATGATTTTAAGTGGGACTTAAGATTTATCAGTTTCTAGCAGCTCCTGATATATTTTAGGCAACATATTTTAATTTTCGAAAAATTCGAAATTTTTTTGAACTCGACATTTTTTATTTCATACATATTTCGAGCTTCAGAAAGAAAGCACTTAAAAATTTTATAAAAATTTCGCAATAAAATCATGATTTTAAGTAAAAGTCTTCTAAATTTTTAGATTTATTAGGTTCTTACAGCGTCTACAATATTTTTAACAACATATTTATTTAAATCTACGAAAATTCCTTAATTCTTTTTCATTAATTTCAAGCTCAAAAAACAGTTTTGCAGTGCACAATTTATTTGATGAATTTTACGAAAGTTATAAAAATTTCGAAAAAAAATCGTGATTTTTAACAATAATCAACTATGTATTGAGATTTTGCTGCTTCTACTAGCAACTGGAATATTTTAGCAACATATTTCAATCTTCGAAAAATTCGAAATTTTTTCGAACTGGAAAATTTTTCTTCGATACTTGAAGTCTTCATTACTAAGACTAAAATCTGTTTTAACAACATATTTCAGCCTTCGAAAAATTCGAAATTTTTTCGAACTTGAAATTTTTTTATTTGATATGTGAAGTCTTAATAACATAGACCAAAATCAATTTTACCAACATATTTTAATTTCGAAAATTTCGAAATATTTTCGAACATGAAATTTTTTTATTTCATATGTGAAGTCTTAATAACTTAGACTAAAATGTATTTAACAACATATTTAAGTCTTCGAAAAATTCTAAATTTTTGCAAACTAGAAATTTTTTATTTGATATGTGAAGGCAAATGCAATTTTTCCTTCAGTTTTCATCACTTTCTTCTATCAACACTAAATTATGTTTCTGAACACTTCCTTTAATTTCTTTATTAGTTAAAGCTTAAATTATTAATTTAAATTAAAAATTAATTTAGGAAATTCGTCTATCTTATTAAATAAATTTAATTTGTTTCCTTTTTCTGAACGCTTCCTTAATACACACTCTTAATTTTCTTTTGAAATTTTTTTTTTCTGCCTTATAACGAAGTGTTGTCAACACTTCGCTGGTCAAAACAATTATTTATCTTCTCACAGCGTATTGCCAGACTTAACTTAATTTGAAAATAGAAACATCCTTCCTTGCATCCTTCTCCTCCTGTGTGCATCCCTTTAGATGATGTCCAATTTGTTTAAGTAGATACGATCCTATGTTTACAGCGAACTAAACTATAATTTAATCACTTCAAATGTAGTTTGCTTGAAAAAAAAACTGCAGGAATGTGTTTTTTTCTCAAAAATTGGAAAATATAATAAAAAAGAAAAAAAACCACCCTTGAAACAGTTTACCCCAGCGCAAAAAGATTTCAAGCCGAAAATAAGTTCACACAGCCTATAGCGCAAAAGCGGAAGAAAAATACTGTGTGTCAATTATTTGCAGAAAACAAAAATATAAAAACAAAAAAAATGGTGGAAAAAAAATGAAGTTTTGTCCACTTTGTCAAAGCAATTTCCTGTGTCTCATGCGGGTGGGGGAGGCGTGAAGCTGATTTAATTTAGATCGATTGAACTTTTGGGACCAACTATATGGCGACGTTTTTCTGTTCATATAAAGCTCATGCTGAGCCTCAAAAAAACAACAAACAAAAGCAAAAAAAAAACTTCAAGAACCAAAAACAAGTTACAACAACAAAGAAGAAACAAACAAATAAATAAAGAAATGAACTAACTTTTTTGACACAGAATTTAGAATAAGCCTGAAGGAATAACATGCGTACAACACAGCCTCAGGACAACCATGACATGTGCTAATATATCGCAACGTCTACTATGTCGCTGTTGCCACCACCTACGCCAACATGCTACCAGCACCATAGTGAACAAACGGACTGCATTGACAGTGACAACAACAACAACAACAACAAGAGTAGCGACAGAGACGCCAATAAATTAAGATGAATTGTTTTGTGAAGCAGCAAAAGATTACCAACTAGTCGATACAGCAGATAAATTTGCAGCTCAGGGAGTCAGTCAAGCAATTCAAAACAAACTCCCAACCAATGAAGCGCCGAACAATAACACAACAATAACAAAAACACAACAACAAAATAAGCCAACATAAAAAACCATATAAAACCACCTTGTTTTACTTACGCACACCTAGTCAGACTTCATGGAGCAATACTCATACAGTATGTTAGTATGTAGTTCCAAAAAAAAAAATAAGCAATGCAATGTTTTTATTTAAATTTATTGTTATTACAAGTTCGAAAAGCCGGTACAATTCTGCCAGCTAGCATGTTAGTAGTGTCTTAAGCAGTTCCTAATAAGCCTTTAAGCCCAAGATAAGAACCTAAAATACACTCCACCTACTCTGACACGAGAGTGGGCAAAAACAAAATGCCAAGACTAGGGAGCTTAAATTCAGGTTTATTTGAGAAAAGTTCGTTCGGAGAGGAGAAACAATTTCATTATTTCGATTGAATTCGTGATGGAAATCCTTGCTGGTACCGCCCTGACTTAACATAAGACCTTAAAAGAAGTAACGCGATTGGAACCTAAAACAAGAACCAAAAAAAAAAAAAATCATAAGCATATCTTAAGCATATGATAAGAAGCGGTAAGACGTTGTTTGGTATAAGCTGAAAAAAAAGGAAAACAAGAAATTTATGTTAAGGCTATAAATAAAATCGTACTTTGGTAAATGCGTAAATTATGTTTGGTGGAAACCTTAGCTAAAAGAGTTTTATGTGAGTGATGTGCTAAGCAATATGTTAGCCTCAATTTATGCAAAAAAAAAAAAAAAAAGTGAGCTTAAACAGTTTAGAACAAGTAGCCAGTTTTCGAAAAGTAAGATAGCAGAATTTAAAAACTAAAGTAAAATTTTAAGCTTAGAGAGCTTTAAAAAGCTAAAGAGAGTATTCAAAAACTTTATAAATCAGTTGAAGGTTTTAGAGCGAACCCTTGAAGGAACCAAAATTTATGCAATTCGATGAATGTGTCTTCGAGTGTCTTTCCAGTGACAAAGAGACAACGGTGTGAAGTTAGCCCAAAATCTCAAAATCCCAAATTTTTAACTCAGCCCAACTTTTGAATTCGCCGTAAGCCTCAATACAAAAAGTTTTAATTCGCCGGAAGTGTTAAACAGGATACATAGATACTTAAACAGAAACATACAAAAGTTGACTTTTCAGTGTGCCCTCCTTTGGACCTATATTAATTTTTTAAATAAATTTGTTTTTTGAAAATTTATAGGTTTTTTCAGCGATCGGTAAAAGTGGGTGATTTTTTCACGTAAATTGAAAGAAAAGACATCGCACATTCTCTAATTTTTTACTGAGATTTATTTTATAACATTTTTTAAATGATAATATTGTACATTTGTATAACTCTTTTTCATTATTTTCATAATGTTGAATTATATATATACTTAGTACTTTCATATATACTGACACACGGGTTTTTCTTGATAAAATAGAAACAACAAGAGATTTTGTAAATTTGTTTTTTTATTTTGGTTTATTAAATATTTAAGAATATAAAAGAAAAAAAATGTATTCAAAATGACCGCCATTTGCCCTCCAACACGACCGCAGTCTGACCGGCCAATCGTCTATTGCAGTACGCACGACCTCCATGGGGAAATTGTCCACTTCGCGGATAAGTGCACGCTTAAGAGATTCCAAATTTTTGTGGTGAGTAGTGCAGACCATGCCTTCTAAAACGGACCACAATTTATAGTCTAAAGGATTCAGGTCTGGACTACCCGATGGCCAATCATCCGTCGAAATAAAATTTGGTAAATTGTTTTTTAACCAGTCTTGAGTGGTTTTTGCTTTATGGGCTGGGGCAGAGTCCTGTTGAAAGGTCCACGGCTCGTTTTTGAACAGTGTGCTATTTAATGGCTTCACAACCTTTTCCAGTACGTCCGATTGGTACACCTTTGCAGAAGTTTTAACACCTTTTTCGCAGAAATGGAGCTTGGTGACTCCATCATAGGCGACTCCCCACCATACCATCACATAAACAGGATGGTGACCTCTCTGAACTCTTGGAACCAATTCTTTTGCTTGCAGAGATGACTGAGCGTAGACTCTATCATTTTGTTTATTGTACGACTCCTCCACAGTAAAAATTTTCTCATCAGTAAACATAATTTTTCTGTGGCCGTTATTGGCGTACTGGCCAATCAATGCTTTTGATTTCTCCTTGCGTTTCTGCTTTAACGCCGCCGTAAGTAGATGCCCCGTGTGTCTTTTGTAAGCTCGAAGTCCCAAGTCATATTTAATGATGCGAGAAAAGGAAACCTTCGAAATATTCATCTCCCTTGACAATATTTGCTGCTTTCGGAGTGGATTTCGATAAATTCGGTTCTGTACAGCTTTGACGGCTCTGGGCACACTGCGCGGACTGCCAGATCTTGGATGGTCTAATACTCCACCAGTATCCCCATACAGTTTCACAGCACGATAAACAAAACTGCGACTTACCCCGAGCGGCTGCAACGTTCGAAAAATATCGCCATTTTTCATTCCACATTTTTTTAGGCCAATTACGACAATACGGTTTTCAATATCGCCCCACTCCATAATTATAAGTAACGCACGCCAAAAACTTTATACACAAAATGATGTATAAATGTTAGTTGTCAAAAAACTGTCAACGTAAAAAGAGTATGTTCAGTGGATTCCTTACAGTGGGGCGATAAAAAGTGTGTCAGTTATTATGAAACTACTAAGTAAGTATATGATATGATATGATATTTTATATATATATGATTAATTATAAAGAGCTGAAAAACAAGTTTCAAGCCAACCTATTGAAGAAGAATTCATTGACGAAGGTGATGTGTCTGAGAAGCAAGTCGCAAATTCTGGTCGTTTGAGCTAAGACGAAGTCAACGAGAGCGCAAGCAATCAAGTAAGTTATCAAATTATTACTTGTCATTATTTGAAGCAATATCCTTGCCAAATCCGACGCAAATACATTGGTTGTGTGCTATTCGAGATGAGTTATATCCAATGGAGCAAAACCATGTCTGGGATTTTGTTCGAAGACCCGATAAGACAAAACTACTCAAATCAAAATGGGTTTTTACTATTAAAAAATGCGAATGGCAAACATTTACTATACAAGGCGAGGCTCGTCGTTAAAGGTTTTCTACAAAAATATGGCGTAAATTACGAGGATACGTTTTCATCTGTTGCAAAGCTAACAACTATTAGAATCATTTTAGCTGTTGGTGTTTCAAAAAGATTTTTTTTCAGCAGTTAGATGTTAAGACTGCGTTCCTTCCTGGGGAACTAAAAAAAAAATATATATATGGAACCCCCAGAAGGAATGGATTATGAATCGGGCAATGTCCTTAAGCTCATCAAATCACTTTATGGATTAAAGCAATGTCCAAGATGTTGGAACGAAAAATTCAATTTACACCTCTTAAACATGGGATTTCAGCGTTCGCAACATAAATATTGCTTGTATACGAGGATCTCAAAAGAAAGTCCTATGTTTTTGTTTCTATATGTGAATGATTTGCTGATAGTAGGACGCCACAAGCCTGGAATTAAAGTTTTAAGTCAGACTGCGGAGATCTAAACTATTATATTGGGATTAAAATCGAATATAATCGTGAGGAAAGTGTCATGCAGCTTTCGCAGGAATACAATATTATAAAAGTTTTAGAGAGGTCATCAATGGAAAAAGGACTTCAACTGCCACATGAAGTAGAGGAAACAACTAAGAATTCATACCGCAAATTATTGGGAAGTCTTATGTTTATGGGATATATGGGATATATGGGGGATCAACAAAATCCGGGAGAAATTCATTGGTTAACATTAAAGAAAATTCTGAGATATCTAAAAGGAACCAAGACTTTCAAACTGGCTTACCGTCGTGTAGAAGATGAAACCATAGTTGGTTATGCAGATGCTAATTGGGCTACTAATTTACAAGACCGAAAGTCTACATGTGGATATATTTTTTACGTTTTTGGATGTCCAATTTGTTGGTCTAGTAAGAACAATGGCCAATGCTCTATGTCTGGATGGTGAAATCCGAACGGCCAGAGTAAGAGTGGCAATTGCAAAGGTCCTCCAGAGTAGGTACCAGTCATGTGCAATAGTTTCCAGCTGAGTCGGCAACTGCAAATTGTTAGACTAGCCCTTTAGTGCTCATTGAGCACAGTCATGTGTAAGAATGCACTTTTTCATAATTGCATTTGTGTACTCTTGGCCTTTTTGCGGGGATGTTGTGGATCCTCATTTGACGGGATTGAGTTGCCCAGATGACTGTCGTGGGCTGGCCCTTCGGGGAGTCTTGTACTGGTTGTGGTTGTGTGACCCTGGCGGAGTTGCGCAGTGGGTAGAGTGCGTGGCTCATATAGCAGAAAACCCTGATTCAAATTCCACCTGACAAAGGACATTTTTTTAACTGAATTAATTTTTCTGTTCGGCCATCACCTCTCTGCAGACAATGGCAAACCTCAGAGAGTAGAAACTGCCATGAAAAGCTTCTTGAGAACATAAGCCGTTCGGAGTCGGCATAAAGCTTGTAGGCCCAGTTCTCGGCCATTTGTGTTCAAACATTTTACAACACGCACAACACAAGTGATCATAAGAAGCTCGGTTAAAGTCCTTTCAAGGGCTGAAATGGCCATTTCGTTTTTTGTTATTTTTGTTTTCACAAGGAATCGGTAAAATTCTTTGGATTTGCTACAGTTATTGTAAGGCCGTAACACTTTCCTATTTAATATATAATAATGTTAATGGATATTTTATAATGTGAATGTGGGACTTGAGGGGAATTTTGTTTTGTTTGATTGCTTCAATTGGATAATTTTTAAAATTTGCTATATTTTTGACCGTTTTTAAAATCTTATGAGAAATAAAACTTAATTTTTTCCTTTCAAATAATGAAAACCGTTTTTTGAAGTGAAAAATTGTAACGTGACGTTACACTTTTATTAAGTTTATATAAATATATTTACGCTACTAATTTATACTACACCGTGTTTACTTAAATACCATACATATTGTACCATGTAAATTGTAACATATTTAGGCAATTCACAAGGTGTTGTATGTTGTATTGTTGTAAGTGAAAGGTTTTCTTATTTTCTCTCTTATTAGTGAAGCGATTTTTTTTTTAAATTTTGGTTGTATGTTTTGCTTAAAGTAGTTGTATGATGTGTATAAAATTGGCGTGATCGGGCCGGAAGTACGCCTACCTCCCATACAAAATGATGTACAAAAAATAAATTTGTATGGGAGGTAGGCGTACTTCCGCTCCGATCACGCCAATTTTATAGACACCATACAACTTCTATAAACAAAACATTCAACCAAAATTTCAAAAAAATCGCTTTACTAATAAGGGAGAAAGCGATTTCCAACCGATTACCAACAATGGAAGCAATTACCAAACGATTGCCAATTACCAAAGCGACTACCAACCGAATACCGAACCAATTACCGAAACGATTACCAACCGATTACCGAACCAATTAACGGACCGATAACTGAACCAATTACCGAAGCGATAAACAACCGATTACCAATTACCAAAGCGATTACAAACCGATTACCGAAGTGATTTCCAACCGATTACCGAACCAATTACCGAAGCGATTACGAACCGATAACTGAACCAATTACCGAAGCGATAACCAACCGATTACCAATTACCAAAGCGATTACAAACTGATTACCGAAGTGATTACCAACCGATTACCGAACCAATTACCGATTACCCAACCAAATTAATTATGTTACAAATCCTAATATATGAAAGGCAAGCACGCTGCTCTGCACCCGATGTCGCTTAAACTGTAATTACTTCGTGCGATCAGCCTGAAAGTATGCACAGAAAATTCATTTTATACTTATCAGTACATGCTTATCTTTTATGTATGTGCATTAGGGCGGGTCGATTTCAGAATCACTCAATGCTCTGTGAAAATCGTATTCTAGGGATCAAAATAAGAAACTTTGCCGAAGGAACCATACCTCTAAAACGAATTCTGATGTCCCCCAATTTGGGTCGAACTTTTGGGTAGGGGCAAATTTTGAAAAATCCCACTTTTACCCATTTAGAGTGCTCCAATCGAGTCCAAATGTATGACCGACCCCCACTAACTTTAGAGGCTTGACCCACCCATGCCAGTGGCACACCCCCTGGAACCCCCCTGTGAGGTTCCCATACAAACATTTCAAAATATCACCAGTTTTGACACTTTACATGAAAAAATCAGCGAAATGGCTAGGTTTTTTCTTTATTTTTATTTATTTATTTATAATAATATTTATTATTTATTTATAATAATATCTATTTTTTCTCTTTTGAAATTTATTTAGTCAGAACATATGTAAATGAAAAAATTAATTTAAGTTAGTTATAGAAAAGAAACTAAAAAAATTATTGTTTGAAGTCTTTTTTACTTTCAAGTCTGGGCAATTTCGCACGGCTCTCTAATGTCGTCGCCATAACAGCCAATACATTTACCAATACAACGCTAGCTAGCAATTGAACATGTCGTTCCGTTCCTTGTATGTGTGATGCAATTTTTGGATCATTAAACGGTGGATCATCTTGATTTACATAAATATTCTTTAATGTATCGTACGGAATGTTTCGCGTAGATGGTGGTTCAAATACGTTATTTATGTCATTCATATTGATCATTTCCGTGTAACTTGTGCAATTAAACTTTATATCTGGTTTTTTATAAGCTCTAAGTTGCGTTGGGTCGTCAACATCTGTTCGATAGCGTAGAATTATGTTGATAGCACAGTCGCGCTTTTCTTTGCTATCATCAAACAACATTGATAACAAGATATTTTCCGAATGCGCATAATATGAATTATCTGTAATTTCTTGATTGACAATTTTGCGAAAACGAGGTTCTAGAAATCGTGACCAACTAATGAAGTTGAAAAATAATGCACTGCCGTACACGACAGAGCTGTAATACTTGATATTGAAGTACATTGGCACATAACATTTAATTATAAATTCAACCAGAATTCTTAAATTTGCATCTGGATTTTCCGTTGTCACATATAATCGTAATAATCTAGCGGCCTTGGTGAGCCACCGAGAATGTACAATTTTCCCTGGTTTGATGTTAGCCAGATCCACCGAAACCACGCCGCTAGAAATTGCATGGGCCATGTCGTATAACTACTTCGAATCGGTGGAAAATTCCATTTTTTTCGGGGGCATATTTTGCAACTCAATTTTCTGGAAGCCGTCCACCACCTGAAAATATATAATAATAAAATAATTAAAAATGGTTGGCAATTATAATAAATGAGTGATAGCAATAACTTACCGGAAGAGTTTCACAAGTTTCGATTTGACGGCTCAGTTTTCCGGTTGCCGATCTTGGTCCAGTGCTGGTTGATTTATCCAAAGCTTCAAACAAATGCCGAAACGGAAGTTCGTTGAAGTGTAGAAGGCAAACGAACCAATGCAATGGTCTTTTTAACAGCAATTCGAATCGTATAATTCCACCGTGTGGGCCAGTGCTTGTTGGCTCACCGTCAGTGCATATTCCAATTAATGCATCCAGTGATATATTTTTATCGTTGAACAAATCATTTAATTCGGTTGTTTTGTATTAAGCGGTTTCATGTTCCAGTCTTACGTAACCAATCAATTCAGAATTGGGTTCTCTCAAAATAACAGGATGAGGTTCTTTTACCATCGTAGTATGATACTTCTCATCAACTTTAGCTGTCGTTAAAGTATCATCTTTTCTGCCATCGAATGAAAACTACACAAGTAAGTTTACGACATGAAGCTGTGTTTTGTGGTGCCTTAAAAAACGCACACAAGCAATTTTCCGATATGCAATTGTGTCACAGTGATACCTTCATTTTTTAAAAGGGTTGAATAAATTTCTAAAGAGAAAAAAAACTCCAAAAAGAAAAAACATAGGCATTTCGCTGATTTTTTCATGTAAAGTGCCAAAACTGGCGATTTTTTGAAATGTTTGTATGGGGAACCCCAGGGGGTTCCAGGGGGTGTACCACTGGCATGGGTAGGTTGGGCCTCCAAAGTTAATGGGGGTCGGTCATACATTTGGACTCGATTGGAGCACTCTAAATGGGTCAAAGTGGGATTTTTCAAAATTTGCCCTACCCAAAAGATCGACCCAAATTGGGGGACATCAGAATTCGTTTTAGAGGTATGGCTCCTTCGGCAAAGTTTCTTATTTTGATCCCTAGAATACGATTTTCACAGAGCAATGGGCGGTTTTTTTGCCTCCCCACAAATCGACCCGGCCTAATGTGCATACTTTCAGACTGAACATTATAATTAATATTAGTTATTATGGCAAAAAATATTACAGTTTAGCGTTAATGCTTCCAACCCGTTGTAGGACAGGCTTTAATGCTAGTATTATATTAAATTAAAAAATAGCTGTTCATTAATTTAATATAAAAGTAGCACGCGTTTGATTTGCCGATTCTAGCTACTTCGGAAATTCATAACAGCTGTGTTATTTCATAGCTTTAAGCTTTCACTTCGGTCGACAGTTCCTCCACTGTCGTCCTTTTTTTTTTTTTTTGATAATTTTTATAAAATTCAAAAATAGGACTATTTTGATATTTTGACAAAATGTCTTAACAAACATTTGTGCATGTGCATTTTTGCCGAAAAGCCCACCCCATGATATTATCTTAGAGAAACACTTTTATTTTATTGATTTAAGCAATTTAAATATAAATTCATTTGCCATGCTGATCAAATCATCTGCACTGTTTCACAAATGTAATTTTTCTTTTTAGTTAATGTTTTGTAAATGTTTCGTAAGCGTTTTTGTTTTAGTAAAAATGGCAGACATTGACTAAAAATAATTAATAGTTGAGGCTGGGAGAGGCAGAACATATTAAATTTGTTTTTAAATAACTAAATCACATAATTACTTAATTACCTAATTACTTAATTACCCAAATGAGTTACAATGGAAAAAATGTCACGTAACGCCATGTCACGTTACGCTTCATACTAAGCCCAATAAAAAAAAGCGAGAAAAGGTTTTTATATTCGATTACTTTGAAAATAAACTTATATTATTTCAAATTCTTCTAAAAAAAGTTTTATACAAAAACTCTTGCCAAATTACAGAATTTTTCTAATTTTGTGATCCAAGTCAAAAACCACTTCTATTTTTTGTCACGTAATGTAACATTTTTGGTGGCTTCTATCTAAGAGCCGAACTTTTGACAACTCTTAGGTTTTACACCTTGTATAGCATGCTTAATAAGCTATTGAAAAATCAAAATAAGGAACTTGTTAGTTAAATTTTTCATTCTTTTTTCACTCATTAAAGTCTCGTATGATCGTCACGTGCGCCACCACGGAAATGCCCATATATTGCATATGTTTTCCTAGGCGCTCAAAAACCAAAAATCGACAACAATAAAATTGTCCCAAAGTATGAGGATTATTATTAGTAATAGGAATATTAAGGATTATAGCATTTAAAAATATATATATTTTTTTTTTTGTACTGATAATTTAGATCCACTTTACCTTTACAATGATACCCATTTTGTTGGATTTCGAGACAAAAAACTTTTTTTATTTTTGTCTAATACACGATCTACTACTTTGTTTTTATCAAGGCAGTATTCTAGTCTAGAGGAGAAAAGCTTGGGCGTTTTTTTAAAATTCAATAAAAAACCAAAAAACCATAAAATAATTTTAGTATTAATTTTTATACCCCAACGCGTATGTCGTAAGGGGTATATTAACTTTGTCATTCCGTTTGTAACGCCAAGAAGGAGGCGTGGCAGGTATACAAAAATATATATATTTTTGATCAGCATCATCTCCTGAGTCGATTTCCGTGTGTCCGTCTGTCTGTCCGTCTGTCCGTCTGTCGACACGATTACAGCCGCAATTTTAAAGCTATCGCGATGAAATTCAAAATATAAGTTTATTTTTAAAAAAGGACTACCAAGTTCGAAAATGAGCCAAATCAGATGAAAACCACGCCTATCTCCCATACATAGTGACTTTATATTAACCGTTAAATGTCTTTAAAATCCACAAAAATTAAAGAAATGCCTTGAAATTTGGTAGGTGAGCTTTGCTCTTCAGTCTTAATCATGACTATAAAATTTGGAAAACTCGGATGTAAACCACGCCTACCTCCCATACAAAGTGGCTTTATTTTAAAAGTAAAATCTCTTAAAAATCTGCTCAAATTAAAGAAATGTCTTGAAATTTTGCATATAGGCTTTAATATATAACATAGATCACCACTATGATATTTGGGCAAAGTCGAATGAAAACCACGCCTACCTCCCATACAAATTGGCTTTATTTGAAACGTTAAAGCTCTTAAAAATCCACAAAAATTAATGAAATGTCTTGAAATTTTGCATTTTAGCTTTGATATACAATATGAACCATCTCTATGATATATGGCAAAATCGAATCAAAACCACGCCTACTTCCCATACAAAGTAACGTCATCAAAATAGGAAAACTTTCGTAAATATATAAAACTGAATGTCATCGTGTATGTCGTGACTAAAGACTTCGAATATACTTCAATATGGTCGCGGGGGGGCTATTTTAGCTTCGGTACCCTGCCGAAGCTCCACCCTTACTAGTTTTATTATATGTTTAATAATAGTTCAATAATTCACAAAAAAATTTAAAAATAAAAAAATAAAAACTTAAAAAAGTACGGGCGGATGAGTGCTGGGAGTGCTAAAAAAAGGGTGGTACCATCTTGACACGATATCAACTTGAAAAAAAAGGTTTTTAATTAGTAAGCGTATCACTATATCCCAAACTAGGGAAGGTTTGAAAAAAGAAGTCATTTTTTGAACATTTTCTTTTAAAGTCTTAAATTTTTTCAGAAATATTAAAAAACAAAATTTTTACATAATTCTAATCCGAGTCATAGAGGATCAAATTTTAAATTAATCGATACATTAGAACTTCAGATATCATGTCAACCATGTTGGAAAAATTAGTTTTGGGAAAAACGCGTTTAAAGGTTTGAGAAAAGTTAGACGCAGTCAAAGTCAAAGTTACAGGTGTCACTAAAATAGCTATAATTACGTAAATAATTGAAGCAGCATATATTTTAAAGGTATAATCTTTGAAAATATGCAAAAAAAAAACGATTTTTTCAAAATTCTACACTAGGATACTGCCTTATGAATTGAGTAGTTAAACTCGGTTCTGATGATTCGAACAAAAAAATATTTGACTCATAATCTTTCAGAATTAATATTTACTTAAAAATTTTAAAGTTCAATATCAGATAAATCAACAATAAAAAGTTGATATAAATTAAAACCTTTAATAAACCATTTTTAAAACGCAATTAATCACTTTTAACAAAACTGCTTTCAATTTTGTACGCACACACTACAAGAACACAAAAAAAAAAAGCTGTAATCTCAAGAAGCAGCTGCAAATCTCTGTCAAATCATGGAACAAGTGTACCGATAACTTAATTGTAAACATTTACTTCAAGAAGAATAAAAAAAAATTTAATTTAAATAATTTTTATTTATTAGTATTCGCGTGTGCTACAAAAGTCAGTATTTATTTATTTACTACAGCTGGTTCTCTCTCTCTCTCTCTCACTCTCTCTCTCTTGAGTTCGTTTCGTAAGCCTTCAATTAATGCACGACTTGCTGTGCGAACTGAACGGCCACATGGACCGTACGACCCCCTGACTGACAGACAACAACAGATCGACAGTGAGTGAGCCCGATAACGTTAAACATTTTATTTAAGTTTCTATTTTAAGTTGTGGTCAATTATTGTGTGCCTTTTTATTTATTCTTAAGTTTTTCAACTGAAATTTAACTGTGCACACAGTGGCGCACCATTTAAAGGGGAGACTACAATGCAATTTCTGCAGTGTCGTAACTTTTGCATAAAATGCTATCCCTTCGCTTGGCTAATTCAGTTGGCATCTTTATAACGCTATCGAATTATCGAATTATTTCACATAAAACTCAGAACACAAATACCATAGCGCAAAAAATAAATTACCACATCGACGAAATATCTAACTACAACATTCTTACACCACTTAAGTGTGAAGCTATAAAATTAATTAATGGCCTTCCATTTTTTTTTTTTGTTTTACAATTACATAAAGATACTTTTTGCTATTTTGTAATAGGGGGAAAAAAAACAAATATAAAAATAATTATATAATACTATTTAGATGTTTGTGAAACAGTAGGCCCAAGTTAGCGTAATGATTGCGAAATCTGCATTAATTTATATATCAATAAAGAATTTGTTATTCTAAACAAATAAAATAAAAGCTGCGCATAACAGCACCCTAAATCTAACTTAAGCAATTATATGGCCACTTTCGGCGCCTCTGGCTGATGGCATCATCAGCAGCAATTGGTCGTTTATTCAATAAATTAATGGCAAAGCATTTATCGAAGTCAAAATGCTTGGCACAAATAAGACTGAAAAATAATGTAGCTGCTGGAGAGCTACTTAAAAGCTATTGAGAGAGCCTCAATACTCAAGGCATGGAATAATAATTTTTTTTTTTTAAATTACTACATTACTATTAAACGAACATATTATTCGAGTAGTCAATAATTAAAATATTTTAAAATTTCGTATTTTATTTGTTTCTCTCGCTTTACATGACTGAAAATTTATGGAAGACCTTTATTTTATTATCAGAGTATAACTATCAGGAGTACCAATTGAGTTGAATTGAGTTGAGGAAAAACTAGTTTTTAAAATGAAGTTTCTGCTAAGATAAATGGATAACATTTTCTGTTTTGATTTATAATTTGAATATATATATATAAATTTCTTGAAGCACAGACTATCGTTTAGATAGACTTACGCTGATAGACTACAGTCACATCCAAATGGTGTGATTCCAATTGCAACTACAAATTGCGGGCTAAATCCTGTTGGGGAGGTCAAAAGATGGGTGCGTGCGAGGCTTGAAGAGATGTACTCCAGTGCCTATCCCAGCAGTCGTAGAAGACTATAACCACTTTATGGTTGGAGTGGATATCGTCGATCAAATTTTAGAATAGGATTAAAGGAAAATCCCAGAAATGGCCGGTTAAAGTTTCTTTCCCATTTTTTTGATCCTGTCATTTTTAATTCCTGGATGGAATTCAGGAGAGACTGTAAGTTCTTAAATGTTGTTCCTAAACAATTAATTGATTTTTGAAATTGAAATCGGCGAAGTATTTGGCAAAAGAAAAAAGTAGGCAGTGGTTGGACTGCCGACTTAGTTATGAAATAACAAAGCTCTTATGAATTTTCGAAGTAGCTAGAGTCGGCAAATCAGACGCGTCGAAAGCTTTTTTAACTCTTTTTATCAATTTATGCGTTATTGAATGTAAAAACTGCTCTTTTTTAATGTTTATATATTATAGATATTTGTAACACAATTACTTTGGTTTAGTAATCGGTAATTGGCTCGTTAATCGGTTGGTAACCACTTCGGTAATTGGTAATCGTTTGGTAATCGTTTCGGTAATTGGAAATCGGTTGGTAATCGTTTAGGTAAGCGGTAATGGGTTGGTAATCGCTTCGGTAATCTGTTGATAATCGCATCGGTAGTGGGTAATCTCTTCGGTAATCAGTAATGGGGTGGTAATCGCTTCGGTAATCGGTAGTCGGTTGGTAATCGCTTCGGTTATTGATAAATGGTTCGTTAGTCCGTTGGTAATAGCTTCGGCAGTCGGTAATTGGTTCGATAATCGGTTCGAAATTGGTAATGGGTTGGTAATCGCTTCGGTAACCGGTAAATGGTTCAATAATCGGTTGTTAATCGTTTCGGTAACCGATAATGGGTTGATAATCGCTTCAGTTATCGGTAATCACTACAGTAATCGGTTGAGAATCGCATCGGTAATAGGTAATCCCTTCGGTAATCAGTAATGGGGTGGTAATTGCTTCGGTAATCGGTTGGTAATCGCTTCGATAATTGATAAATGGTTCGTTAATCCGTTGTTATTAACTTCGGCAGTAGGTAGTTGGTTAGATAATCGGTTCGTAATTTGTAATCGGTTGGTAATCGCTTTGGTATTCAGTAAATGGTTCAGTAATCGGCTGGTAATCGTTTCGGTAATCGGTAATGGGTTGGTAATCGCTTCAGTTATCGGTAATCGATTCGGTAATCGGTTGATAACCGCATCGGTAGTTGGTAATCGCTTCGGTAATCAGTTACGGGGTAGTAATCACTTCAGTTATCGGTACGTATAGGTTGGTAATCGCTTCGATAATTGGTAAATGGTTCGGTAATCGGTTGGTAATAAGTTCGGTAGTCGGTAATTGTTTGAATAATCGGTTCATCATCGCTTCAGTAATCGGTAATGGGTTAGTAATCGCGTCGGTAATTGGTAATTGGTAAATGGTTCGGTAGTAGGTTGATAATCGCTTCAGTAGTTGGTAATTGGTTCGGTAATCGGTTGGTAATCGCTTCGGTAAATGGTTCAGTAATCGCATGGTAATCGGCTGGTAATCGCTTCGATAATTGGTAAATGGTTCGGTAATCGGTTGGTAATAACTTCGGTAGTCGGTAATTGGTTTAATAATCGGTTGGTCATCGCTTCAGTAATCAGTAATGGGTTAGTAATCGCTTCGGTAATTGGTAATTGGTAAATCTTTCGGTAGTAGGTTGATAATCGCATCAGTAGTTGGTAATTGGTTCGGTAATCGGTTAGTAATCGCTTCGGTAATCGGTAAATGGTTCAGTAATCGGTTGGTTTATTTTTTTTTTATTTATTTATTTAAAAGAAACATAATTATAAATAATTATATTACAGAAAGCTATAGGCCAAGTAATCGGTTGGTAATCGCTTTGGTAATTGGTAAATGGTTAAGTAATCGCTTCGGGTTGATAACCAGTTCGGTAGCTGGTAATTGGATCGGTAAATGGTTCAGTAATCGGTAAATGGTTAAGTTATGGGTTTTAATCGCTTGGGGTTGGTAACCGGTTCGGTAATCGGTAAATGGTTCGTAATGGATTGGAAATCGCTTGGGAAGTCGGTAATCGGTTGGTAATCGATTCGGTAATTGGTAATGGGTTGGTTATCGCTTCGGTAATCGGTAATGGAGTGGTTATCGCTTCGGTAATCGGTTACCAAGTGATTACCAACGTAATCGCTTCGGTGATCGGTTGGTAATCGCGTCGGTAAGCGGTAATTGGTTGGCAATCGCGTCGGTAAGCGGAAATTGGTTGGCAATCGCATCGGTAATCGGTAATTGGTTCGGTAACTGGTTGGTAATCGCTTCGACAATCGGTTATTGGTTCGGTATTCGGTTGGTTATCCCCTCGGTAATTAGAAAAAAAAGCTCACTAAACATGTTTGCCTAGCATAACCCCAGGCATTAGCAATGATATACAAAGCACCAGAAATGAACAACTTAAAGCTCAAATGACAGATTGCGCTCAAACTTTAAGACAGGATAGAGAACAGTTGTGCCAACTTAGTGAACATTTTTACAAGTACTTTAAGCGGACAAAACAAGAAAGAATTGTCTGGCGATGATGTTGATAACATTCCTTTAATTAAGCCATAATCAATATTGATTTTTGAACACCAACATAGTACCACTAATTGCAGAGATTTGTCAATTTCACGCCCTCCTTGCCCACTTTTGATTACGGGCTGTCCTTATCAACGCCGCAATTAGACTCTGCAACTCTATAGAACATTTTTATTTGTATAAAACTCAATTATTATCTGCTATTCGCTTTGCCCACAACTGATAGTAGCAAGTTGTGTTAATTTATGACTAAAAATAGAAATTAAATGAAACGAATTTATTTAACATATTTATTTTTATTTCATTTGCTACATTAATTTATACTCTTGTTTTTTTTTTATGAAGTTAACGACGAGCGCGCGATACGGTTGTCGTTGGGTAGAGTAGCATGCTGTTTGAGTATTTCGAATCGATTCAAAATCGAGTTCGAATCTGAGTACGCTGGCGAGTCTGCGAATCTATGTGACACGGTTTTAATGTATATTTAGTACAATCAAACCATTGTTGAGCCTCAGCGTAAAAATACGACGCACATTAGTTATGGCGCGCCGAGATAAGGTCTTACATAGGGACCTGATAACTAGACGAAGGCAGCTGTGACTGATAAGCGGCTAGGCCGCGCTAAAGCTAAAGCTTTGTAGAGCTTAATGCTATTTTTGTGTGCTGATATGATTCTCTTGTTGTTGTTGTTGTTTTAGCACTTCAACAAATGTAGAGACGCGCGAGACTAATATTGGTCACGCCTGCATATGACAACATTTTTAAAACAAAACAGCAGCAAATCTCTGACTGTAAACGATAACGTTAACTAAGCTACATAACGATAGATAAGCTGACGGCAATGGCTGATTAAAGCTGCTTTGCTGCTGAAACCGTTAAAAGTACTGCCATGACCTCAGTTATCGCGGAGTCGTTAATCGAATATCGGAACATCTTGAGAATTCAATAAAATATGTACTAAAAATAGGCTAAAAGTGACATATAATTGAAGTGTTTCGTTAAAACTATAGCGGATACATAGATGCAACTTTAAAGCGATACACAAACACACACACACACATTCATTTGCTGTCAACCGTAGTGGTCGCCATGGGCGTACGCAGGATTTTTTTTTTTTTCTAAGGAGCAAAAGAGGTCTACGTGGAAAGTTCACGTATTTGAGAATTATTCTGGAATGCTCATTAAAAAAGTTGACATAGGGAATTCTATTTTCTGAGATGTTTGGTGAAAATTTTGTGAACATAGCACGCTGGGAATTGCTTAAAAAAAGCTTTAGCTTCTAAACACTTAGATGTAGTATTACCAAGTTTTGATACTTTATTTAAAAAACATCAAAAAAAATGGGCAATATCTTGTCCTCGCTTTTAAATTTTAGTACCCTACACTCGGAAGCTTAAGCTTTTTACAAGCCTTATAGCATGCGTAGAAAAAATTTTCGGACGTTACTTGTCGGACGTTACACTTTTTTTTACTGTGATTAAATTGGGTAATTAAGTAATTTAGTAACTAAATGATTAAGTAATTAAGAAACAACTTCAATATATTGTTTTCTCTTTGCTTTAATTATTTCATTAATATCTCTAGCCTATACCTTTAATTTTTAATAAAACAAAAACATTTACGAAACATTTACTTAACATTTACTAAAAGGAAAAACTACATTTGTGGCTCAGTGCTGACGATTTGATCATTATGGTAAATTAATTAACGTATAAATTTCTTAAAAAAAACAAATTTAAATGTTTCTCCAAGACAATAACCTAAAATTAAAAGTTTTAAATAACTTTTTTTCCTTCGGTTGACCATTTCCTGGATTTGCCCATATGTAATTTTTTTAAAACGTATACAACTTTTCTTAAAACGTTCAAACGATTTAAGTGCTAACCTTTTTAGAACATCAGTATATGTCATAAAAAGTCATTCTTATGACGTAACTATGACGTAACTGGCGTAACAACTAGTATTACTTTGTAATTAAGATTGGTTAAACAATTATTCTAACAACCTGACCTAACGCTCAAAAATGATTTAAACTATCAAACAGTTAGAATTTGTTTGTAACAATCGGAACAAGTTTCTTTAAAAGGGTTAAAGAATCAATCCAAGTTTTTATTAATATGACCGTTAGTTTTTGATTTTGTTTCTATAGCCTTTGCATTAGTCATAGTCTTAAGTCTTCGATAAAATGGGCTTGACCGTGGAGACCGTCGAGCCACTCCCATTTTTTTACACGACATAATTTTAATGTTTTTTACCATATGTGAGATTTTTCTTTGAGAATAAAATCCATTTTATAGATTATTCACTCAAATGGACGTTTCAGTGGGTGAGCCACTTCCATTATTTTGTCAAAAATGTTTACTCATTTGTAATACCTATATGCCAAAATTTGTTTTTGTAGCCTGAACACAAGCCATTCTATGTGTTTTAACTATGGAAGGAAATTCAACGCTTCTGCCTCAGAGCATACTCTGAATAGTCATAGCTTATAGCTCAAATACTCGAAAAGGCGCAAGTAGTCGCAAAAAAATTTGGTACTACCACAAAAAAGAAAAGTTTGAAATGTGGGCTCAACAGACTCAACATGGATTTCAGTGGATTTAAAAAAAATACAGCTCATTAAAATTTAGAAATTTTTAGGAAATAACACAAAAAACGTACAAATTCAACCATGCATTACTGTTCCAAGAACAAAAACTTAAAAAAAAAAACAAAAACACAGAACTGACTCCTTATTAATGAGCTTTCATAGTGTAAAGTTTTATTAAATATGTTTTATAATTAAAGTTTTCATAGGCAAGTTTTATTGAGAAGTGTAAAATCTATAACAATTTCTTCAAAAAAGCACCATCTTTGGTTGACCGTGGAGACTACAACATGCGGTAATTTAACAAACAAAATCAATTTTCCTAGATTACCTTTTCAAAAACCCTAAATGCAAGAGTTTATTTAGTTAAGGTGTATCTGAAACACTCTACTTTATAAAGAGTGTTCATTAAAAAAAAGCTATACTGAAAAATATACTCTTAAATATTAATTTAATCGTAATTTTTTTTTTAAATTTTCAACCATGAAACACAAAATTGTATTTTAAAATCATGAGATATTGCTATTTTATAGGACATCGTAGAATTTTTAAGATACATATATTAAGTCCGTAGAGCACAATTTTCATACGATGTACAGTGTCGCGAAATGCTTTCTGGGTGATCGAAAATCTGTTACTTTTTCACTGGTTGAGCTATTTCATTCCGGTTTTTTTTTTTTTTTTTGTTTTTGTTAAATTGGAAATCAATGTGGAACAGAAATATAAAATCAAAGTTCAATTGTGCAGAAGGGAGCTTAGTAGGGTTGCCGCAAGCTCAACAATTAAATATGTTTTTGCTTCCTATGTAACAAAACTTGTATTTTATTGGAAAGGGTTAAAATATTTTCAAAATGTCTGTTTCTTTTTGTTGAAAATCTATGTCATTATGAACACAGAATTAAATTTTGGCAAAAATGCTGACGGCAGGCTTTGTTGGGTTACCCATTCTCACCGAAAAAAGGGATTTCATTAAAAGCGTGATTGAAATTAAAAACTTTTTCACGGGTTGGAATATTATTTTTTTTTTTTTGTGAAAGTCGATGTGCTTAAGAAAACAAAAATCGATGTGTATTCAGCAGGTTCCGAAAATTTTGTATAAAGCAATGTTGAACTATAAGCCACTTAACTACTAGAAAAATTACCACGATAAGAAGACTAACATTTTCTTATAAGTAAATCCGTAACCAACTCGTAAAATTTAACAGATCACTAAGCGAAATGTTTAAATTCAATTGACTTTTTCGACAACATTCAAAAGGTTTAAAAATTTTATATAGTGCAAGGTCTCTAGGGACCTTGTCACCAATACTAGTACTAAATGTGTTGAAATGCACATAAAATACAAACTAGCGCTGGTATTGTTTTGAAACCTGGTTAAATTGTTTCAGCATAATTTTTTCTTGGAATACATATAGCATCAGTTTTCTAAAAAATACGAAGGAAAAGTTATGAACAACCAAAAATTTAAAAGGTCCATAGGGACCTTCTCACTAGCCGGAGGGTTAAGGATGCATTTAAAAAGTTTTAAGAATGGTCTGCATTCTAGGGAGAAGGTGCAACTGCCCCTTTCCTCTTCCACTGCGGCCGCCCTTGGTAGCCACTATATTGTTGTTGCTGTCGCTTGTTTTTTTATCGCTGCTACGCTTGTTGGTACTTTCACTCAATCTCACTAAATAAGGTTTTATTGCTTATAAATCAATCGAGAATTTTAATGGCTACATTGAAATTTTATGTTGTTTAGATTGCAAAAAAAAAAAAAAAAAAACAAAAAAAAATAAATAAAAAATTGATTTTACTCAAGTGATGAGTAAAAGAAAGAAAAATAGATTCTATTTGAGAACAACGCATAAAAATAAATTTATTGATTTTAATAACAGTTAAGAAATTTGTGGCTCTTTCAATCCATGTTTATGAGGTGAAGATGTTTATATTTAATAAAATTTAGCTTTTGCTGTTATCTGCCTGCAATGAATGGAACGCAGCTGTAAGAAGTTGTCGATATTTAATAGCTGCTTATTTATGCTTAAATCGCAAGAGTTTATAGCGAATGGAATACAAATTTTTTTTAATAATTTACCATCGTTCAGTGATTAACAATAATGTGAGTAAAATTGAGTTATCGTTTTTAAGGCTTAACTTATCGGCACTATGACCCCTTTCACATTGGTCAAGAATTGAAAGCAACGAAAGTGAGAACAAAAGGGAACAAGAAAAAATTGACGGTACAGAAACATTGGTACCGTCAATTTTTCTCCCTTTCGTCGCTTCCGATTTGCGGCGAATTGCCCACAAACTCTGAAAATTGAATTCAATTCTTGACCAATGTGAAAGGGGTGTATCTAATAGAAATGTAAATTTAAAAATATGTTTTTAACTATATTCGTGCCCTGACCAATTTCACCACCTTTACACACTATACGCACTTTGAGCATATTTCATATGATTGCATGTGCAGCGTTTTTCAGCTTTCCTTGCCCTGTTCGGCTCGGCACAGCAACCAGCCGACACTTTAAAAGCTCCCTAAGGTTGCGAGCATAGTGGACGCCGGTTCAGACAGGTAGGTAGATTCACATTGTAGCAATAAAGAAATCAAGTCATGCATCTCTTTTGCTCTTATGTGCTTTCTGATCTCATCTGCCTGCCTGTCTGAACTGGCGTTCACTATGTTCGCAACCCAAGTCATTCTTACACTTACAGCCGTGGACACATAAATAGCACAAAAAAACTTGTAGGGTGTTTCACATAAATTTAAATAAAATACACAGAGGAATACAAGCATTTATTTCATGGTATTTGCGTTTAAGCATTAAAAACTTAAAATTCGTAGTAATTACTTTGTAATTACGAATTAAAAATTAGAAAATTAATGAAAAATCTGAAATTGCTCTTTAGCTGAGGTGGACGTATAAATAGCGCAATTTGGATTCAGAAAAAAGACATAGTGATTTATTTTTATTTTACAATGAGCTTACGTATATGCTTACTAGTACTTGGTACTGTATTCCGAATTGCCCAAAACAGCCGGACATCTTCGTCCCATACTCTCCACAAGCTTCCTGACCCTATCCTTCGGAATAGAGTATCAAGACTTCTCAATTCCACTCCATAACTCATCTTAATTTCGAAATTTTGGTTGCTTATGCTGACCTTCACATCATTCCATAAATTTTCTATGGGGTTGAGGTCTGGCTTTGAGCCGGCCAATTCAAAATATTTCTTTTTTCCTTTTTTAGCCAATCAATCACAACCTTTGCTGTGTGTTTTGTATCATTATCGTGCATAAAAGTCCACCTAATAAGCATGTTTTCAAATACAAATGATGCCATCTGCTTAATAAGATATCTAAATACATATTTTTGTCCATTATTCCTGGTATACGAAAAATTGGCCCAACGCCGTGCCAGGAAAAAGCTCCCTAAGCCATTAAATTCCCTCTTCCATGCTTTAATGATTTTTTTTTTTTTTTTATATACTACGGATCAACTCTTGCCGTTTGGGGCGCCGAACAAAAGTTTTTCCATCTGGTGCAACCCTATTAAATTTAGTTACGTTAGTCCAGATCACGTTCTTCCAAAATTGGTCTTCTTTATTCACATTGTCCCTTGCAAATGCTAAACAATCCTTCAAATTTTTTTTTTTGTTAAGAGCGGCTTTCTTCGGATAATGCGTCCATAAAGATTGGCTTCATGTAGTCTCCTAGATACTAGTTTTCTTGAAACATTAAGGCTTTTTTTTCTTCATTTATTTCCCTCATCATTTTGTTTGCTGAGTGGAAGCGGTGGTTTTAATTAAAAAATTATTAAATTTATTATTAATTAAATTATTTGAACCATTTGATGTAACCAGCTTGACTGCATTATAGACCATTTTTGCGAAATTTTCAGAATATCCTCGATTTCAGATGGTTTTTTTCCTTTTCGACTTAGATCGTGAATTATAGACCTTTTCTTCGGGAGTGCAATGTTCGCTACGACCCATTTAATTTAGAATCGGCGAAATTAATTTAATAAAACTCTAAAATTTTAAAAAAAAACACCCGATCTTGTTAACTTTTATTCACTAACTAACATGTGTGCTATTTATATGACCACAGCAGATCGTACATGCCTATACAGATAGAGATGGCCTGAGTAAATAAAAAAAAGTGACGGTATATCTCTCACGGAGTTTTAAACAACGTCACACTGGAGTCTCAAAAAATTATAACTACAGTTAATGAATGCATTATTAGGCTCAAACGAAACTTTTACAAAATAAGTTGACATTTGTGCCATTTATGTGTCCATGGCTGTATATTCACAAATAAAATTGCCTATTTTTTTAAAACATCCAGTTTTTAAAAATGTTTATACTAAGGTAGCAAAATCCTTTTTTATTAATAGACAAATATAGGGGAGACTGGGGTACCTTCGGCAGTTTTTTTTCAAAGGCCTATATTTCAGAAAAGATTTATCATACAGAAATATCTATTGGCTTATAACAATACCTTTTTTTTTATTATTAAGATTTTAGTACGAAGTTTCTTCCAGAAGTTTTATTTGTAATTTTTTTTTTCTTAATGTTTTAAAAAAGTAGTTTTGGCTGAATGTACCCCATGCCGGGGTAGCTTCGGCATTTTTGGGGGGCACCTTCGTCGTTCAAGCTATTAAGTACTATAACGTGATTGCTCGAAGTATTTTTTGTTATTAAACGCATTTTTATTCAAAAGTATTTAGGAAAAAAAAAAACAAACAATTATGCATTGAAAAGAATTATCGTATGTTATACTTGTTGAGATTGACATTGAAAATTAATTTTGTGCGACAACGAGATGTCGAAGCCAGATTTGATGGTTCAGGAAGCTTTATTTCTATTTCGCTTCGCAACACCAGAGAAATATCATCAATATCTGGCTTGACAAACGTCGGTGTTGCAGCTGGAAGTTTTCGAAGAAAACTGATTGTAAATGTGCAGTTGCCAAGGCACTCAATGATTTCAGCAACATAATATATTGGTTTCTTGCAGTTTTCAGCCATTACATTCACAAGAATGTAATCGCCTATGTTAAGGTCAACGTCATCAGTCAATTTATAATTTGAGATTTCGCTTTCTTCTTGCATATCGTCGTTTACGACAAAAGATCCAACTGATTGATCACTATCTGCAAATATCATTTGCCTATCACTTTCATCGGATGAAGAAATTTCTTTCCGAACTACCTTACGTTTTTTAGGTCTCCTTTGCTGGTTCTTTTCAACATCGTAGCTAGATTTATTTTTACGAGATTTGAATGCATTGTGAGTGCTTCCATTTTTTTCAAACTTTAAATTCTTTTTCGCTAATTGTGAATTTATTTTAGATTGTTTTTCTTCCACCTTTTTCTTCTCATCCCTATCTGTCAAAACTCGTGAAGTTCCAGAGTTGGCAGTCTTTTTAGAAGCGGTTAAGCGGTACACTGGCCGAATCTGTTCTGGTGTTTTAAGGGCTACTGGCGAAGCTAAATCTTCTATAACAGCATACCTATCGGCTTGGTTTTCCAAAGAAAACTCATCAGGCAGAAGCTGAACTGCACCTTCTATAGCAACATACCTGGGATGGGAAGTATGTGGTGGGAACGTTAGAATATGTATACCGTTATCCCTGGAATAATTGATACCTTCAATACTACAGTGGGATGAGTGGTTGTCGAGAAGCGAAAGAATCGGCCGCTCTTCGCAACAATTTGTGTTCTTCTGAATGTGTGTAAGGACATCTTTAAACGACTCTGAAATCATCCAACCACTTTTGCTTATGAGTCCTAGAGAGCCTGGGACACATCCATCTAAAAATTTTTCGCTATAACGCTGACGTGGGAAAATGTAAACTGGAGGAAGTCGATTTCCGCTTGCGCTGATTATTCCCACAAGCGTTACCAAACTGCCTCTCTCGGCTGACGTAGCTCGCCCAACCTGGCGTTTTCCTTTTTCTGCAATAACCTAGAAAATTAATTACATACGAATCGAGGACAGTCGTAATACCAGTTTCATCCAAATTAAAAATGTCTTTTGGTTCGAATGAGTGAGTCAGATATAGAGATTTCAGGTTTTCATAAAATTTGGCAACAGCTTCTTTATTAAACCCAGTCAACCTTGCCAAACTGGTTTTCTCTGGCTTACGGAGACTTAAACTCGGATTTCTTTTCATAAACGCATATAGCCAGTCTACGCTTGCTTGTTTATTTAGATTCCATTTTTCCGGAAGTGTTTTACCATATTCATATGCTAACTTTCGGAAAGCATCGTATGATAAACCATACTGCAATGCTGCACATTTTTTTATGTAGTCAACAAGCGCGATCTCTACTTCCTTGGTGAAAACTTGCTTTGAAGTGTATTTTGAATGAAATATTTGCGTATTAGTGGTCTCTTCGGCATTTATATCTTGTAAAGGATCTCGTTTTTTTTATTCGCGTTTCAATTGTCTGTCGCTTGATTTGGTATTTTCTGGCGGCAGACGTTGCAGTCTCTATGCCACTCAAAACATCTGCTATTGCTTTTTTCATTGCATTTTCATCAATTTGACCACGTTGGGTCTTACGTTTATAATTTCGGACCATTTCCAAAACGAAAACAATGTTGATTTACCTAAAAACAGGCGAAAAAGTATTAAATTAATAGGGGGTCACATTTGGCAGAAATGTTTTCCGGCATGGGGCACATTCGGCAGAAATATTTTCCAGCCAAATGTGCCCCAACATCAAACGCCGTATCCACCCCGAAGTCACTTTTTTTAATTTTTTCATTATTTGTCCAATTTTTACCACTTATTTTTAATTTTTATCACTTTTAACCATTATATTAATATTATAATTCTCATTCTGTAATACACTTAGTTTAAATATTTGAAAATTAAGAGCACAAAATACTTGCGTGAAAGAACCCAAAAATTACAGAAACTCACTTCAAAACACAAAATCACTTGTAGCTTCATCAGCTGTTTAGATAGAGATGGCAAACATTGTGAGAGTTTCTTTTACTAGTGATGGATAAAATCATACGAAAAAACAGTGCGGTAAAATCACTGCTTCATACCAAAAAAGCCATTGCTGGAGGTGCCCCAAAGACGGAGGTAGCCCAGTCTCCCCTATATTTGCTTAGCATAAATTTAATTAATACATCTATTTGCGCTCGTATATAAATATATATAAATAAAATATTTTACATTATAAAAACAATTTATCGTTTTAAGACATTTGACCACAGCTGCATATAAAAATATCATAGTCTATTAATCCATAATTTAGTTTATCAATACAATTCATGTACATTCATGTATATAGAATTCATAAATTATTTATTCAAATTCAATCTTTTATTTTTCAAATTCAATTTTTAATTAATCAAATTTAACTTTTTTAGCTACAAATTCAAGTAATGTAAAAAGTTGACTTGTTATAAGTTGCAATTTGATATGTTAAAGTTTGAATTTGAACTTTAAAAAAAACCTATATTAACCAAATACCAAAAACAAGGCGCTCATCTCTATAGCGCTACGTAGCGTTTTATAGCACCTTGTAAGCCCGTCCGCTGGCTGTAGGGCACACACGAAAAACAAGAAGTTCCAAAAAACACAAAAAAAAACCAAAAAAACAAATCTCTGTTGAAAGGCGACAAAAAACCCTACAAAGCAAAATTTAAATATAACCATACACAAAAAAAAAAAAGCAAAATCAAAAAAAACAAGTCCAACAAACAAGAATACATTTCCACAGTGCATGTTAGTTTGTATGCTCGTTTGCATGTTGCTTATGTGAATGCATGTGTGTTTATGTATCTACAAGTTACATCGTTAATATATTTTATAGTGATTTTTTGTTTCTTTTTTATTTATTCTTATTTCTTGATTTTTTGTTGGTGGTTAATGTTTTTCGGTTTTGTTGCTTCGAGTTTCTCACTCGATGTTATTGCTAGCTGCTGCCTCTGCTGCTGCTGCTGCCAGAGTGCAGCCTGCGTTGATTTGGCAAATGTTACACTTTCAACATTTGTCGCACAAACTGTGGAAGTTTCACCATTTTTTGAAATGAAACTTTTAGAGTCGCGTATAAAACAATACGACGAGCTAGATGGGGGTAAAATCAATGTAACGAAATGGTTCTCTATGAAAACTACAACACAGCAAGGTTGATTTATAAGGTTGTCGCAGGGCTAATCGCACTCTCTTCTCAGTACCCATAATTGTCAAAACCAGCCAATTTTGCGAATGACTACGAAAGAAAAACGGATGATAATAGAGAGCACTTGCAGATTTTCTATGAGATGTCAACTTCGATTTGACAATTATGGGCACTCGCTCTCTCCCTTGCGACAACCTTATAAATCAACCTTGCAACACAGCAATTCGCCGCACTAGTTGTATAAAAACAAAAATATTGCTATTTATATTTTTGCTTCCACTGAGGATTGAACACAGTACGTTTGTATCCATAGCCGGCTGTTCTAACTACTGGGCCGCATAGACATATTTATTTGCGTAACTAATCCCTGCGAGACATGCCTGACCGAAACTCCAACACATTGATACACTTTTCAGTGAACACAAACACAAGCAAACCTACTTGTCAAGTTTTTTTTTTTTACTTTGAAGCATGTAAGAAAGTGAAGATACAACAAACTTCATGAACTAGGCTTAGCTGTGTATGTGAGAAAGAGACAACCAATACAAACAATTTATGGCGGCATACGGCAAATGAAAAAAGCTAAAAACTAAACAAAAGCGCGAACATCACATTGATTATGTTTGCTTATGTTGGATAATAAAAAATAAAATAAAGTTGTGTTGTGGTTATAAAATAGCTCGTAATTGTTTTGTATTCCATCGCCAGCACTTTGCCGTTTGAGTCCATAGAAGCGATTCTGGACGCGGAGAAAAAATTGCTGACTCCGGAGTACGCGCCTGAATTTACGCGCCTGTACCTGAATTTACCTATTTTTGTTTAGTTTTACGTTGTTTAAAAACTGTTGTTCTTTTTATTTTATATACCTTTTTTATATTATTTAGATTAATTGTTTTAATAAATAAATAGTAAAATCAAAATTGAACATTTTTTATATCAAATATTTTGGTTTCTATTATGACTGACTGGAATTTTAATTAGGTGTAACTGATATTCTCGTCATAACTGACTAATAACTTAGTCAGATCTAACTGGTCTGCACTAACTGGCATTTTCGTTATAGCTGATGTGAGTGAGTGAGAAAACTATATGTTCGGTGGGGCTTAAAGTATTTGTGTGAGAATGTGACAAAAAATCACTCGTTTCCTTTAGGTGTAACTGACATTTTAGTTAGAGCTAACATGAGTGAGCGAGTATGCTATACGATGGGCGGGTCTTCCAAATACTTGCGTAAGAAAGTGAGAGAAGATCACACGCATGCATGAGTTTTAGTCAGATTTTGCACCTTTCGCTTAAGAAACTGATAGAAACATTGTTCTGCAGACTAACCAAAATTTCCGTCAGCACTACGGGTTAGGTATGATGAAATAACCAATCAATTAACCAGTACTTGTCTCGCAGGGATACTTATGTTAAATCAACAATCAGTACTTCTCTCTTTCTTTTATCACTGCATTGAGTCTTTCGTTCAATACTCTGAAAGTCCAATACGGTCTAAAAATTTAAATCCGAACGTAGCTTTTTTTCAGAACATTATCATACTTTTAGGCATTTCTCAAATTTAGTTTTGATAAATTCAGATTGATTGCATTGATTGAAATTTGTTTCATTCTTAGATCTGTGAATTTTTATAAAAATATCGTTCTTTCATATAATTCAAATGTAGTTTTTAACTCACATTTATATCGAAATAAAACACACAAAACAATCGAATTTAACACACAAAATACTGGTTACATGTTCTTCCATTACCAACTAAGCTGTCAGATTACGTACGATATGTTGGTCGAAACTAAAACCTAATAAGGATATGTTACTAAAATATTGTGCCAAAAATTAACACTTGTCAATGCATATGTAACCCACCCGGCGAAAGTTCGTTTGCAATGAACTTTTATTGAAGAAAAATTTTGTATTTTTCCCTAATTGGCGATCAAAAATCGAAAGTAATTTCATATCAGTGTTATCGCGTCAGTAATAATAAAAGTAAGTCTGAAAGTGCCAAAAAATTTATCCCAATGTATCCACCTTACAGTAAAAAAGTAGAAAATATAATTATGTATCTTCGCCTTTTTGTTGAAGAACTAACCGCTTTGGAATTGTAAACGAATAATTTTTCGAAACATAAGCGAACCTTCGTTTACGAAGTAACCGTTACGTACTCCAAACATATCTTTTTCGAATCGAATTGTTATCATCGCGAACTATTCGTAAATTTTTAAATTTTCGGTATCGAAGTCGGATTTTGTGCCGTGTGAGAAATAGCAGATTTTTTGTGATAATGTTGGAGTTTCTTCTATATATATACAATGTATATATAATATTATACATGTCTGCATCATTTAGCATTAAATATCGTCACAAATGCTACATAAAATACGATTCAAGTCGTGTAACGAAAAACGCATCAACATTTTTAACTGTGTATACACGGTAAAATAAACCCAAACAAGTATGCGCGGTTGCATAAGGTCAGAGCTTCTGACCACGAACCAAAGGTTTAGGGGTCCCAACTGCAGTTGAAATTTTTTGCTTTTTTAAATTAAAAATATTTACAATCATATGGGCAGTTTTTGTTTTTTTTTAAGAAAAATTGAAAATAAATTATATAAATAAAGCCAAAATTATATATCGATTGATGATTATTTTGGAAAAACAATAAATTCTTTTTGGCATCAATCCTTTGGAATAAATTTCAATTTTGACATATCAGAAAAGTTTTCCACTTTAAGATATTTTAATCATCAGCGAAGAGGAGACATTTGGCTTGCTTAACAGAAGACGATAAATCATTAATTAAAATAAAAAATAGCAATGGACCTAGAATACTTTCTTGTGGGACCCCAGAAGTAACAACAAATGTATTAGAACTAGTGTCTTGTTCTATTCGACAGACATGAGCCAAGCCATATGGCAGAATGAAAACCGAAATTCGCTTATATTTTAATTGGAATGAAATGAGACACTAAGTCAAAAGCTTTTGAGAAATCAGTGTAGATAACATCTACCTGAAAGTTCTCTTTAAATCATGAAATACAATACTCGGTAAACAAAGCCAAATTAGTTACAGTAGATCGTCCTCTTACAAGCCCATGTTGCTTATGCGCAATAAAACTTTTTACAGCAAAAAATATTTTATCTTTAACAATTTTTTTTAAGATATTGCTCTCCGAGGTTAGTTTTTAAATTGGTTTATAGTAAGCAATGCTGTTCTTTTTACCAGATTTGAAAACTGGAGTAACAAAAGCTACCTTCCAGGCATCAATAAAATCACCAGATTGCAATGATTCATTAAATATACTTTTTAAAGGATTTGCCAAAGATAGAGCACAATTTTTTAACAAAATTGAGACTTTGATTGATCAGTGCAAATCAGTTCTTAGTTTTATATTCAATAAGGCTGCAGAAAATATTGTTTTCTGTTCAAAACATACTTTCTGCCTTTTGTCGGTTGCCTGGTAGTGTTTAGATGCTTGAGAAACTCCCTCAAATTCTAGTTTTTTTCTTTTATCCCCAAAAAGAACTACAAATTTTATTTCATGTCGAATGTGTGGCATACACCTTTCTCCATAAAAAGTCGCATACACCGAGAAATTAACTCTTTTGTTAAAGAAAAAAATCTCTTTAAATTCTTGTCATTGCTCAGAAGCGCTCTTTGTGGCAATTTCTCTCACACGAATTAACGCAATGAACGCGGAGAGTGTAGAAAGCACACTCTTGTTCGAACG
Organism: Coremacera marginata; assembly: GCA_914767935.1. Classification (NCBI taxonomy): domain Eukaryota; kingdom Metazoa; phylum Arthropoda; class Insecta; order Diptera; family Sciomyzidae; genus Coremacera; species Coremacera marginata. Next base: position 145,576,310 of record OU612047.1, read on the forward strand.
CGGTGTAAAGAAAGAAGAGTGAAGAAATTAATAAATTGTGCTCAGCTGTTTGCAACAACATCAGCGAGAACAGCAGCGACGGGCTACAACATAAGCAAAATAATAATTTTCTTTGTGCTGCCAACCACGTCGCTGCACCCCCTCTAAGCATATGACAAGCACAGTGACGAAATAACACAGTGTGCGACACAGCGACTGACATAACGACCGTCACTTGTTCCATCTCTGACAATCATATTGCATGCTGCTGTAAATGCTTGAAAGTATATAAAAAAAAAATTAGCATGTAAGAGAGCGACTGAGTAAGTGAGAGCAGTGGTAATAAAAAATAATTGCTTTTGGGAGAATGTGCAGCAGTACTTTTTATCGGGGCTGCCAAGTTGTTCTCTGGACTGTCCGAATTTTCTTTTAAAAATAAACCAAAAGAATTGTAAAAAATTCAGCTTTTTTAATAAACACAATTTGCAAAAGCAACATATTTATAATTTTGACATTTTGTATCAGCATCACCACCTGAGTCGATTTCCGTGTGTAAGTCTGTCTGTCTACACGATTACAGCCGTATTTTAAAAGCTATTGCGACGAAATTCAGAATATAAGTTTATTTTTTAAAAATTAGGAACAAGTTCGAAAATGAGCCAAATCGGATGAAAACCACGCCTACCTCCCATATAGAGTGACTTTATTTTAACCGTAAAAATCTCTTAAAAATCCACAAAAATTAAAGAAATGCCTTCAAATTCTGCACATAAACTTTGATCTTTAATATAAATCCTGCCTGTGAAATTTGGAGAAATTGGATGAAAACCACGCCTACCTCCAATACAAATCAACTTTATTTTGAATTTGAAATCTGTTAAAAATCTGCAAAAATTAAAGAAATTTCCAAACTATTGTTGTGATATTTGCCAAAATCGGATGAAAGCAACGCCCAGTGCCCATACTAAGTGGCTTTATTTTAAACGTAAAATCCACAAAAAATAAAGAAATGTCTTGAAATTTTGCACTTTTGCTTTGCTTTGACATATAATACGAACCATTTCTATGATATTTGGCAAAATCAGATTAAAACCACGCTTACCTTCCATATAGTGATGTCATCAATATAGGAAAATTTTCTTAAATATACAAAACTGAATGTCATCGTGTCTGTCGTGACTAAAGACTGCGAATATACTTTAAAAAAACCATAGGGTCTTTTTATATATACACTGTGTCCCGCAATTGAGTGCAACTATTTACGGAGGTGAAAAGTTATGTCGAACTGAGCAAAAAATCGTGGGAGAGGGGGATCTATTTTCACGTTCTTAGGAGCTAAAGGGTTAATTAATATTTGACGACTTTGATTCACTTTATTGTTTCTAGCAGGAAAACTAACCTACATAAAACTAATTTTAACAACTCATTGCAAAGGTAATAAAATCACCTTTCAAATGGCATATCAGCAAACCCCGACGACTTAACAGTTTCCGAGCTGTGATCGTATGAAAATGAAATCAATCGATTGAAACTAACAAATTTCAACTTTGAGTGCAGATTTCTCAGAATTTCGCGTGATAAATGAAATTTTTTTCTATTATCATTTTTGTAATTTATTCAATTTTCTTTTAAATGACACCAAAAACATAAACATATCTTTAAAAATAAAAAAGATGGCTGTACTAAAAGGCAATACTTTATGTCATTGTTTTCTAAAACGTATAATTTTTTAAGTACAGCCATCTTTTTTATTTTTTAAGATATAATGTATACAACGTATACAATAATGTATAAAAATGTATACATTTAAGAATTTTCGAATCTTCCATAAAATTTAAATTTTCTAAATTTGCACAATACTATAAAAACATATTTACTAAGTCATTAAAAACTTGAATTTTTTAGCAATCACACCTAAGAAAAAAGTTTTGGCAAATTTTATTTCTGAAAATTAAAATGAATTACCAATTATTAAAATTTTGACTTCTACAAATTTTTTTATTTAAACTAGTTCCGTAGTAAAAATACGTTCAAGTAAATTATATTCTGGTTATCATTTGGTTCGGTTTCTTTTTATAGTAGGTATAGTTATATGCATAAAATATTTTAAAACTTACAATTTAGCCATTATTCATTTTTTGTGAAGGAATTTTGTGGATTCTATAATTAAAAATTCATCCTCCGTATTTGGACAGGGTGGGAAGACTTTTTATTGACTTGAAAAAAGTGTTTGAATGCGTTGGCCATGATATTCTTATAGAAAAACTAAAGTTTGCTGGATTTGGTGGAGTAGAAATACAATTAATTCAAAATAACTTGAGTAATAGGCATCAATTTGTTTTTAATGGAAGCATAAGGAGTGAATCGGAAAAAGCTGTAAGGAGAGCCCCACATAGTATTATGCTGGCACCTCTGTTATTTCTATTATTCATAAGCGACATAAAAAAATATCACTACGAATAGCAAACTGTTTCTTTTCGTAGATGATATCACCATCGTATATCCTAGCATGTCAAGACTGGCCCTTACAGCGAATATGGAATACGACGAATCCATTCAAACAGAATTCTTCCGAAAATACCAATCAATGAAGATAAAACTAAATATAGTGCCACCTCTAAACAGAAATATTGAAAAATTTAAAGTTATGATGAATGAAACGGAAGTAGTGGAGAAAGAGCATCAGCCACAACCTTTCGTGGAATCAATATATATTGAATATAGAAAAGAAATTATCGCATGGATTAGGATTACTGCACAAATTTAAAAGTAAACTTTCAATTGACACCAAATGCTTAATACATTTGCTTCTTATGCTTTCACACTTGACATACAGTGGAATTCACTTATAACGACCTCGGTTATAACAACATTTCTGTTATAACGTCGTATTCTTGAAGTCCGCACATTCAAATTGCTAATTTCTATGAAACTGAGCTCGCTTTTAACGTCGTCGGATATAACGACGTGTTCGCATAAAACGACGCAGTTTTCTTAAAATATTATCAAATATTTTCACTTATAGCGACGGCGAATATATGTTGAAAGCAAATTAGGACTAAATTTTTTGAAATGCTCGCTTTGTTGAAACGAAAAGGAACCGTTATGAAATTCATTGACTACTAGATTGCATAAACTTCCGTTGCACATGTGTTATTCAGATGGATTTCAGATACACATGTGATATTATTCAGTACGATTTTCTTCCTTGCAAGTGCGTGATTGATTTTTTACTGTGTTAGAAATGCCTCCAAAAACTAAACGTAACGCGTTCACCATAGAAGAAAAATCTGCAATTATTTGGCGGCTAGAGAACGGCGAACTTAATTCAGATCTAAGCAAAGAATTTCAAGTGCCCCATTCTACTATATCCACAATATGGAAAAACAAAGAAAAAATAACGAACACATTTGAGTCTAGGTCTTTAAAAATAAAAAAAGTTCGTGAAACACCTCATCAAGATGTAGAGAATGCACTGCTTACTTGGTTTAAAATCCAAAGATCGCGAAATATACCTCTAACCGGTCGTATTTTACTGGAAAAAGCCAATGACTTTGCTAAACTTTTAGGTAAAACAAATTTTTCTTGTTCAGAAAGTTGGATTTACCGTTTCCGACAGCGGCACAGCATTGTTACCTGCAAGGTTTCTGGTGAAGCAGCTGATGATCCTCAAGCTGACTGCAACACTTGGCTGCAGAATGTGTTCCCAAAACTAAGAAATTCAGAAATTTTTAATGCTGATGAAACGGGGTTATTTTTTAAGCTAATGCCTGATAAAGCTTTAAAATTAAAAGGTGAAAAGTGTATAGGAGGAAAACTTTCGAAAGATCGTATTACAGTTTTGGTTGCTGCAAACATGGATGGAAGTGTGAAAAGAAAATTGCTTATTATCGGAAAGTCAAAAAAACCTAGGTGTTTCAAAAATAAACAACAATTACTGGTTGATTATAAAGCCAACAAGAGGGCATGTATGACTTCTGAGCTTTTTGAAAAAGCAATTTATTCATGGGACCTTGAATTAAAGCGGTCACGAAAAAAAATTCTTTTGCTTGTTGATAACTGCCCAGCTCATCCCCAAATAAAGAATCTTGAAAACATTAAACTTGCCTTTTTACCTCCAAACACAACATCAGTTTTGCAACCAATAGATCAAGGAATAATAAAATGCCTCAAGAGTCACTATAGAAAGATGCTGGTATTCAAAACGATTAATCATATGGACAATGCAGCACCATTTAACGTCACTCTTCTTGATGCCATTGAAATGGTTGTATCTGCATGGGAAAGAGTAGACTCACGAACAATCAAAAAATGTTTCGAGCATGCAGGTTTTTATAAAGCTCAAAACAGTATCCCAACAGAGGAATCCAATTCTGATGATGAACTGGAGAATGAACTGTTGGCTCACCTTATTCAAATTTGGAGAACTGAGAGTCTTACTGGAGGCTGGAATGATTATGTTAACGTGGATAATGAATTATTCGTAGCTGGAGAGCCCACGGATGAGGAAATAATAGAATGTGAAGAGCCGACTGCAGAAATATCCAGCTCTATAGAAGATAACGTTTTGGACTTAGAGGATCCAATTCCTTCAGCCAGAGAGGCATTAAATGCTGTATCTACTTTTAAAAGGTTGGTTTTTATTACAGTCAATAAGGTTTAAACTAATTTTTTTATGTTTTTAAAGGTTTGCTTTATTTGGTGAAGGTGCAGAAAATTTGTCTCATGAATGCGTATTTAAACTTGAACGTGAGTTAGAGCGGATTTACAGCGCAAAGCAAAACTTCCGCCAGGTTAACATAACCGATTATTTTAAGAAAATTTAATTTTATTACATGTACTTAACATATGCATATTTATTTGCTTAATTCATATACTACATATGTTTATCGTCTGTCTTTATTTAAAAAACTTTTTTGTTTTTATTTTTTCTATTGCAAAATAATTTTTAATTTCTTTATAATGAATGAATTAAATTTACAATAAAAAAACAACAAAAAAAAAATTATGTGTGCTTATAACGACATTCGGTTATAACGACGAAATGTTCCGGTCCCTTCAGGGTCGTTATAACCGAATTCCACTGTATATGTCAATATGTTAGGCTTTTAAAAATACCACGGAATTGAAAAAATTGCAAGGAATGCAAAACAAATGTATTAAAACAGTATTTGGCCGACATTCAAGATTTCCAAGTCATCAATTGTTTACGGAGGAATTTATTTAAAAACTAGTAAAAAGTCAACACAAAATTTAGATATTAGGAATCAGTGAAGTATTTCATGCATGAATATGTTTTTAATTTCATCTCAACAGACCATAGAAAAAATGTGTGCTCCACTACGAATCCTCAAAATAAAAACTCTAGCGGAGACATGAAATTCGAATTCTTTACCGTATTGACGTAGAAAACTGCAATATTTTATTTTCCACTTTATAAAGATTTTTTTCATTTCGAACTTATTTTACTTAGACCGACGAGATGTCTTTTATGTATATGTTTTTATAGTTTAATATGAATTTATTGAACCTATAACATTTTTTTATTAGTAGATAAATTATTAATGTTTCTGACATTGAAATTTTCGAAAATGTAAAACTATAAACTCCGAGTTATACAAATAGTGTAAATTTTAAAAAAGTTATACATACACTGATACCAATAAGTCTCCGTACAGATTAGTAATTCTTATATATCGGTTTAAAAAAACAAGCTTCAAGTATAAAGGCTCTATAATTTGTATTTTATTTCAAAGATTTATTATTTAGGAATATTATAAATGAAAAGAATTCAATTTTTAGTTATAAGAAAACAAAAACCAAAATCGATTCATTCGATGATTCAATAAAACTAACCAAAAAAGTCTCCGTACAGTGCGTTTGAATTACAATGCTATTAAATGTTTACGTACTTATTTGTTTTTTAATATGTAGTTGGTCCACCTTTATTCCTTGTAACTGCATTTAGCCGGTTTTTTTTATAGAGTGAACTAGCTTTGTTGTTGTTTCTGGCTGAATCTTTGCCCACTCCTCCAAAAGCACTGTTTGAAGTTGATTTTTGTTTGTTATATTGTGCTGTCAAATTTTTGTTTCCAAATGGTCCCACAAATGCTCTATTGGACTTAAGTCCGGCGACTGAGCTGGATGATTTAATTACTTCGGGACATTGTAGAGCAACCATTCCTTCACCACTCCAGAGGTGTGTTTGGGGTCGTTGTCCTGCTGGAAATAGTTTGAATGATGCAAACCCAACTTATCTACGCTAGATTGTAGATTTTTCTTTAGAATATTTAAATATGCAAATTTATCCATTCTGCAATCTATAAAAATAAGGTTCCCTACTCCGGATGATGCCATACATCCCCATACCATCACATTGCCTCATCCGTGTTTGACGGTTGGGGTAAAATTCTTCGGAATCATTTCAGTGTTAGGCTTTCTCCACACAAAACGGCGACCATCCGAGCCAAAAACGTTGTATTTGCTTTCATCGCTAAATCAACCTTGATCCCAAAAAGTATTTTCTTTGTCGATGTGCTCAATCTCGGCGTACTCTAATCTCACCTTCTGGCTTTCTTTACGGGTGTAAGGCTTGCTACGACTTACGCGAACGTTGTATCCATTTCTTTTAAGAAGATTCCGAACTGTTTGTGGACAAACACTTATTCCGTCAGTGGTTTTTAGGTTTGCATCAATTATACAAGCACTACTTTTAGGATTTCATTCACTCCTCGGACGATCCTTCTTTCTAATTGATTGGAGATTTTTCTAGGACGACCAGATCTCTGCTTATTTGCAATGGTTTTGGTTTCCTTAAACTGCTGAATTACATACTGTACCCACGAACGAGGTATTTTAACAATTTTACCGATTTCAGTTAATGATTTTCCTTCATTTTTCAAGTTTAATATAACTGTTTTTGTTTCCATTGAAATTTGCTTGTTTTTATTTTATTTTGCTATTTTTATGATTTCAAATATACCAAAAACACAAATTCAAAGCTTCAAGTTAACTTTGTTAATAAAATAAACACGTGCTTCAGCTAAAAAGTTCCGTTACTTAATGAAGTTTGCCGTGGTACGGAGACTTTTTTGATATACAAAACCAGAGTTGCCGGATGTCTGCATGAGTTTCTCGTGGACTTGACTGTCGATATAATAGAACAGTGTAAAATAATAAAGGTGAAACTTTTTTTTTTTTTTTATCTTTTTTTCAAGCAGAATGTTGCTTGTTTTATTTATTTTCCTATTTTTGTCTTAAATACTCTGCTGTACGGAGATTTATTGGAGTCAGTGTATACTCTATTTTGTTGTTTTTAGGTTTTTTGTTTAAAATGAAGGCAAGAAATTAATTTTTCACATTTTTTTCACAATACATAATAAAAAACAATATTCTAGTCTTACTACATTTAAAATCATGCATCATTAAATTAATATTGTTCAAATGAATGCTAAAAAAAAAATTAAAATCTTATGGGACATCATCCTGAATGATTAAACATTTAAAATGTAAAATAATCAAACATATTTTTACATTATTTTGTGAAAATTCATTTAATTTTTTTAATCAAATATTAAACAAAAAACAAAAATTTTCTCCATTTCTCATATTATAAGCTAAATGGGGAGAATACGATTTCCTGGGTGCTGCGATTTGACAAATGGATTCGTGAAGTACTTTCAAAATAAATAAGAATGGCCGAAGGAAAAATTGATGTATCGATTTATTTTTGAGTTATTGATTTTTTAGGATAATTTTCTTTCTATAACATCTTTTAAGAAAATAGTTTATTGTAAGAAAAATTTCTTAATATACAATCGGTATTTATCGTTATGGCACCATTTTAAAGATAATAAAATAAGCTTTCAGAAGTTTTTTATACAAACTAAATCTGTTTATTATTCGAAATGTTATAGCTACTTGTATGCAAAAGTAAAATATTTGCGTACAAAAACAGCAATTTTCTCAAAAAGTACCGTTATTACTATGAATTATGACAAATACACTATTAAAGCCTAAAAATTTATCTTTCATTTGATATATAATATATGTGACTTTTTTGACTTTATATGGTGTTTTCTTTATGTTGAAATAATTTGCCCTTGTATGGAATGTTGTAATTTCAAGCATATTTACCTTCGTTGTTCTGCTTTCTTACTCCATATTTTCTAATATCACCATTATAATAAACAACTGCTTATATCCCCATAAAAAGTGGATTATAAAATATGAAATTCTATTTAAAGGATAATTATATCCAGATAATATGCCAGATAATATGTGATTTGCCCTTCTACGGAATGTTAAAAACAAGCTCGAAATGGTAATTTTTCAAACTTTCATGAATTTTATCTCCTAAGCCAATTGTTAACGGGTTTTTTTTTATATATTTCGGCCTAGGAGGTTAAAGTTAATATAATAAAAATAAAAAAAAAAATAAAAATTTTGGGACTTGCCAACTAAAGTGTAAATATCTTTGCATTTATTAAGTACCTATATATAACAAATATATCGACTGTAGTGTTGATTTATAACTAAAAGTATACTTTTTTTTATATGAAAGTAAAGGTAAAGTTGTAGGCTTTAAAAGTAAAATAGATTTTAAGCACCTTAATACTGCAAATTTTTGAGAAAACAACGATTTTATGAGCAATAAAAAGTAAATATATTATGAAATCACTTAAAAAATTAAATATATTGCTAAAATATATTGGATATGTATTTTTTTGGAAAGATAATTTAATTATCTTTGAAATAACGCGTCAATATTGAAGATCCATTGGATATTGGCAAAGATGTAGATGTTTTTTTGAACAGATCTTGTAGCAAGGAAACATTTTGAAAAAATCGATAGCTCGATAACTAGTTGAGGTATTGATTTTTTGTTTGACCAAACCTATTTTTTATTGTTTTGAATAAGAAAACACTTTTAAATCGCAGCGCCCAGGAAATCGTAATCGTGTATATATCTTCTTTATTTTTAATCATTATTAAACAAAAAACAAAATTTTCTCCACTTTCCTGATTATAAGATAAATAGTTATTTCAATAACCTTTCATTTGACGTTTAATTTATTAAAATCTGCCATATCGTTAAAAAGTTATAGAAATTTTAATTTCATCAATATTGGAATATTTTAAAATTTTAGGCTGAGCACTTCAAATATAAAGGCCCATATATATGTCGGTCGATTCTTTTTCTTTTCCCAAATTTCCAATCTGATTTCCGTACAATTCGTCTATTAGGCATCCCTGATTGTTTTATATATATATATATTTATATTTGCATTTCTGCCTTTACATGTTACTGCTTTTTTTTCCTATATTTTGCAATAAGCTGGAGAAATAACAAGATGTGAGCAAGAAGTGAGAAAAATACTAAAACAGCTGATATGTAACTATACAGGTAAATATGTAGCCATGTAAGGCATTATATGCCAAATGTAAATACGTTTTTTGTTGTTGTGAACATATGTTTTCCATATACTTTGTTGTTATATATATGTTGCTCGCCCCTTTCGATCATCTGTTTTGTTTTGTGAGCAATGTTCTCTGATTTAGCTCTTGAGAAATTAAGTAAATAGACAAATATACAGTGTGATATATATACATACAGTTTTCAACACCCCACTTCCTTCCCTCAACAAGAATCGACCAGATTCGGTAATTTTTATATGATTTCTTCGCTCATTACGCGTTTTCTCTTTCCTACACACTGGAGAAAAATCATATGTTTTTTAATCAATGCTCTTCTTTGCTATTTGGTTGCTTCTCATCTGCAGCGCGCATGTTTTTGAGCACAGCTCTTTTGTTCGCTGCCGTTGTCGTCTCATGCGACGCCTGCGTTTCCAGCTGTGCTTTTCTTTTCACTCTGTGCTGTGCTGAGCAGCGACTTCTCTTGTTCTGCCTCATGGAACCTCTTCATACAACCAAAAACTATAAAAGCAGACGCACACAGCCGGCCGGGTTAGTAGCTTTGAAACACTGCTGATATTCGTAACATTTTCTTCGTACCCACGCGACCGACCACACAAACTCACTCAGTCAGTCAACTGAGGCAGGCACCGACCGACAGAAAAACACAAAAATATAATATAATAAAGAAATTAAATCAAACCCAATTCATATCCACACCACCAACAACCGCCGCCGTCATCACTCCGTCAACATCAGCTTCACTCAACTCATTTAATTTCGAAAAGAACGCCTGTTTTTAGGCATTTTAAGACGCACGAAAAGTCAAGCTACCAAGAAAAAAAAAATTAAATACCTACAAACTGCAAACGATTTTTTCCTTAAATTTGCAAAATTTGGTTACTGTGCGAATATCAGAGAGCGAAGCAGCAGAGGACTCAAAAAATAAAAATTGCAGCAGCAGTCAAAAGTCAAAGAAAATTTTTGCCATTTTTTCTGTAAGAAAAACAAAATAAAACAAAATTGAAAACGTCCTGAGGAAACGCTACAACGGCTATAACACGCCCCACAACGCCGCCGCCCAACACTGCACCGACACCGCGATACGTGATATTTTTAAGTGCTGTGAAAAGGAACGAGCTATCTGGACAGAGATCCGACCTGGACGTGGAAGACACACAAAATTTTCGTCCGCATGACTTGGTGTTGGCCGGCAGCAGTAGCTTCAAGTAAAAGCTGAACTTTGTGTCGCATTGCATGCAGCAAGCAATCCTAGGATAACAAATTGAAACAAAAAAAAAAAAGAAAAGAAAAAGCATAGAAATAGACCCTAAAAAATTAACTAGCATTAGTTGTTATTTTTTCTACACTTCCGTCAGCGTTGAAGAAGCTTTCAAAGTCGTGCTTCAACCCGATTGACGACACATTCGTTCCAATCGACTAAAAGTTTTCTTTATTCTTGTAAGTGGATGAGTAACAGCAGCAGCAGCAGCAGGAAGAAGCAGTGGAGAAGGCTCGCTGCAGCAGAAATAAATTGTGATTAAAATAAATGATATATATATTATATATAGTATATGTATAATAAAAGCTTAAAGCAGCCAGCCACCCAGCAGGAAAAAATTTCAATCAAGTGATTAAAAAGTGCATTTCTTATCATTAAACAAAATCAAAGCAAGCAAGTTTGTTTTCGTTTTTTTTTTTTAAGCTGTTTTAAAGTAAAATAATAGAAATAATAAAGTAATAATAAAAATAGTTCATAAACTGACGACGACGTCCAAAGTGGCGTTTGTGTAGCTCCTCCAAATTGGCTGCCCTTCTGCATCACGACAAATCGGCACAATTGCGCTCAACAGAAGCGGTTCGGATAGCTCTGTACCAAGTCCAGCCATTGAGGCAGCCGCCATCATCGTCGATACAACCGCAAAAACAGCAGCGACGACGACCACGACCAAGTCGTCGTCGGCGTCGTCCTCGCAATACGACGACGAGGTCGAGGCGGACGAAATTGTCCAAATTGACAAGGTCTTTGAGGAGTTGCTGATGAAAATGGAAGTGCTGTCCGTGCAAAATCAGTTCCAGGGACAATTCGGTGTCATAGGATCAACCAAAGTGAAAGGTACGTGCAAAGTTAAATTGATAATTTTTTTATTTTATTTAGCCAGTTGCAGCAAAATAAATTTATTTTTATACGCTGCTGTGTTTTTTAGTACTGGGTGTAAAAATAAATTTTTATTTCCACCGGCTTTTTTGTTCGAGCTTCATTCAGAGTTTGTTTGTTCGTCGTTTTATACGTACTTGGTTGCTATCAAGGACAAAACATACCCAACTCAACTCGTTTCCATTTGCAGACACGACTGAGTGTTTTATCGAGCGATTAAACACGATTTTTTTTGTGCATTGCTATATATATATATATTGTATTTTAACTTTATTTTTATACAACGATAGATATGTATAAAAATCAATTCTGACTCTTTATTTTTTCAACAGTTCAACAGAATGCAAATTAGAAATTAAAATCGATTTTGACTAAGATTTTCTCAGTTAAAAAATTAACACATTTGATATGACAACGAAATTCGATTTTCGTCTGTTTTTAGTAATAAATATAGAATTTTACGATAGAAGAACTAAATTGTGATAAAAAAGAGTTTAGTTTTGCACATTTAAAATTATAACGAAATGCGATTTTCGTGTGTTTTTCGTAACTAATAAATATAGAATTTTATGAATGGAAAAACTTAATTGTGATAGAAGAGTTTGAGGACCAAAATATAGAATTTCAAGCTCAGTTAAAAAATTTACACGTTCCAAATTACAACGAAATGCGATTTTTGCATGTTGTTAGTAATAAAAATAGAATTTTAAAATGAGAAGAACTAAATTGTGATAAAAAAGTTTGATGGAAAAATTTTAGTCAGTTACGAAATGTACATATTTTAAATAAAACGAAATGCGATTTTCGTATGTTTTTAATAATAAATATAGAATTTTACGAATAGAAAAACTAAATTGTAATAAAAGAGTTTGGGGAACAAAATATAGAATTTCAAGCTCAGTTAAAAAAATTTACATATTTAAAATTACAATGAAATGCGATTTTAGTATGTTTTTAGTTATAGAATTTTACAAATGGAAGAACTAAATTGTGCTAAAAATATGTGAAAAAAGATTTTGAGAAAAGAAATACAGAATTTCAAGCTCTTGAAAGAAAATTTCAAGCTCTTGAAAGTATTTCAAATGCGGATATAAATCCCGAATTTTGAGAAAATCAAAGCATTATATCAGAAAATGTATTTATATGAAATTATCTTCGTTTTTCTGACACTAAAATGATTTCGGTTTTTAAAAAACAGCTTTATCATGAATAGTTTTTCACGCGGAATCGAAAAAGGGAGTTTCCGTTTCAAAGATAACAGATAAAGACATCAAATTTTTTGTTTTTACACTCATGAATATTGACGGGTAATGAACAAATTTGCACTAAAAATGTCCAAAAAGTTCTCCAGCTTAATATGGAAAAAACCGAAACTCCATTTTCCGGTTCCGGGTAAAAAAATTATTCATGATAGGGCTGTATGCGACGATGTGCTAACACGAAATATTTGATCTAATGAACCTAAACTGAAAAATGTCTTATCTTATTGACGAAACATGCACATGTATTCCGCACTACTCCGTCAAAATTCTATTTTCTACAAAACGACCATGAATGTTAGGGCTTTAAAAAAAAATAGGGGGCAGGGGGATGTCTAGATTAAAAAATGGCCAAGTCAAAAAGAAAAAATTCGAGATATTTTGGAAACTTTTTTTTTATCTTTCTACGTGTATACAAATTTTTTGATCAAACAGAAAATATTCCTTAATTTTTCCTTAACCCTGCTTTGATAACTTGTGTCTGCGAGTCGTATGCTTTTTTAATGTTTTGCTTCGTCTATTCATATAAGGTTAAAGAGCAAATTTCGTGACCGTTTTACTTAAAAAATGATTAAGTGCAACATGCTGCTTAGTTTCAAACGTAGCTAAGTCCAAGTGACTTGGTTTTTAGATCAGCTTAACCATTATTTGCTAAAATATAAAACTAGGAAAACCTTTAAATTGTAAATATTTTCATCGTTTTGTATATTTTATGTGTTTATTAGAGTGCCTCGAAAAAAAAGTTGCCAATGCCACCGACTAAAAATGTACTTTGGTATATTTTATGAGGATTCCCAAAATATTTTGGCTGTCATGATAACCGCCAGTGTGCTAAACCATTTTTAAATAACCTCCAAAAATCATGTTTTTCGTAAAAATTTCGGCTGGTGTGATTGTTGAAAAAACAAAAACGGTCACAAATAATAGTACTTGAAAAGGTCTACCAAACAAATGATGTTAAAACCTTTCCAACGCTATCTTTATAATTGTGATAGCATAAAAAATAATGAAGTTATTTGAATTTTAGTGAAAATTTCATAAAAAAATATCAAAAAAATGCATGAAAATCAGCATTATCTTTGGTTCAAAGGGAAAGATTTTAAATTTTTTGATGCAGTTTGGAAGACCTTTTTAACGACTATTATTTCTGACCGTTTTTTTTTTTTTTTTTTAACAAACATACCAGCCGAAATTTTTACGAAAAACATGATTTTTGGAGGTTATTTAAAAATGATTTAGTGCACTGACGGTTATCGTGACATCCAAAATATTTTGGAAATCGTCATAAAATAGACCAAAGTTAATTTTTAGTCGTTTGCATGGAAACTTTTTTTTTTCTATGGAGGTCGAGGCACCCTAATGTTTATATATGTAAGAGCCTGTACAAAAAGCAAAAATATCCTAAATGTTTTTATGGGTGAATTTCCAAAAATATTCTTATGACCAGGGCTGGCAAAAAATATGCATGAAAAAATTGATTTTAAGCGCTTAAAAGAGCTCGATAAATAAACAAAATATGCTCAATCAATGAAAAGCTTAACTTCAATTTTTATCTTTGTATTAAAAATGTCGCTATTACAGTATAAAATTATATAGTTTTTATTTATAAAATGTCCTTGTCATTAAAAACCGTTGAATAATTGGATAAGTTTCTTTTCACGTCTATAGAAATACTTGGGCTATATTTGAACAAACTTAATTCTGTTGAAAAGCACTTTGCTACATCTTCACTCCTAGTTGTGAAGCCGCAAAGTATGTAATTTATATTTTATATTGTTGTATACCCAGAATTTTTAGCCAAAACTTTCCGCACTTCCCAGTAGTTCCGTTCTTAAACTTCATAAACACTTCCCAGTAGTTCCGTTCCCGTGATTTTTCAGATTCATGGTCGAAATCCTTCCATGGAATCCTGAAATGTTTCCATGCTAATTCGGCTATACATTTCAATGACGAAAATCTCATATGAATGTTCCAAATTCGGGGAAGTTTCGTTAACAAACAAAAGACAGAAATGTGAAAAAAAATATTTTTTTCTCTTTTTCTTTTTTATTTATTCTTTGATTTTATTTTATTTAATAGTACGTGGTTTTCTCTTTGACTCACATTATCTGAATCTGTAATCTTTGATATATATCAGTCATTCAGACCAGTATTATACCGCGTTAACAAAATTATATATATTTCAACTTTTGACGAAAAAATTATCCCGAAATATAAGCAAAACTTAAGCTTTATAGGGTAATTTAATGAGTTAAGTAATGAACGAACACAAGACAAAAAGTTGAAGAATTTTCGAGAAATTTTTTAATGAACGAAAACAAGACAGAAAGTTGAAGAATTTTCAGTAAATTTTTAATGAACGAAAAAAAAAAACAGACGCGTTTAAGAATATTCCTGCAAGCCAGGCTTGCAAGCTTATGCAGCAAGTTTCTTTAAGAAATTACCAAAGATCGATCCATCCATGATGCCAGAGACTACTGGGTTTGTCTGTTATATGCCACTCACAATATTGACAAAACAATATAGAATTGTTTGAGCAGCGCAAGATTTTAGGAAACTGAGGAACCATTTGAGATTATTATTCTTTTGGCATTTTAACCACCAAAAATAAAAAAAGCTTATAAAAAAACCGTTTTTCGCTAAATGTACAATAATGTTGCCATATATGAAAAAATATGCACAAATGTCAAATATATGCATAACCTACCAAAATTGCCAGATATATGCAAAATAAGCATTTCCAAGCATTTGCTTACAATTGCCAGCCCTGGTTATGACATATAGGCAAATTTTAAAATTTTTTTTTTTAACTTGAATTACGTTCAACTTTATGAAATTTTAATTTTTGTTGTGAAAATTAATGCAGAATCCAAAATTACTGTTACGCTCTTTAAAAAATTCTGTTAAATTTATTTTATTAAGTTTTTGCAGAAGTGCATACGATTTTTGTCTTGAGTGTTATAACTCTAAAAAGTGTGTAAGTCTACTAAAAATTTCCGAATTTTAGCATTTGTTAGTTTATTTGTTTTAAGCTGAAAATAAAAGAAAAAGAAATAAGAAAAAAAAATTTAGTAATTTGGCAGAGTAGACGTTGGTGGGACTTTTAACGATTTTTCAATACTTCTGTTGAAAAAATTTATGCACTAAAAACTTAAAATACAAACACGTTTTTTTTAATTTTAAAAAAATCTTAAAACCGCAAAAACATAGAAAACACTCTTGACATATTAATTTATACTTACCTTATAATTAAAATTGTAAGTACATAAGTTTAAATGATGATTAACCCCTTCATTTTGTATCACGAATAAGCACACCAACGATCAGCAAGACACGAGAAGCAATACTTTATTCCATACAAAAATCTATTGCTTCTCGTGTCTCGCTTATCATTGGTGTGCGTATTCGTGAAACAAAATGAAGGGGTAAATTAAATTTGCCTTTGTGTACTCTAACAAAAATTTTGTCAATTTTACAAAATTCAACTTAAACAATTCAATAAATTTATTTTTTGTTGAAATTATCATTTTTAAACCATGTTAAGCTTGCACAAACACTTTTGTCATTAAACATTAGTTTTGCTACTCCCCAATAAACCAAACGAATTCGTTTCGAATTCGAGGTGAAACCGAGATCTCGCATATTCATTTCAAAAGTGAAGTTCTTTCCCGTTTTGCTATTGAATCCGAGTGCGGAAAAAATGCACACTTCATTCTCGAAACGAAAAATTTACAATATAATCGAATTACTTACGAAACAAGAATTTCAAAATTAGCAAATCGTTTTTGAATAATTTTAGCAATTCGTTTTCGAAATAAAAGTTTTTTTTTTTTTTTTGATTTTTCATTATTTACCCAAATTTGGCAGTCGATGTTCGAAATATTGGATCATTACATAAATTCAGTGCATTTTAATATGCAAGCTTCTTATAGGGAACTAAGCATAAGTTAAAGAAAAAAAGTATAATTTTATGAATAAAGCATATGTGTAAAACCTAAAAAAAAACTATTTTTTTAAAATTAAATAAGAATTTTTTATTTCGTTCATATAAATAAAAAATTCATTCGTATTTTGAATGTATTTTTAATTTTTACTCTCCTTAGAAATGTGAAATTTTATATTAAAATGTATTCGCTATTTTAAAAATTTTTGGATTCATCTCGAATTCGCATCGAATTAGCATCGAATTAGAAGAGATATCTGACCCGAGTTCTCGATTTCGTTACTAATTCGATACTATCGAAGGAGTTCGTTTTGTGGTTTATTGAGTCAGTACATTTTTCTTTCAGAAAAACAAACTTGTATGTTCTTCTTACTATTGTTTTTCTTTTTTTTTCTCTCCGTGTACTTGACGCTGCTATTATTTTGCACAAAGTAAAAACAATAAAATAATTAAAAATATGAGCTTAGACTCATTAGAAAGAGACAACAATACAATTGCATTTGTTTAACATTGAAACAATGTTGCCATATCAGTAATTTATTTTTTCTTTCTTTCAATTTGTTTTGAATATAGCTAAAATTAAGAAAATTAAAGAGCTACTTTGTAAAGCTTTTTCTTTTTTCATAGTTTAAATAAAGATTGTAGAAAATATTTCAATTTCGAACACTGAAAATTTTGAACATTTTCATATCAAAACGTAGAAATGTATCTCGCACATATAAATGCTAAAATGATTATAGTTAAGATATGTGAAAACTAGTAAAATTGCATGAAATTAAAAAAAAAATTGTTTTTTTTTATAACGCACAAAATGAAACATCTGTGATATTTAAGATCCTGAATGGTCTCCTTAATTCAAAACTTAGTGAATAGTTAATAAAATCTGCCTTAAAAAAAAAGGACTGTTTGTTTGATTAATGATATTTTCATACATGTAATAAATTTATTTCGGAAACTGTTTGAGACACAATTTAATAATTTACATGAACAAATTATTATTAATTGCTTTTTTCTTTTTATTCTAATCGTTAATCGATCAAAGTTGAATTAAGAAAAGTCAGAATTATAATGCTTCAAACATGAATGACAAAGCATGGAAGTCATAAAAAAAAAACCATCCAGGACATATGTGAAATTCTTGTTAGTATAGGTCGACCGTTTTATAATACGTATAAAAAACAACCCAACAAACAAAATGATTCACTAATGTTTTATCGTTTACGAATCGGATTCTCATACATTTCATTCATAAGCAATTCACTTAAACCATATATATGCAATTCAATATTATAAGCAATTCACTTATAATATCGCTAGCGGGCGAAAATTTCTTCTTCGTTAACTAATCGTCAAAACCGAAAAAAAAGCAATTCGTTAACGAGTCGCCAAAACTAGAATGTAATTCGTTAACGAGTCGCTAAAACTGTAAAAAGCAATTCGTTAACGATTCGCCAAAACTATAAAAAGCAATTCATTAACCAGAACTTATGCATATGAAAATCTTGAAAAAAAATATTTTTTGAACTTTTTTTCCCTTTTTTAATAATTATAACATTAAATGTAAATAATAAAAGTAATTAATAATAATTAAAAACAAAAATATTTTTGACTATTTTTTTTTTTTTTTTGTCTTGTACCTCAAGGGTATTTTTTTATAAAGAAAGTTTCGTACCTCAAAGAGTTAAATTGTCAATTTTTATTTTAATTTTAACTCAAAATTTCAAAGTTCAATGAAGTCTACCAGAAAAAAAAATCACTTTTTTAACACAATCAATGCAAAACTAGTTTTCTGCAGTTTTATGTTAATTAAATATAAGCCGCCACTTAATTAAAAACACGCTAAAAACAAACTTTTCTACAGTTCGAAAAAATAACGTCAAGAAACTAAGCCCCTCCCCACCCCCCACCAAAAATATGCCATAATATTTTCGAAAATTAACAACTTTACGATTCCAAACATTTTGTGTTTTTCTATTTTTTCTCTCTATTTACAAGCAATCGTAAAAATTTCTTTGGTAACAAACTATCTATTTAATTTTATGAACAAACTAAAATGAAGGCATAAAATTGAACATGCATAAAAAAAATAGTTCATGTTAGAAAAAACAAAAACAAAAAAATCCTCATAAATATTGAAAGAGAACAACGCTATAAACGTAAATCCTTATATCCCGCAGGTATTAAAAAAAAAGAGAAAAAAAAACTATACTCAAGACATCAAAAGCAGCTCGTAAAATTTCTACAAATACAGCATAAAATAACTTCAAATTTTCTAGCCTTATAAACAGCCACAGCAGCAAGAAAAAAAAAAAACCAGCTCTAAACCCCAAATAAAGAACTTTTATTTAAAAGTCAAGAAACGAAAAATGTAATTTATGGCAACATTAAAAAAAACTGGAAAAAATTTACGATACAAAAAAAAAAATAAAGGCTGTAAAAATAATGTTTTTGTATGCCTTAAAATTTGGTTTAATTAAAGCTCTATTTCAAATCAATTTTATTATTTTATCCAATTCTACACAGCGCAACATATCGCCTAAGCTGTCAAAATAGTAGGTTTTATTACTAAATTATTGTTAAGTTCTGAAAATATTCGCTTCGCATTTTAAATATATGATTAAAGACTATTAAAAGCAGCTTAACAACAGTTGAAATTTTTGTTTTTAATTGTGAAAGAGTTGCCACTTTGCTATTTATTTTGAAAAAAAAAAAATTAATTTTTTTTATGAATTTATCAATGTTTCACATTTAAGTGCAAAACTTATGCAAAATTATTGTTAAGATTTGTAAGGTTTTTTAAATTTTCACGCTTCAAAAAAAAATGTTAAAAAAAATATTATATTTTTTTTGATTAAAATTAATTATTCAAAATTATCTAAAAATTTAATCAAATTTTTGCTCATAATTGTAGCTCATTTTAATAAAATTTAAAGAAATTAATTCTGTAAAAAATAGATTAGACATTGAGCTAGGTGAATAAAATCAATGCTCCCCCATATAAAAGAAACAACAACAAAATATAAAGCCACACAGCTCTGTGGAAGAACAGCTCAGTTGCTGTAAAGAGCTTAAAGCTTCAACAGAGATGTATATTATTTGTTGCTTTTTCTTTCCTATCTTCTCGGGCACAATCAAGGTTTATTAATACAGGTTAAGTCACTTGAGAGAAGCTCGGTCGAACTGTCAGAATGGATAAAAGGAAATCAAGAAAAACAAAACTTGAGTCTGTACAATTTTTAGCTAACACAAGGTTGATTTATAAGGTTGTCGCAAGGGAGAGAGCGAGTACCCATAATTGTCAAATCGAAGTTGACAGCTCATAGAAAATCTGCAAGTGCTCTCTATTATCAACCGTTTTTCTTTCGTAGTCATTCGCAAAATTGGCTGGTTTTGACAATTATGGGTACTGAGAAGAGAGTGCGATCAGCCCTGCGACAACCTTATAAATCAACCTTGATTAGGCACAATCGATTAGCTTTGCTGAGACAAAACAAAATAAATGTTGTGAAATGTTTGAACACAAATGATCGAGAACTGGACCTACAAGTTTTATGCCGTCTCCGAACGGCGGCTTATGCTCTCAAGAAGTTTTTCATGGCGGTATTTTACTCGGAGGTTTGCCATTGTTTGCAGAGAGGTGACGGTTGGCAGGCGGTGGTGGTTTTATTTCGAACTGACGCGCGGCAGAGAACGCCGCTGGTCGCTAACGCCGTTCATTCTGTTGAAGCTATGAGTTGGGGCGTTCAGCAAAAAACAAAAGAAAAATCTATTGTTTTTTGTCGAATTTCGGCCACAGGCGATACTAGAATGAATAAAAAATAGGGGCGTGGCAGGTAGGCGTGCTCATTTTCGTATAACTTTTGTTTTTTTTTTTTAATGAAATAACATCGATTGGTGCTTTTTTGTCCAAATTTTTTCACTATTTCTTGCTATTTTATGTTTTCCGCATTTATTGGACGTCGAAAGTGGGTGTGGCAAATTGAATGTATCCTAGGTCTCAACCAGAACCAGAACCAGAGCTATCCTATAAAGAAAGAATTATTCGAATAGCTCCTGCCGTTTTCAAGCTTTGCGGTTCCGAACATACGTGATTACCCGTTTATATACCCGTTTATATATAACTAGTATAGAATATAGTAATAGAGATAGATTTATCATTGTGATGTTACTTGAAAACTTTTTAGGATAAATATCTACTCTTTAAATATATCAAAATGAATTGTTTAAAATTTATCGATACATTTTTCATAACCGATAACATTTCTAAACGATAATTCACACTTCATAAACTTTTAATATATTTAACAAAAAAATCCGTCGGTTCACTTCATTGATTAACGAAAACTGTATGGATAGACAAACTTTTTTTTTTTTTTATATCGATAAATTGAATTTCCCTACATTTATTAAATTAATCGATAGTTATATTAAATATTTTTTTTTATATATCTTCTTTATACTCTTTTGCTGCAAAAATAAAAATATTAAATTTTTCGTTAAATTTATTAAATTCATTACCTAATTTATTAAATTAATCTATAATTGTTTCGATAATTTGTTAAATCTATTGAATTCATCACGAAATTTATTGAATTAATCCTTAAAATTATATATCAACCCATAAATATAATAAATTTATCGATACATTTATTAAATTAATCACAAGTTCATTGAATAAATCGATCAACACAAGTTTGATATTCGATCGATCGATAATTAAATCTATAATTCGGTCGATTGATAATTTATTAAATTAATCTATAATTATATTAAATACACATTTAAGTTATCGATAAATATATTAATTTTATCGATTAATTTATTAACTTCAACCATAAATCTATTAATCCATTATCTAATTTATAAAATTAATCTATATATTCTAAAACTAATCGATAAATCTATTGCGTTGTATAAATTCTTGTATAGACAATAAATAACTTAAATTAAATCGATTAATTTAACAAATATTATCTATGATAGTTATATTTATCTATTTTCACTAATTTTTTCGATAAATTTATTAAATTAATTGAAAGTTAATTAAATTAATTGATAATTTTTAAACAAAACGATTATTATATTAGATGTATATATTTAAGTTATCGACAACAAATTATTAAATTCATCGATAAATCTATAATTAATCGATAAATCTATTTAATTCAGCACTGCATTTATTCAATTGAACTTGAAATTCTTAGATTAATCGATACATATATTAAATTATATATATCGATAACTATGAAAAATTTGCTAAATGTTTTTAACTAAGCTAATTTAATTTGTCTATTTTAACTCAATTTTATCGATAAATTTATAAATTAAATCGCGAGCTAATTGAATTAATCAATAATTTATTAAATTAATTAATAAGTATATTAAATCATCGATAAATATATTGAATTTGTCGATGAACATACTTACTTTAACGAAAAATATATTAACTCCATCGATAAATATATTGATCGAATAATATATTGAATACGAACTTTATTGATAAATATATCAATTTCATCGGTAAATATATTAAATTTGTCTATTAACCGATAATTAATCGATAAATCTATTAAATTCAGCACTGTCTTTTCTGAATTAATCTTTAAATTCTTGGATGAATCGATAAATATATTAAATAAAACCGATTAATATCGCAAATTTATCTATTTGGGAAATATTTTTAATTAAACAATTTAATTTGACTATTTTAACTCAATTTTATCGATAAATTTATTAATTTAACCGCAAGCTAATTGAATTAATCGATAAATTCACATATTCATATATTAAATTAGTCGATAAATCTTTTGAATTCATCACTTAATTTAATAAATGCATTTTTAAGTTTTTCGATTAATCGATAAATAAATATATTTAATTAAATCTATTAATTTAACAAATTAACTGCTTGAAAAATTTGCAAAAATTCTTTTAAATTTAAACCTTTGAATTTATCTATTTTAACTCAATTTTATCGAAATTTTATTAAAATAATAGCAGTGCATTGCATTAACTGAAAATTTGTTAAATAAATCGATAAGAAAATTTTGAAAATATTACATTAATCGATAAATATATTAACTTAATCGATAAATATATAAAATTAATCGATTAATCTATTGTATGCATCACTATATTTATTAAATTCATCATTAAATTTTTCGATAAATATGAAATTAACTCTTATTCAACAAATTTTTTTTAATTAACCTATTTAATCAATCGATAAATCTATTGAATTCATTACTATATTTATTAAAGTCATCTTTAAATTTTGGAGTTATCGATAAAAAGAAATATTAATTTAAGAAATTTCTTAAATTAAAAGCAAGTAAATTGCATTAACTGACAATTTATTAAATTAATTGATAATTATATTAAATACAAAATGAAGGAATCGATGAATATATTAAATTAACCACTAAATATACTAACTTCGATAAATATATTGAATTCGATTAATCGATAAATTATTTAATTAAATCTATTAATTTAACAAATAAACTGTTTGAAAAATTTGCAAAATTTTTTTAAATAAAATCTATTTTTACTCAATTTTATCGATAAATTTATTAAATTAATAGTAAGTTAATTGAAACAATTGATAATTAAATTAATCGATAATTATATGAAATACAAAAGTAATTAATCGATAAATATAATAAATTAATCGATACATCTATTCAGCACTATATTTTTTAAATTCATCTTCAAATTCTTCGATATAAGATTAAATCTATTAATTTAACCAATTAACTACTTGAAAAATTTGCAATTTTATCGATAAATTTATTAAATTAATATCAAGTTAATTGAATTAGTTGACAATTTATTAAATTAATCGATATTAACTTCTTCTATAAATATATTAAATTTATCGATAAATCTATTATATTCATTACTAAATTCATTAAATAATTCTATAAACTTTTTGATTAATCGATAAATCGATTAATTAGCAAGTATTCATCACTTAATTTATTATTTATTTTAATCTATAAATTCTTAGATTATATCAATTTTATCGACATACATTTTAATGCATTTTAAAGACGCGAAATTTTTAATTTGATTCAACTCGATATAAAAAGTACCGATTTTTTTAACATACATTTATTTTATAAATGAAAATTCTGAATAGTCCTTAAATTTTAAGTATCGATAAATTTTTCATAATCGATAACTTTTTGGAAAATTTAATTATGTATGCATAGTAAAGAAATTGTTTTTAACCATTAATTTTCAAAGCTACAATTTTTCCAAATTTGTAAACGTTATCGATATTTTACCTATTATTATACAGATATACATATATTGATATTATTGTTCTATTTAAATATGTTTATCTCTAATTCCAAATCTCACCACCTTCCCCCCTCCCAACAAAATGCATGCATTATATTTAATTGATTGAAATATATAAATTTGTCTAAATATATTTAGACCGAATGCATAATAAATATTTCTCTATCCCAGAAGCCCCAAAGGTAGTAGCAAAAACTCTTGCCATTAATATTAAAGAGGGTTTAAATTTGGATTTTTTTTTTTTTTTGCTAAAATCCTTTCAAACCAACGGAAACCCACAAATAGCACCAAAATATTGAATATTGTACCCTGTCACCTCAACTTCTGCTTCATTTTCATTTCTACATCAGCCAGGCAATAATCTGAAAAAGGCAACTTTTTGCTTTTGGGAATTTTGCATATATTTAGATTTTTGTTGTTTTGTTTTTTTTTTACTCTTGCTTTTTTGTTGACAAAGGATTTTACTGTTGGTCCTCGTCGAAGCCTCTTTACCACTGCTGCGCTGCGCTGCGGCTGGGCGCAAAAATAATGAAAACATTTTAAGCCGTTCCTTCGTTCGTTCATTCCTTACTTCCTTCCTTCCGTCTTCTGTTCTGTCCGTCCGTTCGTCCGTCCATCCATCCATCCATTCAAGTGCCATGCAAAATTCGTGTACATACAAAGTTAGTTAAAAACTTTCGTGTTGCTAACCGCATTCGTATTGCATTTGCCGCTCATTGCCGCAACTGTATTCGAATTTGTCTGTCCTCATGTCCGTCCATCCGGCTTACTGACGTACATACAAAATCGTTTCACCTTCACGAAGAGCCCTGTTGGTCTGGTCTGGCTCTGGCCCGGTTCGGTTCGGTTCGGTCTGTTGCCGGTGCAAATAGTTGTCATTCTTGCATCATGCAAGTGTATTTTTACTTTTTCATCATCCCTTTGTTTTGTTGGCTGCTCTGACTAGGGTTTCGACTAACTCAGCAGGGGATCCAACCGAGCAGAGCAGCAGCAACACCAACAATTTTCCTTCAGCAGTAAATCTGCACGCCCGTTTGTGGGTGCAGGAGAAGGATTATGAATTTGTCAATCACTTCATGCGAAGGCGCAAGAAATGCAACAAAATCACATCAGCAGCAGCAGCAGCGATGTCGTCGTCGTCGTCATCGTCGTCGATGGCTGCAAGCGAAAAAAAGCTTTTCTTCTTTTTGACGTTTTTAAAAAATTTTGTTGAAGGTAAGAGATAAAAAAAACAGCAGTAACAGAAAGAAAAAAAAATTGTGTGAAACTTGCTCGCTGAAGCTGAAAAAACAGTACTGTGCGAGCGGCTGATTTCCAGCTGAGTTACCAGGTGATTTCGTTCTGCTTCTCTGCTGCTCCTGTTCCTGCTGCAAGAGAAGCTTCTGCGGCACATAAATCTGCGCTCTTGAACGAGAACCAAAGAGCGCGCATTTGATGCTCTTTCTGACGTGTGCTCTTTTTGCTTCAGTTTCCCCGCTTTTTTTATATACTATTTTTTTTGTTTTCGTTTTCTTTTTCTTCTCTTTTCTTTTTTTGTACTCTTTTTGCTTAAAAAAGTAAATACATCTTTCGACATCATCTCTGCTGACTTATATACCTGCATATTTATTATTTACAAAATCACAGCTGATTTCAGTGTTGCAATCTCAGCAAAGATGTACAAAATCCCTTTGCGAAGTAACGTTAAAATGTTGCAAACAAGACACTGAAAAAAAATATGTTGTTAAAGAGCAATGTTTTTTCCTCTCAATTTTATTAAAATGTTAATTTTTTAAAGAATTGATATAAATGGTAACCAACTAGTTGGCCTGACATTATTTAAGGTTGAAAAAATTTACGTTATAATATAAGTTATTAATATTTTAATAAAAGCATTCGAAAATATGTCGGAAAAAAATATTTTTTTTGGAATAATGCCACTAAGGGCTTGTCCATAAACTACTTTGCCAATTTTTCTGCTTTCCAGTCCCCCCATCCCCCTCCGTTACTTTTCGTAGTACATTTCAAAACCACTATGTTACTTATAGTAGTGATTTTCAAAAATCCCCCTCCTAAATTGGTAACATCTTATGAACGACCTCTTATTATAGTTTTATGTATGCGTTCATAGTGACGGTTAAGCCGAAGCTTATTTTGTATCTCTATCTCGCTCGTTCGCTGTATGAAATCAATAAACTTTAAGCGTCACTGTGAACGTAGGCTCACGATAACCTTGACTTTCGAATTTACGATATTTTTCTCTAAACTATTTTATCGCCATACTTTATTGTTTCTCAGTTAATGGCATTCTACTATTCCAAAATGCGTTTTACGATGAAATTAAATTCTCTTTGTATAAAAGTCTACGATATATTTATTATTTGTTCAATATATTTAATATAAAGCAAAAATTTGTTTATTATTAGTAATAAACTGCACTTATATAAACATTTACGATATTTTTATAACTTGTTCAATATATCTGTGTCGACAAAGAATAACGACATAACTCAAAAAATCGTAAAAAACGATATTTTAAATGCACTAACTACGACCCTTTATAAGTAGTTATCTATTCTGTGCAAAAAAACGATTTCTGCATCCTTCCAAAGATTGGCCATAAAATAAATGCCATATCGCTTTTTTACGATATTTTAAGTAAAGTCGTTATTGCATTTAAAGGATAAAATAATTTTTATTCAAGAAAATCATAATGATTCAAGTTTAAATTTACTGCATCTTTAGGTATAACGAATACTTCTGTGGCCTAACTCAAAATATCGTACATACGTGATGTTTTATTTTTCTTACATCGTCTGTTTCCCTGAAGTTAACGGAACAATCGAATCAAATAGCAAACGGAACAATAGAACATGGAACTTGTAGATACTTTAGTGTCCCTTTATTTCGCACAAATACCAGATCGTTTTTTTTACGATATTTTTAGTTTGTTAGGCTGTTATGGCATGTGACGATGTGAAACGTTCGTTTCGTGTCAAAACTAAAATAAAAGGGTAAAAACTTAAAAATAATTCCTTAAAAGTATCAAGCTTGAGTTAAAGTTTTACGATAAATTTTTTTTTTTAGTAAAACTTACGATTTTTGGTGTTCTTCAAATGTATCAGTCATGGCTATCTCCGCAATCCAAAAATCAGTTTAATTGTTTCTTCCGTCAAAAGATGACTTTTACGATAAACTATATTTTGATTTATTTTTTATATATTTTATATATTAGCTGCAATAAATTATGTTAAAATACTATAAGAGCTGTTTTTATTATTGCAATATGCGTATTTTTTACATTTTCTAAACATTTTTGACCTAAATAAACATTTTTTTTTTACAACTTAAAAATATTTGCACAAATTTATTGAACTATATTTAATTAAGTTTATAATCTTAAGTTAGTTTATTTATACACATTTTTCTTTATACGTACTATTTTTCATGCAACTAATTTGCGATAAGAACAATTTAATTATTTTCAAGCTCAATTTGCGCGTGTCTATATTTTCACTAATCTTTGACCTATATAAAATGTAAACATATTTTTTACGATATTTTACGATATTTATCTAAGTCAATGTATTTAGTTATTAAAAAAAGTTTATTTATGTATATATATTTATTTTAACACTTTTTATTGTACTAATTTACGATAAGAGCAATTTATATGTTTACAAACTCAATTTGCGCGTTTCTATATTTCGACACATATTTTACCTAAATGAATTTTGCGAATTCTCTAACGATATTTGGTTTACTTTTGACACTTGATAAGCTTGCTTAATTTCTTATTCTTCTGAATTAATGAAAATTTCTGCTTAATGAATATTTTTACGTTAAAAGCAATTTAGAAGAACTAAAATTGATTTTTCTTTTATTTTTTTGCTGAATGCACCAACTCGTAGCCTGAACAGAATTAACGGCTTCAGTAGCAAGCGGCGCACTCTGCTGCAGCGTCAGCTTGAAATAAAACCACCTCCATCTGTCAACGTTCCTTTTGCATGCATTCCTTGTTAAAAAGTATTGAATAAAATAAACAACAATTTTAAATGTCTTTGGGATAGACTATACCTTTTTAACATTTTTTTTGACGCTGACGCGGCGGCAAGTTCATTTTGTTTAGGCATTTAGTGTGTATAGTATAGTATAGTATAGTAGTATAGTAGTATAATGAACACTTATTCCGAAACATAAAGCAACTTACTTGAGCTTATTGTGTCCATAGTGGGCGCTTATTGCTTACAACTAAAGATGCGGTGGCAAGTTTATTATGTTTAGGATATCAGTGTGTTCGAGGATAAAGAAATTAATAAGAACTAGCAACAATGCCACACAGCTCTGTTGAAGTGTCTGAAAGAGCGCTTAAAGTGAACGCTTATTCCGAAGCTTAAAGCAACTTATTTGAGCGTATTGTGTCCATAGTGGGCGCTTATTGCTTACAACTTAAAGTAGCTTATTGAGCTCATTGGCGTCCTTATCGAACACTTCCTGCTTGCAGATAAAAGTAGCTAATTTATCTTTTTCGGGAAAATTTTAAAATGGAAAGAGTGTGGAGAAGGAAAAGAAGAAAAATACAAAGAATTTTCATTCAATGCATTAAGGCAAAAAATACATTGCATTGTTAGAAGATTTTAAGATTCTGTTTCGTATTTTTTATACTAATTGTACATGGCAATGGCAAGAAAAAATTTAACATATTTCGAAATTACATTTATCCTCCATAAATAGAGACAAAATCTTATTTTTCTATTAACTCCACGCATAAAATAAACAAAAAATCAAAACAATACCAAATTCATTTAAAGGAACTTGAAAACGCAAAGCATAACAACGGCCGAAAGAACACCAGAAAAAAAATATCCAACTAATATTTCTGCACGCAAGAACAAAGAAAACTATGTAGACAAGCGAAACTATGTAGACAACCACAAAGCATAACAACAACAGCTGAAAGTTCAGCACAAAAAATTATCAAAGAAACAAGTGAAATTGAAGAATTAAGCTCCGAAAATTTTAAGGATTTAATAAAAATTTTCAAGAGTGCGAAATAAGAAAAGAAGCTTCTTTCTACTTTGAAATAAGCTGAAAGTGTGTTTAGTGCCAGCTGAGCAAGCAGCTTAAAGCGACTGGCTGTATTAATAAAGCACATTTCATATTTATTGGGTGTATACATTAAAAACCGAACTTTTTTGGATGAAAATAATGCTATATTTTAATATTCATTAATGAAATTACATGTCATTCAAAATATTGTCCATCGCTTGCTATCACTTCCTTCCACTTTTCCAAAAACGAATCAAGCCAATTTTTGATACCTTGTTCAGAAGTAAATCATATTCCAGTGAGGACGTTTTGAGGATCGAACGAAATAAATGTTAGTCGGGTGGCGCCAAGTCTGGTGAATATGGCGGATGAGATAAAACTTCGCAACCACTATTCTCCATTTAATTTTTGACCGGTATAGCAACGTGTGGTCGAGTAGTGTAACAAATTCTTTTTGTAGCTTTGACAGCTGGCCGAGGGTACTTTAAAATGACATATATGTCATTGAAGTGTTACAGTGCATGTGTTAGTAGTGCCATCTGTTGAAAAGTTCGGTTTTCAATGCATACACCCAATATGTGCAGCGTTTTTCAGCTTTCCATCTCGGCTCGGCTGGGCTCCGCACAGCAACCAGCCGGCACTAGAAATGCGTCTTAAAGCGTTTTTCAGCTTCAACAATTACCTTCGACATAAGCGATGCACTGTGAACGTGGCCTAAGACCATTATATAAAAACAAAATATAAATATCTTAGAGCACACATTTACGATATTTTGCAACAAATCATACAGCTCATACATACAAAAATACACATACAGCTCTATTCTGAATGAAATTTCCCAGGGAATTTAAAAAGGGAGTTTTCATTTTTTAGACAGAGGATAATGCTTTTAAAAATTTTTTTTTTTTGTAATCTTAAAAATTGACTATGATCATTTTTCAGGAATTCTGTGAACATTGTTAAAAATACGAAAATTACCTTTTTTTTAATTCCCGTGGATATTTCATTCAGAATTGGGCTGATAATTTGTCAGATTTTTAATTATTAACGCTTATTTATTAATATGCAGTGCTTAAAAGCTTACGATAAGAACCAACGATATAATAATGATAAAATTTTATCAAGTTTTTTTCATTTCAATATCCATACTTTAAACGACTTGAGTTATATCATACTCATACATTTAATTTTTATCTATTTAACGATATGAATTTACGTACGAATCAAACTTAAATTAGTTTTTTCGAACAAATTGCTTATAACTTGAAGTTCTTAAAGGTTTTTTGACGTCGCAACAGTTATACGCTCAAACATAAGCCTTACTTTATTCATATACCGTATTTTAAAGTATCACTTATTAAATGGCGTACACTATAAATAGTTGTTAACTTTTTCACAGTCAAAAATGTGTGGCCACAAGGAATAACGACTTAAATCAAAATATCGTAAAAAAGCGATATGGCATTTTCTGTATTGCCAATCTTTGTAAGGATGGAATAATACATTTGTTTGCACAGAATAGATTACCACTTATATCTGCACATATTTCGTTGGTTAAACGGTTCATATATTTCAGAAAAAGGTCGTAGTTAGTGCAATTAAAATCCAGTTTTTTTGACGATATTTTGAGTTTCGTCGTCATTACTTGTTCCCACAGAAATATTTACGATAATATTACGATAAAAAGTACGATAAAAATTACGATATAATTTACGATCAAATTCTTGAAAATGTTTTTGCTGCAATTAATTATAAACAGCATTCCTTAAATTTTGTTTTTATTAAACATTTGGAATAATAAATATTTTTAAAACATTCATATACGTTAAATCGATTTTGCAGTCAAACAGTTTTTCCAGCCTTTAACATTTGAAACATTTTGAGCTCTACATATCTGTGGTCAGAAGCCATAACTGCCTAACTCAAAATATCGTAAAAAAGCGATCTGGTATTTGTGCAAAATGAAGAAACATTTCTGTGGCGACAAGGAATAACGACTAAACTCAAAATATCGTAAAAAACGATATTTTAATAGCACTAACTACGACCTTCTTTCGGAAATATATGAACCGTTAAACCAACGAAATAGTTGCAGACATAAGTGGTTATCTATTCTGTGTAAAAAAATGGATTTCTGCATCCTTCCATAGATTGGCGAAAAAGGAAATGCCATATCGCTTTTTTACGATATTTTGAGCTTAGTCGTTATTCCTTGCCGCCACAGATTTATGTTTCTACAAGTTCCATGTTCGATTGTTCCGTTAACTTCCGGGAAACAGACGCTATAAGGAAAATAAAACATCCCGTATTTACGATATTTTGAGTTAGGCTGTTATGACCACAGATATATGCATTAAAACTATTTTAAAGTTCAAAACAATATTCATGTCACTATTTTGAAAATATGTTTAGCCTCTGGATACATAGGCGCCGGAAGATCATTTGAATTGGGGGAGGGGGAGAGGGGGGCTAGAACAACTGAGGAGCAAAACATTTTTTCACAATAAAAAAATCATTGTGCAAAAAACAGCAACAAAATCTATGTTCGGAATAACGGCATAACTCAAAATATCGTAAAAAAACGATATGGCAGTTTCTTTACTGTCAGTCTTTGGAAGGATGCAGCAAATCCGTTTTTGTGTACACATATTTCTTTTGTAACGGTTCATATATTTCGGAATAAAGGACCATAGTTAGTGAAATTAAAACATCGTTTTTTTACGATATTTTTATTTTAAGCCGTTATTCCTTGTGACCACAGAAATATTAAAAAAGATTGATATAAAAATAAATTTAATGAAAACATGTAAAAACAAATAGAATTTTACCAGGGCTTACCCCCCTCCTCCCGTACCCCGTTTCCGGGCGCCGAAATTTATATTTTTTTTCTTGTTCTGAATTTCTCAATTTTAATTTTATATAATAATGATTATAATGTTTTACTTCTATCTTTCACATTTCCAGATTGGACCAGTCCTTTAACACCACCACCACCGCCCCCAACACACTTGCAAACGCGCAATCACCCGCCGCACAGCACCAACAATATTCACTACAACAACAGCGGTGACGTGGACGTTGTCGACGGACCCACACATGCGCAAAAACCTACCCACCATCCCATCTATACAACCAACAAACAACAAAGAGCGGCCATGGATGCCGCTAGTGCCGTCGAGGCAACAACCAGATCCAGCAGCTTGCCGCGCTATACATACAACAATAATTTGCTCTACTGCGGCGAACATGCCGCAGAGGTAGCCGCCGCCGCCGCTGCCGCTACTGCTGCCGCCATCAATAATGACAGTCGTTTTGGCCGCAACAATGCTGACGATATTGACGCAAGTGCAGTCAATGAGCTATCGCAGCGACTACAAGCAGAGCTGCGCGCAGCCAAGAGTCGTCATTTGGCATGCACCGAAGTTTCGTTGCCATGGGATCTCACACCGCGCATAGCAGTGGAAATAATAAAAAGTAGCGAACAGGAACCGTGCGGCGTTCGCGGCTGCAGCATCTACATTGAGTTTGAGGATGAGCCGAACAATACCAGGTATAGTGTTGTAGTCAGAAAGAGAATAATAATGTTTACTAAAAAAAAAAACTTTTTTTTTTTTGCTTTTCTTAGGCGTATTGCTAGCTTCAAAGTGGATCCCAATACTGTGTCCACGTTCGAGCTTTACTTGACGCTCAAGCATGATAAAAGCGGCTGGACCTCATTATTGCCACAATTCATCAAGTGAGTAGCATGGTGTATAGCTTAAATTAGACTTTGATTAATGATTGATATTGATTTTTTTTTTTTTGCCAGAAATCTGACACGCAGCAGCACTATACTGATTAGTCCCGATTTTTGTTTGACCAAAAATAAGCTGTATTCGGGCGAGTAGTTTGTTTGCTGCAGACAATGCTGCCGTAAACATTTTCCAAATCCCTCCGAACCGCTGATATCGTATATAACAATAATTGAAAAGAAAAAAAAAACAAAAATAAAATAATAATCATCAAACAAATCCAAAGTAAACACAGAGGCAAAAAACATCAATCAACCAACAACAACATGCACGGAAACCACAAACGCTGCAGTTGCAGGCAACTCATATGCAACAATTAAGCATTAAATCGAAAACAACAACAACAACAATGTTCTATAATAATGAACAAACAAAACACATTCATAGCAGTTATTAAAAAGGACCAGCAACGGACAAACGGACAGACGACTAACCCAGACGGCACGCTGTAATTTTTTTTTTTTTTACGATAAAGCTTTTAACAGCTTTTATGCATAAAAAACATATTGACGACGGCAACGACGTTATGCTAATTGTTAAATTTGCTTTACATATATTTCTTATGGAGTTGAGTTTGGTGAATATGTCTCAATGACATTGTCGCGCTTGATTGATGTCGTCGGTATAGAATTATTTCTATTTTGCCAGGCGACAAATATTTTGCACTTTTTCATTGCTTAAAGAGCATGTCAAAAGCTTTGTTAATTTAATAATTTGGCCTTACGTGTGGGAAAGCTTTTTGTGTTGCTGCGTCGCTTTCAAAATAATCTCTCTTTTGTCGTGTAGCAAAGCCGTTGCCGTCATCAATGTGTTCAATGCATTTATTATTAAAGACGCATGAAAAATAGAATGTCCGAGCATATTTTCATAAAAATAGCGTTATGTATGCTCAACAAAAAAAGCAAAAAAATATCGTAAAAATGTTATCATTGTGCAGTGTTGGCCGTCTTGGTCTAAAGGACAGCATCAGAATTCGTAGTATTATCGTAAAATATTAAAAAAAAACAAAGGTGATGTGATATTAAATGATACTAAAAACAAAAACAAAAACAAAAAATCTAAACAAGTATCCACAAAGGATATGATTGATATATGTTAAAATTAAAATAAAAAATTAAATTAAAAACTAAAAACAGGACTCTGAAACCAATTAAGTGGGACTATGTATGAACGTTCTCTGGTTACAAATTAAAAACCACCGCAACGAGCCACAGCAGCTACAGAGAAGCGTTGCACGTTGCAAAAACAAACACGCTGAATCGTTGCGATTCAAGCAAAACAAAAAAAAAACCAGTGCGTTTAAAAGGCGGGACGGCAGGCTGATGATGCAGAGCTGTTTGCTCAATAACAAACAACCACCACCAAACAACCAATACCCACAATTTCCTTAATTCAAAAAAAAAAAAAAAAAAACTCAATTCACTCCCCGCACCCACCACCCCGCAAACCTTCAACAAACTCCCACCCAAAAGCTCTAAAAAAATTACAATTACTTCGTTTTAAATTTAATTTAATTCAAGAAGCAAACAAATTAGGTTTAGTAATAAAAACAAAACAAATACAAAAACAAATCAATCGTATGTCTATGTTAAATTTTAATACGTATTTTTAATAATTATTATTAGTAATTAATATATTTATATAAAAACAAAACAAAACCACAAAAGTAAAAACAAAACAAAAACAAATGCAAAAGCAAAACAAATAACTTACTTGTAGTATTTCTAGGATTTTCAATTTAGTTGTTATATTAAATTTTAAAATTACAAATTTAAAAAAAAAAAAACTATTATTGCATTAGATATGGTACGCACGCAGTCAGCTGCTGCTGCTGCTGCGCTAAACAAATTATGTTCAGAAGCTGCAGTGTGTTGTTTGTGTTAAAAAAAAAAAAAACAAAAAAAAAACAATTTCAAATTCTTCTGCCTTGGTTATGCTAGGCAAACATGTTTGCCTAGCGAGCTTTTTCGTTGTTAGTGTTTTGCGCATAAAATGAGAAATAAGCTTTGCTCTCGTATGCATAAAACACTAAAGATGCGTATTCACTACTGGCCACCTTCCGCAAGTTGTGTTAGCTTTTTATTTTATATGAAGTTTTTGTGCTCTATCTCTTTCCTCACACAATGTAAGTCTAACATTTAGGGCCGATATTGTGAGTGAAAAAGAAAAAATCTTAGTAAAAATATTAGCCAGATTTGAAAAATTAAAACAGTCTCGCTACCTTTAATTGTGTGTTTCCGACACTAAGAAAAAAAAAATATTAAAAATTGTTTAAAATCAACTAAAACACTAAATTTTGTTTTAATTGTTAATTAAAAATTGAAAGTCAAAATTTTTAAGAATTTTCAACTATTGCATTGTGTAAAGCAACCTCAAAAATGGGCTTATCGCTATTTTCCTGCTCAAACAAAAAGTATCATTCTGGGTGTTAAGGAGTGAAATAAAAGAAATGGTTACAATTGTCTCATTCCTCAAAATAATATTTCTCAAAAATTACTCACAGCCACTGTAAATTTTTCACGTCACGAGTGAATCAAAATTGCTACATTATCTTTTTGAGAGCAATAGAGCGGTAGCAAAAAACTTTCCAAAGCTGAGCAGTGAATTCACCTTAACAGCAAAAAGCTCACCAAACATGTTTGCCTAGCATAATCACCACGGCATTAATAATTATTTGAAATCAAGCATTAAAAAAGCATTACAAATTATTATTAAATTATTATGTATTAACTACTAAAACAACAACAACAATAATAACAGTAAATTTAGGTATAAAGCTATAAAATTTTTTTAATTAGGAAGAGACAACCGACAGACAGACAGACCAATCGACCGACCGACCGACCAGCACACGCACTAACGTACGCTCGCAAGCGTTTAAGAACTAATTACTGCATATTACATACATACAAACATACTTCCAGTCAAACAATAATTAGTAGACTGTGTGTGTGTGTGTGGCGCTATGATGGCGCGTCGAACGCATTGAGCATTGCGCACGTACGTTGCGCCAGCCACATAATATATACAGCTGTGGTCAAAAAAATAGCAGTATTCTACTATAAGTCATATATGATAAAAAAAAAACAATACTTTATTTAACTTTTCAACAAATGTTTTTTTTTTTAAATAGATGTGCAATAAATATGCAAGAAAGAAACTAAAGCAAATTAAAAAAAAAGAAAAAATTAAAATATTTTCAAAAAAATGTTATAAAAAAGAACGTCAAAATAATGGCAGTCAATACAAAAATATTAATTTAAGCTATGAAAATAAGCAAGTAATTTAATCAGACATGTGTTCTGAAATCCGATTCAGCTTGGAATCGCATTTAATTTCAATGAAATGTTATTGGAAGCAAATCCGATTTCGAAGTGTACCGGATTTCAGAACAGACTTAAAGTGAAATCAAATCACTATGAATTCGATAGTTGGTATTACTTTTAACGTTTTAATATAATTATTTTGCGAACTTGAATCGAAATACAAATCGAAAAAGAATTAAATTAAAATGTAAAAAGTGATAACAAATGTCGAATTCATAAGGGCAAAACACATGGCAGGCATCGCGCATCAAGCATCGCCGCAAGCCTTTCACGGTTCTACATCCCACACTTTTAAAATACATTAAAAGCATGCATCATGCCCGAAGCAACCGTGGTGAGAGTCATAACAGAAAATATATGTTTTCTGTCAAACTTTCGAAAGCAAAAAACGTTTTGTGTTTCAATATTTTGTGCTTCAAAATTAGAAATGAAATACTAAAAACTGAAATACTTTAAACAAGTTAGCTCATATTCGCGGACAGCAGACCAGAAACTTACCTGGATACTTGGAAGCTCCTGCAACTACAGCCCAAGCTCTTTCCCGCTGCAGTTTGTTTTTAAATCCTCAGTTCTTTTTGTTGAATATGCAAGGGAATTTATTTATCTCATTTATGAGCAGCTCTTCGAATTTTTTTAAATTTTAATAGAAATATTTTCTAAAAAACGTTTTCACAATCAGCTGTTTTCTAGCTGTCAATGCCTTAAAGCTTGAAAAAAGTTGAAAAGTTGCCTACTTCAGGCATCAAGCATGCAATGCTTACATGCCTAGAAGTATAATGTGTGTTGCCTCGTAAGCATTCGTGTATTCAACTGAGATGTCAAAGCCTTGCGGCGATGCTTGATGCGCGATGCCTGCAATGTGTATTGCCCTATAGCAATTTCATTTCACTTTCACTCGGAAGTGAATTGCAGAACCGGCTCGATTATTGATATTTTGTAGCGTGACATTTCATTAAATCAACGAGTCACTTTCGACTGGAATCGCCTTTCAGCATCGTTCAATTACATCCCATAACTCCCGAACATTCTTTGGCCTAGCGTCTGATACTACTTTTTTCCTGACCGCCCATAGATTTTCAATTGACTTTAAATCGGGCGACTGTGTTGGCCACACTATGACGCAAATATTGTTGATTTGGAATCTATACTGTGGCTTTTTCAACCCAGTATATCGGTCTGTCACCATAATAGGAAAAACACACCTACTACTGTGGGCAAAAAGTAAGGTGAATTTTGTTATAATATGAAAAAACTTCATTTATTCTTCAAAATCAATTTCATCGCCTACCAAGTAATCCCCTTCCGACAAAATGCAATTCTGCCAACGTTTTTTTCAATTCTCAAAACAGTTACTAAATTACCTCTATGCTTGAATCTCTTCTATGGACTCGAAACGGTTTCCTCGGAGTGATCTTTTGAGTTTGTTAAATGGCCAGCAGTCACACGAAGCTAAATCAGGCGAATATGGTGGTTGTGGAACGATATGCGTTGAATTTTTGGTGAAATGGTCACGAAGTTCGAGTGCAGTGTGAGACGGCACATTATCGTGATGTAAAAACCAAGAGTTGTCGGTTCATATTTCTGACCTCTTATGACGAATAACGCTCAAATAATATTCCTTGTTGACAGTTTGGGCGGGCAAATTCATAATGCACCACACCACGATAATATACTTAATTGAAGTATGTCTACTTTAGAATGCAATCAAAATATGCACTTTTGTTGGGGCAGCATTTATTTTGTTTTGTCTCAGCAACGCTGATCAAGTGTATCCAAAAAAGATAGAAAAGCCGCATGTCTCACATCGAATACTTGTATGTCAAATTTTCAAAGTTTCAATATCTTTTTTCTCGCTCATTTTTTTTTTTTTTTTTTTGTTCAAGGTATGCATAGTTTTCTGTTTGACAAGTTTGAAGGCAACATTCTTTCTACTGTTTTCTGTTTAAAATCGGTTTTCTGGCAATTGTCTAAATTATTTCCAGTTTCGGATCGTGAACATAAATTGTCGGTTGCTTGGAATTTTTGAATAAAAAAGAAACGTGAAAACAACTAATTCTGTCGGTGACGGTATGTGAAGCATGCACCAAAGAAAAAACAACGGCAACGCAGCTCTGCTGAAGCTTTTGATTTTTTTCACTCTCGCATTTTACTCTTACACAGCAACGCTGTTCAAGTCTGTGTGACTTGCGAGAGTGTAAAAAAAGTCAAAAGCTTCAACAGAGCTGTTGTGGCCTTGTATTTTGTTGTTACTTTTGTTGTTTTCAGGCGTGCAATGCTTACCGCGTTCCACTTTAAAAGAAAAATATCACATGATTTTCAAAATATAAAGCGTCCGCCAAATAACTTTTTTTTTTTAAAATCCAAAAAAAAAAACTACGTAATATTTTCTCAAATTTCTTTTTTTATTTGAATGTACAATCGTTCCGGTTAATAATGGAAAATAATTTCATTCAAATGGCTGCCTCGGCTGGCCATGCAGTAGCCTACACGATCGGTCCAATTTTTAAGCACATTATCGATTGTGTGCAGCTGTATTTCACCAATGGCTTCACAAATATTGTCCTTTAAAGCGTCAATTGTGTCTGGCTTGTCGGCGTAACACTTATCTTTGAGGGCACCCCACAAATAATAGTCCAACGGTGTCAAATCGCAGCTCCGAGGTGGCCAAACGACATCAGCTCTGCGGCTGATAATGCGTTCTTCAAAAACAGGGCTCAAAACATCGAGTGTAGCTTCGGCTGTGTGGCACGTAGCGCCGTCCTGTTGAAACCAAATGTTGCCAATATCCTCCTCTTCAATTTTTGTGAACAAAAATTCGTTCAACATGGCCCGATAACGATGGCCATTGACTGTAACGGCCACTCCTTGCTCATTTTCGAAGAAAAATGGCCCAATTATGCCTCTGGACCAAAATTCGCACCAAACAGTGACTCGTTTTGGGTGCATCGGCTTTTCAATGTATGCGTGCGGGTTATCTGTGCCCCAAATGTGACAATTTTGCTTGTTTACATACCCGCCATGATCAAAATGAGCTTCACCTGAAAAGATGATTTTTTTGGCAAAATTTTTCAAAGTAATGTCGCAATATTTCCCAGCGTTGTTCAAGCGTATACACAACCATATTCTTTCAGCGGAAAGATAAAACTAATTATCTGTCAAATCAGACATGTGCTAAGTGTTACCATTCACGATGAAAACGATGAACGCTGCTATTATTTTGACTTCTCAAAACCACTGACAACAACAATTAATGAACAACTGAACAAAAAAAAAGCTTGCGATCACCTGATTATATTTCTTTAAACAACAACATTGTTGTAACGGTTTA
The DNA here is from genome assembly GCA_914767935.1 of Coremacera marginata. Taxonomy (NCBI): domain Eukaryota; kingdom Metazoa; phylum Arthropoda; class Insecta; order Diptera; family Sciomyzidae; genus Coremacera; species Coremacera marginata. Next base: position 145,615,841 of record OU612047.1, read on the forward strand.
ATACAGTACGACAAAAAAAAAAAAAAACAAAGCGTTGTAAAAAAATAACGATATTGCAAACGACTTGAATTGGATTAGAGCGCGGCTATTATTTTGATCACAACTGTACATGTATATGATGTAATAGTATATAATTCTAGGTCTAGGACCTAGACTCTAGGTATAACAAATTGATACAAAAATAACAACAAATAGTAGTTACGAAGAAACGAAACAAGTGTAGGCGAAGTTGAGAAGAATAATAAGGAGAAGATGAAGAAGAAGAAGAAGAAATAATGAATTACGATAAAGTCATCTGTGTTATATATTAATGTATTATTAATAATCATATAGTAATTAATAGTGTTAAACAAAAAACAAAAGCATACAAAAATTAAGCGAGCATATTAAGAAAAATATATATAAATATATTATTTATTTCTATAATAACAACATCCGCAGCAAAATTTCTTAGCTACTCTTAAGAGAAAAATTATGTTAATGGTCGTTAATAGCAAAAACAACCAACAAATCAATCAATCAATCGCTTATGTTGTGGTTATGCTAGGCAAACATGTTGCAGCATGAGAGAAAAGCTTATTTCTCATTTTATGCTTAAAACACTAACAACAATAAAAGCTCTACAAACATGTTTGTGCCTAGCATAACCACGGCATTAACAGCATCAATAAGCTTTGCTATTTTTATATTTTTTTTTTGTTTTTTTTAATTTTTATATTTTTGCAATTTTAAATCGTACCCATTTCTGTTAAACATTTAATGTTTATATTGTTTTAATTTATATTTGCAAGCACATTTATCATTTAATGAAATTTCAACAACTTTTAACAACTATTATCCTTTTTTTTTATGTAATAAAAACAAAAAAATCAGTAGTAAGCAAAATAAGCAATTGTAAACGCGCAGCAGCTCTCAGTTGCTGCTCAAAATTTTTTTAAAAAAATTTTTTTTAAACAACTTTTTTATACTAAGTTTAAACAGCAAAAGTTTAGTTTTTTTTTTTCTCAGCAATTGAAGTGTACACAAAACATAAAAGCACTAAAGTATGCTAAACAACGATCTCGAATTAAACAAAAAAAAAAAAAAACAAATAATAAAAAAAAATTAAATACATATAACTTATTTAATAATTTCTTTATATATGGTTAAATAGGTATTAAATAAACAACAAATTGATTTTGTTCTCATGTCATGCAAGCATTTAATTTTGTTCTTAACATAGACACTGCTACATACACACACACTTACACAAATACATACATATTCATACCTACCATTTAAACTACCAAACACTTTAAAAAAAAAACACCCAAGCGCAAGCTTACATTACAAGAAAATTTACGATATCATGCGTCAAAGTAGAGCAATTTTATAATGAAAAATTTGTCTTTTATTCTGCAGATTTCACACTCAGGGGCCCTACTCTGGGGCCTGGGACTATATTGCGATGCGCCAATCAAAGCGATGCGAAAATTAAATGCGATGCGTACGCAAATCCGACAATCAAATCAATTTTGCGAATTTTTTTATCGCATCGCTATAGAGAAAGTCGGGCCCCAGCTCTACTTTAATAGTTTTACAAATGCTTATAATATTGTATACGTTATTAAGTTCAAGATTTGTTTCAATTTGCTGTAAACTACTTCTGTTTTATATCACACAAAATTCTACAAAAAACGAATTTTTATTGAAATTTCTCAATGTTCTCCGCATTTTTGAGTTTGCTGAAACAAAATTGTGTACTTTGCTCTATGTTCGAATTTTCGAAATTGTTTTTTTTTTCCAGTTTTTCTTATTCAGAAACTTAAGTTGAAACGTTTTGCATGTTGTTTTTGCATACTTTTTAGCTTTTTGTGTTAAGTTCGAAATTGAAAAAATGTTTCGAAGTTGTAATTTTTCAGCATTCTTTCCCTAAACAACTTAAACTGTAACATTTCCGAACTTTTTTGAATGTCTGCTTCAAGTTCGAATATGCAAATTGGTTTTCGAATTATTCGAAACGGCCTTTTTCAGATTTTTTGTGTGACGCAATATACAACGCAGCGTTTCTGATCAAGTTTTTGTCCAGATTTGCTCTCTGCTCTAAGTTCGAAACTTTTAACTGCTTTCGAAGTTGCAATATTTTAACTGTATTGTAGTTGAATTACTAAAGTGCAACGTTTAGGACCATTTTTTTATTTTCAGCTCTAAATTCGAAAATGTTAAATGCGTATAATAACGTGTTTTTCGGTCAGAATACTTAACTGAAGTGCTTTAAAGCTCATTTTAGCTCAAAGTTCGAAATTGTATATTTTTTTCGTGAATTTCTGTTTAAAATAATCAACTGTAAAGTTTTATACCGTTTTTTATATTCATTCTGCTTGAAGTTCGATAATCTCCAAAAACAAAATCGAAATTTTAGTTCGAAAATGTCAAATGAGTAAATTCGCTTTTTTTCTTAATTTAGTTCTGAACTGAAGCGTTTGAAAGCTTATTTATGCTCTCTGCGCAAAGTTCGAAAATGAAATTTTTCGAAATTACATTTTTAATAATTATGTCGTATTTACAAACATTCTAAAACTTTTCTTTCCGACTTTTTTTTTTTCTATTTGAAAATCTGGTTTTTCGTTTTCTTTAATTCTAAAACTTTATCCAAAGCACATTTTTGTTTTCTGCTTTAAGTTCGAAAATGTAAAATTATGCCAAGCTGATATTTTCTTTTATTATGATACTTAAACTGACACATTTTTTATTAGCTTATTTCACCTTTGTCTTGGTTTTCTATTTTTCGAAGATATAAAAGTCTGCTAAATTACGTCTCTCTTTCATTTCAAACGTTTTTAATCATTTAAGTTGTCTGATCTTTCGAAACTGAAGTAAAAAAAATTTCGAAATTGATGTTCGAAAATTTTCGAAATTGATTTTAATTCAATTTCAGTGTGCAGATCTACTTTTTGCTTCTAAAAATTATTTAAAGTTGTTTTTATTTGTTTCGTTATTTTTTTTTAACGGTCTTTAATGTTGAACGGTTTTTTTAATAGATTTATTTATTAATTTGTTTTTTTAATGTTTTCTGCATGTTTATTTTGTTTTTTTATGTCTTGTCTATTTATAAATTAAAATTTGAAGGTTTTTCTTTTTTTTTTGCATTCTTTCGTCGTAATCATATCGTAAAACTGTATTTTGTAAACTTGCTTTTCTTTCCAAACAATACGAAAGCTTTACTGTCTGTCCTCAAACTGTATGTTTTTTAATAAACAAAACTAAATGTTAACTCAAAATCAATGACCAAATTTTAACTACAAACAAATCCTTAACAACAAAAAATTTAAACTTTATATATACTAAACACAAAAAAAAAAACAACTGAATTTAAAATTTTGACCAAAACGTTAATTTCTAATGTGATGCCCTCTTTTCCAACCTACAACCTCTTAACAAAAAAATTTAAAAAAAATATTACAACAAACATCAAAACAACAACAACAAATCAATGTGGCTGTTGTTTACAAAAGCATTACAAAGATAAACAAACAAAACCTACAAACAAAACTTAACTCAACTCAACTCAACAACTCAATCAATGTGAATAAGATTTAAAATTAATTTTAAATATATGTATTGTAAAACTCTTATATAATGTATCCAACGTACAACGTTTGCCACGCCTTCTTTTGATAAGGTAACATCTCAGTGCGCACGCCATCATCAAAACTTAGTTGCTTTGTTTTTTTTTTTTTTTTGTAAACCATTGTTTTTTGTGTGTATTTTTGTTTAAGAAAATATTTAAATTTGAACTCATCATTCATTCAGTTTATAAAAAAAAAACTAAACCTCAAAAATTTATGTAGATTTTATGAATGTCAAATATAGAACCATGAATGTGATCCAATGTATTGAACTAAAAAAAAAAGATGAAAAAAAAGAAAAATATTTGATAAACATAAAGAAACCAATCAATAACTAATACGTAGGAATGAAAAACAAAAATAACCATTTCAATTTTGCTTATATAAGTGTAAACAAAACAAAAGAAAAACCAACAATTAACATTTAAAATTAAAACATGAATAAGAGAAGAGAAAAAAAGAAAAACAAATATATATATATATCTAGAATTTTATAAAAGTCATTATGAACAATAAACGAAATGCTGTAATATTTATTTCATTTCTTAAAAAAACCACCCAAACCGTCTGTTATTTTTTTTTTTCTTAGCCTAACACAAACTCAAAATTAGCTGATATTTTAATATTGCTGAGTTTAAAAGTCGAAACCGCTTCAGCCATGCACCTTTGATCTCAAAAAACTGTTTAAATTGAGTGGTTTGACTTTGAAGTTTTCAGTTTCGAATCAATAAATTGCAAGTGAAAAAAAAACAACCAAGCTTTTAAATAATCAAGTTACAAGTTACATACATGCTTACATACAAACATGCATACAGATTTTGCTTTTGTTTTAAGATACCTTAGCAAACTTTTTCGAACATGAAAAATAATTCTATATTGATTTTCTCTCGGTTTGATTTAAACGGAAAACTTTTTGCACCGGAAATGCAAAATTTTTCGAAATTGTTGTTTTTGAATTTTCTGTTTTGCCGAAACCTAAACTGAAACATTTTGTTTAGACTTTTTTAAACTTTTGTGCACTTTTTTCTTCTTTCGAACATGCAAAAGTATTCAAAATGAGACTTTCTGAGTGCTCTTTAAGTGCGAAACTAAAAATTAAATGCTCCCAATATGGTTTTGTCATCATTTTAGTGGTCTGCTCTTTCAAAGTTTAAGTTCGAAAATTTTTCGAAGTTCGAAAAAATATTCGAAATTTGAATTTTTGGTGTTCCTGAACCTGGTAACTTAAAATTAAACGCTCTGAGCTTGTTTTTTGCATCATTTCTGAAATCAGATGCTTTAAAATTCTTTTGAAAACTTTTTCAAGAATAAAAAATAGTTTTACGTTGATTCTGTCTTAGTTTGATCTAAACAAAAACCTTTTTGCACCGATTTTTCATCTGTTGTGTTTTCTGCTCTAAGTTCGAAAATACAAAATTTTTCGAAATTGATGTTTTTGAATTTTATTTTTTGCCAAAACCTAAACTGTTACGTTGTAAACACTTTTTTAACTTTTCGGTGCTTTCTTTCTTGTTTCGAATATGCAAAAGTATATAAAATGAGACTTTCTGATTGTTCTTTAAGTGCGAAACTAAAAATTAAATGTTCTCAAAATGGTTTTGCCATCATTTTTGTGGTCTGTCCCTTTCAAATTTTAAGTTTGAAAATTTTTCGAAGTTGCAAAAAATATTCGAAATTAGAGTTTTTTGGTGTTTCTGAACGCCGTTACTTAAAATTAAACGTTTTGACTTGTTTTTTTTTTGCTTTATTTCATATACGAAAAATTCATATACGAAAATTTTTCGATAGTGAAAAATAATTCTACATTGATTTTATCTCAGTTTGATTTAAGCGGATACTTTGATTTTAACTACATGATTTTTAATAGGTTCTGGGCTTAATTTATATTTTCTGCTTTATGTTCGAAAATGCAAATTCATTCGTAGTTTAATATGCATTTAGCTATTTCTGTAACTGAAACATTTAGATTCAGTTTTTTGTGTTTTTCTTTTTTTTCGAAAATGCAAAATTATTCGAAATATGAATTTTACAATATTATTTAAGAGCAAAGCTTTAAATTAAACATACCTTAATGGTTTTATCATTATTTTTCTTGTAGACTCTTTCGAAATTTTAGTTTGAATATGTTTTCGAAATTGCAAAATTATTGAAATTGAAATTGATTTACTTTCAGTTAGAGTTTAGCTGAAATTTTTCCAAGTTTTTTTTTTTTTTTTTGCTACATTTCTATTTGTTGTTTTAAGTTCGAAAATGAAAATTAATTTTGTATCGAAACGTTTCGAATATATATTGAATGTAATATTCATAATTATTGTTTCTCAGTGTGTTATTTAACTCCATAATTTTAATTAAAACGTTTTAAATGGCTTTTTGCATGATTTCTGTACCTGACCTTTCAAAATTTATGCTCGAAAATGTAAAATAATTATGCCTGGACTTAATTCAGTTAAATTTTAAAATCTTGATTAAGAAAACGTTGAGTGTTTTTTTCATCACTTCAATTCATTGCACTAAGTTCGAACATACAAACTTATTAAAAATTTATGTTTTTAAAATTTCTGTCAAGCCAAAACTTAAACTGACACATTTTTGTGTATTTTATGTGTTTGTTTTCTTTTTTCGAATATACAAAAGCATTGGGTATAGGAATATTTTAGCGTACTTCAAATGCGGAACCTGAAGTCAAACGTTCCCATTATGTTTTTTTCAACGCTGCTGTTGTAGTCGATCTTTCGATATTTAAATTCGAACTTTTTTAGAAATTGCAAAATTATTTAATATTGAGTTTCTTTTAGTTTTATGTTCCTTGAAATTTTTTTTTGTCCGGTTTTCTGTGTACCATTTGTATACCCTACACCAAGTTCGAAAACGCAAAATTTATTCAGAGTTAAATTTTTTGATTTTCATGTGTTTTTTAACTTTTTCGAGCACATTTTTTGGTTTTTCGAAAATGCTGAAATATTCTAAATTACAGTTATTTAACTGCATTACATAAAATAAAACTTTTATATTGAATTTTGGAACAATTTCTGATCTGCTCTTTCGATATTAAAGCTCGAAAATTTTTCGAAATTAAAGTTCGAGTTTTTAAATTCAAATTAGAATATTTTCGAAATTGAAAATAAAGTTCGAAATTTTAAAATTTAATATCGAAATTTTTTCGAAATTGAACTTCGAAAATTTTTCGAAAGTGAAGTTCGAATTTTTTTCGAAAATGTTTTTTTATTTTCAATAATTGTGCAATATTTACAATGAAATATTTGTGCATTCTGTGCATAATTTTGCACTTAACCACAAAAAAACTTTAGTTTTTTGAAAAAATTCTAAAGAAACAGTATTTCTACTTTTAAAAAAACAGTATTTTTCTAAATTCTCTAAGAAACTGTACTTTTTAGCATAAAATAAGAATTTTTGATATCTTTTAAGACAATTTTGTTGAATTTTTAAAAGAATAGCATTCAGCAAGTAGGCAGAATTTGAAAAAAAAATGCTTTTGCTACGTGCTTGAAAAATTAAAGCTGAAATTTTATGGTGTTTATATGTATAGTATGTGTGTAAAGCTCAAAAATATTTGTATGAAATCAACAAAAATCTCTTTCTATATATAGTAAAAATATTTAATCCACTCACAGTCTACACACAATTTTGATGATTCCTTTTGGAACTGCAACAACAGAAACCATAGTAAAAATAGACAAAAAAAAAAAAAATAAGACAACAATAATTATCTACATACACGTACATGCAACCATAGTAAACAAACAAACATAATCAAAAATAGCAAAATTGCAACAATAAGAAATAGAAATAGTATTAAAAAAAAAAAAAATTGTAGTAGCTGCAGCTGTATTTGTATTCGTAACCGCATCCATAACCAAATAAAACTAAACCCAAAACTAAAATTTTAATTGAAATATTAAATGATAAATTTTTTCTAAAAATCAGCAATATCAGTCAACGCAGATTATTACAAACAAACAAACAAGCAAACAAACATGCATGCATTTAAGTGATGTATAAAAATAATGAATGTTTAGCTAAAGTATTGAGAACAAAAATTTATACACTTTATATAAAATTATTGTGTGTGTGTGTGCGTAAACAAATAAATACAAATACAAATAAAAAGCATGCAATATAAACAAAAACAAATAAAACTTACACCAAAATGTTAACAACAAACAACACAGCATTAGAAAAATATATATACATATGTTTATATATAAATATATAGATAAAATTAATGTAAATATTTATATATAAACATACAAACATGCATTCTTACAAATATATACATATATATATATATAGCTATTTAATAACTTTATTGCATTAAATAATGACTCTGATCACAAACACGAGTTATCCCACCATGTGATGAAAATTTAAAATATATACAATACAAACGAAAACAAAAACAAAAAAAACAATTAAAAACTATTAACCAACATGTTACAAGAAAAACAAAAACATTAACAACAACAACAACAACATAAAATCATCATAAATTATAACATTTCAAAAATTAAACAAAAAAAAAAAACAAAAAATAAAATAAGAAAAACAATGAAAGCAAACACAATTTAACTAAAATAAAAACAATACAACAAAAAACCACATTCTAAGTGATTTAGCTAGTAAGAGTTTTTCTATTTATATATAATTGAATAAAATGCAGAAAAAAGCAAACAAATTATTAACTACAAATATTGTAACAATTACAGAAAACATAAAAAAAAACAAAATAAAACATTTTAGTAGAGATGAGAACAAAATAAAAAAACTACAACAAAATCAAATCAATGTAAGCAGTAATAAGTGGAAGAGAACAAAATAAAGCATATTATAAAAATTATTAAAAATATTTAAAAGTGTTTTTATTTTTCTACCCATCACCGAAGAAAAATTCAGATTGTTTTTGAAACTGTTTTAATGAGTTCAAAATTATTCCTCAAAGGCTATCGCATACGGACGGCGCACAGTGTCGCAAATTTGCCGTTTGAGCGCTCGAAACTATAAAATACAAAATTGAAAATTTTAAACTTTTTTTTTATTTTAAGTCAAAATTGAATAAACTTTTCAAATTCGTGGTCGTTTTTTTTTTTTTTGTATCATAACACTTCTTTAGATATATGGGTCAAAAATTTGAACTTTTTTGTTCTTTGCGCAAGTTTTTCACATTCAGAATTTTTTTTAAATTTGAAAATAAACGATTCAAGATATTTGATCTCTAATGATAAAAATCACTAAAATTTTCAAATCGTTTACTGTTTGACCACAATAGCTATGGTCAGTTAACCCTTATTTTTCATGATTCTTGAGGTTGACATGAGGTTGACATGCATAATGACATGCATAAAATAAATCCTTGGAATATCTTCTTTACATCCATATATTGATTTGGTTATAGAGGAAAACAGAACATTAAACTAAGGTATGAATTATTGATTTCTATTTTATTGATATATAAAAGTTTTGGTAGCTTCTGGGTTTAATCTACAATGAAATAGCGGAGAAAAAGAAAAATTTTGATTTTCTTTCAAAAAAAATTTTACATTGATGATTATTAAATTAAATCATCTAATTTTACTTTATATTGAAAGGTGTATTTTTAAAGGTACTTTGAGCAACAACGGGTTAAGAAATTAGAAAAATTTAAATGCATTTTAATTCTCTTATTCTGTTAGAAATGATATCATTTCAAACAATTAAGCAATAAGAGGATTTTATGAGTTTTGACATTTTTTAATTAAGTTACAGGTAACCCTACCAAGGCACCTACAATTTTCTGAACATATTTTTTCTCTTTTCTTAAGCACATCGATTTTTAACAAAACAAAACAAAAAGAAATGAAATATTCCCATCCGTGAAAAAGTTTTATAATTTCAATCACTCAATCAACGGAATCCTTTGTTCGGTGAGAATGGGGAAACGCAGCAAAGCCCCCCCCCCCCCCCTTTAGCTTTTTTGTCAAGCTTTTTTTCTGTGTTCATAGTGACATAGATTTTCAAAAAAAAAAAAAAAAAAAAAATAGAATTTTGAAAATATCTTTATAAAATACAGGTTTTGTTACCTAGGAAGCACAAACTTATTTTTTAGTTGACTTTGGGGCAACGCCACTAAGCTCTCCTCTGTTGAATTTAACTTATATTTTACATTTCTGTAGCTAGACGATTTCCAATCGAACAAAAAAAACCGGAGTAAATGATCACAACCCGTTCAAAAGTTACAGAATTTCGATCACCCAGGGAGCATTTCGCGACACTGTGCGGCGACGAATTTGAAGAATGCATTTGCAAAACCTTTGCATTTTGTTTTTATTAGACATTTTTATTTTGGGCATTAGACGTAGAACTTTGACGTAGACGGGACACTTTAGGTATACATGCAGCTTTTAATATTCATCGTACAAAGATAAAATGTATGCCAAAATATTAGCTATTTTGTGCATAAAACGAATATCTTCCTTTGGATTTTGTCACATCTTCAATAAAGAAACGAAAGATAGCAAAAAAAAAAACACATGTGCGTCGTTGGACACACGAGAGAAGCGAAGCTTTTTCGTAGTTACATAGATTTGATAGTTTAATAATTTTTTCTTTTTAATAAATATACTTTTAAATTCAAATGTTTAAAATAACAAAATAAATTACATATATACAGAAAACATATTAACTGCTTATTTTTTTTTTTATTGTTGAATGTTAAATTTCAACGCCAATCACATATACGGGCATATAATGCCAGCGACTCTCCATTTTAACTCTCCACACATGGTTATCAACTTAGCTGCACTGAACAAATTTTTTCCTTCAACAGCGTACTACCTACCGAAAAAATTTGTCGAAAATTTTTCAAATTTCACTCCAAGCAAATCACAGAACGAAAAGTAAAAAGCTTCTCTTCAAAAATATATATTAAAGAACGCACATGAAACAAAATTTAACAAACATTTTAGATACCTTGCCGATGTCATGCATGCTTTTGTTAATTCCATATTTATTGATATCATCTATTTTTTGACACTTAAAAACGCACTTGTGGGCATTGCTAATTTTCTTCGTACCAACAACACCACAAACGCATTCACAATACAAACACACCGATGCTGGAGACACCTTGTGGCAAATAAAAGCAAATTTTTCTTAGTTGTAGCATAGCAAATACACAATCCTTTATCTATTGATAGATGGTGACGATCTACTGCAGCATAGCTTCTGTTATAATTAATATTGAATTAACAACTGTTTCTAACAGGCCCTTGTGGCCTTGTGGATAGTGTATTGAACTCTCATTCAAGAGGACACGTGTTCGATCCCAACGGCCCAATTTAATATTAAAGTATTAAATTTTCCATCAAATTTCAAATTTCCAAGAAAAAATTTGTCGAAAATTTTTCAGATTTCACTCTAAGCTAATCACAGAACGAGGAGTAAAAAGCTTCGCTTCAAAAAAAAAAACAAAGAGGAAAAGTTCACATTTTTGTATGCGAAAAATGCATTGATGTTTCAGTTGCTGCTGACGTTTTTATGCTTGTTGTTTTAGTTCGTGCCGAAATCTTGAACGCAACATCGTGTTGTTTGTTGAATAAAATCGTTTTGTGAGTTTCTCAGATCTTTACAAGCACTGCATACGGTATATAAAAGCTTGCGCCGCTAAGAAGCTTTTAGTCTGCTGGCTGACTTCAATTAATAAGGGTAGCGTCGCTTTGCCCGTCTGATGAGCACAGACAAATAAGACGTTGCAATACAAAGAAGCGATGCAGATTTCATTATGTTAGTTTATATTTGGTATTTAAAAAACGCAGCGCTACTACATATAAACCATTATATAAATCAAGAATCGTTTTACGAATATTTTTCAGTAACTGCTTGTGTTGTTGTAATACGTATGTATGAAATATTTGCAGATATGATATATATTTATTTTCTTCCATCAGTGTGTCTTTCGACCTGGTAAGTCCACCATAGACCAGATTTTCATGCTACGACGAATCCTGGAGAAAACCTACGAAAATCGATTTGTCGATTTTAAAGCTGCGTTTGATAGCCCGAGAACGAATTGCCTATACTCAACAATGTCTGAGTTCGGTATACCTACAAAGTTGATTAGACTTTGCAGAATAATGTTGAGCAACACACGCAGCTCCGTCAAGGTAGGAAATAACCACTCCGAAACCTTCAATACTGAAAGAGGCTTCAGACTAGGCGATCCACTGTCTTGCGTTCTCATCAACACCATCATGGAGGTGGTCGTACGAAAGGCCGATGTGCATTGTAATGGCACCAATTTCTACAAAGGTGTCCAGCTCCTTGCGTACGCTGATGATATTGATACTGTTGGCAGAACCAAGAGAGATGTTACCGCTGCTTTCGCCGCTATCGAAACGGAATCAGCCAAAGTGGGTTTGGCGATAAATGAGAGTAAAACAAAGTATATGCTGTCTACAAACAAGGCAGCGCGGCGCTTACACTTCCACGTTTCATCCGGCAGCTATAACTTTAAAGTAGTCAAGGAGTTCGTATACCTTGGCACCGCCATTAATACCAACAACGATGTCAGCCTGGAGATGAAGCGAAGAACAATAATTGCTAATAGGTGCTACTACGGGCTCAGTAAGCAACTAAGTTCCAGAGCCCTCTCTCGATCGACAAAGCTAAACACTCTAAAAGACGATCGTTCTATCTGTGCTTCTTTAAGCGCTTCTGTGCTGCTCTGGGGGTGTTCGAGAGAAAAGTTATTCGCAAAATCTTCGGTCCTGTTCGAGTCGGCGATGACTATCGCATCCGAATGAACCACGAGCTGTATGAACTCTTCGAAGACGTTGACGTAGTTCGGCGTATAACTGTGCAGCGACTACGCTGGCTGGGTCATGTCCATCGTATGGAAGACGAAGCGCCAGCGAAAAAAGTGCTCAAGGCGAGGGTCGTTGATCAACGATGACGAGGAAAACCATGCCTCCGATGGATGGACCAGGCTGAGAAAGCCCTAACCGCACTTGGTGTATCCGATTGGAGAAGGCGCGCGCAAAGCAGAGGCGCCTAGCGAGAGCTGATGAGGTCGGCCGAAACCCGGACACGGGTTGTTACGCCCACCTAAGTAAGTAAGTAATCGTGATCACTGACGGGCAGACGAACAGACGAACAGAGACGTTCATAAAAAAAGTTCTAAAGAAAAAAATCTTAACAAAGAAAAAACCTGATATTTAAGCTATCCGGTAAATTTGAATATATCCTGTTTGAAGAAGAGATCTCTCTACATAAAAGTAAAATTGAAGATCTCCATTTTAAGACAAATGGACAATTATAATATAGGTCAGATCTTATAATAGAAACGTGTTGTTCGCCTACAGATAGAGCAGAGTGTTAAGCAAAAAATCTTCTTAAACGTTTAAATAAACTTATCACTTTCGATCTCGAATTAATTTAAGGCAAAAGTCTATAAAAGATATGCATATTTTTATTATCTTTTATTTTTTCTTGCAAAAGTTAGTTCTTCTCTTTTCTTTCAATTGTTAATGGTGTGGTTAAACACATAAATAAACACTGATTTTTTTTCAGTTTTCAATCATGACAAATTATCGAATTTAATATTTCACTTTCATCTCTTGTGTCTGCATAAATTAGCTACATATATACATAAATAATCATGTTTTTGTTAAACCATAAAAAAAAACTATTAGTAGCTTTAAAAAAATATTCCTCTTTTGAAATGAGAAGAAATAACAAAGTGCCAAAAGCAGAGCTTTATATTTTCTTATGTCTATAAAAACGTGTAAGACTACACTATGAAAAAAAAAAAAAATAAATAAAAAATCATCAATCATAAAGTGATGATTTTAGTCTCCAACGACTTTTTTTTCGTTGATCATTTTCTACCTAACAGATAGACAAAAAACGACTTAATGATTTGAAGATGAATTTGATTTTATTTTTAAAGTATTGTATCCGGTTAAAGAAAATTTTTCACTAATATTGATTTAAAGTTTAATTGAAAAAATAATTTTATTTTAATTTATGGTGTTAATATTTAAGCTACATATATTTACAGTCCGATTCTGTGTACTTGATAAATTAACCATATTCAACATTTAAATTCACCATATCGTCCCCTTCTTGCCAAAAACGCCAATGTGCATTTTTATGTTTTTTGGGAAATCGAGTTTAAACATACGAATGGCTTGGAAAAATTCATCTTTTACAAAATTTCTTTTTGAAAATGAAGGGTACATGCCTTCATAATACACAGTTAAAAATTGGTTTCCGTTGCTCCACAAAAACATTTGAAAAAATTACTTTTTATGCAGTCATTTAACGATTTTTGGCATGAAGGGGAATATTTATCAATAATTGAGTATTTTCCACGATTTGATATACTGTCACGAAAAAAAGCTTTTTCATTGGAAAAACTGTCAATATCTCATTTACTATTGACAAATCGTTTTAATTTATACATGGAACACATTGATGATGGCTACGGCTTTGCCACACGATCATGGTGAAATTAAATAAGTTGAACGTGACGTTAACAAATTTTGCTACGCCTGTCAAAAAAAACTTTTAAAGAGAGAGGCGAACTGTAGTAAAGTAAATGGTGACAAGCGTAGCGAAGAAATTTTGTGAGAAAGGTGAAAAAATCGCTCACACCTTATTTAACTTCACCATGCACACGACAAAAGAGAAATGTAGTCATATCGATGGCTACTTGCTTATTTTGAAAGCGACGCAATAAAAATCTTTCCTACACGCAAAGCAACAAGAACAAAGCTTTTCACATTCTCTCTAATAGTATGTTCACACTAAGGCCGAAAAGCTGCTTTTCGAACAATAATGGTTTTTCAGCTGAAAAGCTACATGATATTAAGTTTTTCGCCATAGAAGAACTGTCAAATGAAAAGCTGATATTTGTTTGCTTTTCAGCGAAAAACTCTGAAAAGTTAGAAAACAGCCCTGGTTCGGAAGTCTGTTCGTTAAAGTAAAGTCAAAATCTATTACAAAAATCCAAGTTGTCACTGATATTTGACATTTCATCTGTCTGTTTTCATTTGTTGTGATTTGTGGACAAACTTTCTTCCCAATTAGAAATCATCTAGAAAATGGAAAAAAAAATACAAGGAGCGCGTGAAGTGGAGTGACCTTCATGAGGCGATATTTGTTTGCTAAGCCAAGCACAATGAAACAAATCGCTATAATAACAAACATATGGCTTCTGTCTGTCAAATGAAAAGCTGCTTTTCAAGTGTAAACACCTTTTTCTGAAAAGAGGGTTTTCAGCTTAAAAGCAGCTTTTCGGCCTGTGTGTGAACATGCTATAATGCCGTAGTTATCCTAGGCAAAGACATGATACAATAATTACAAGGTAGGAGTGACAGTTATTTTGTCGACCGTCATCTGTCAAAAACAGCAACGAAATAGATAATAAAATAACAGAAAAAAAAGCTATAATACAATAATAATCAGCAAGCCAGCAAGGTTATAAGTTATGTTAATGGTGGTTAAATTATAAGGGTCGATGTTGATTTTGAATAAAACACAAATTATTTAGAAAATTATTGTCATTTCTTGTTATTATGATAATATTGGCATGGCTCAATTATGTATGGAAAAAAATATCGACCAGCACACCTCCATCCGATGGTCCAAATTTTCGATGACGCTGAGGCATAAGTGAGATTCTATGCTGTTAATGTGCCGAATTATCTCATACTTTAGCTCTTGAATTGTTGCTGGCTTATCCACGTACACCTTTTTTTTCAAATAACCCTAAAGAAAGAAGTCCAACGGCGTTAAATCACATGATCTGGGCGGCCAATTGACATCGCCACCACGTGAGATAACACGGCCATTGAATTTGTCGCGCAAAAGAGCCATTGTTCCGTTAGCTGTGTGTTCCGATATCTTCCAATTCGGGCCATAAAAAGTTCGTTATCATCTCACGATAGCGAACACCATTCACAGTAACTGCCTGACCGGCCTCATTTTGGGGAAAAAAACGGCCCGATGATGCCGCCAGCTCATAAACCGCACCAAATAGTCACACTTTGCGGGTGCATTGGTTTTTCGACAATCACTCTTGGATTGTCATTCGCCCAAATGTGGCAATTCTGCTTATTGACGAATCCACCGAGGTAAAAATGTGCCTCACAACTGAAGATGATTTTCTTCGAAAATTTATCATCCACTGTTGCCACCATTCTGACCATTGACGACGCTTGAAATGGTCAAGAGGCTTTAGTTCTTGAGTCAATTGCACCTTTTTAGCGTGTAAATGCAAGTCTTTATGCATAATGTTCATCGACGACGAGTGTGAGAGGTGCAATTGTTGGGCACTACGACGAGTTGAGGTGGATGGCTCTTCATGGCTCAGATGCTCCACACTATCGCTAACAGCAGCTATATTTTCTGCAGTACGAGCTGCACGAGCATGCACTGGTGTTTCACATCTCCTACAGACCCGATTTTCTCAAATTTTTGCACGATTTTTCGGATTGTACGCACATTTCGACGATTAAATTGACCGAAAAAATCACGAAGTGCACGATATGCATTTTGATTTCCGTTGCTCGATTGTGTATCTTTCCATGGTTCAAATTGAGTTAGTCTGAAATAGAGAAATGTCAAATGAAATGCAGAAAAAACTTGACGTTTAGGTGTGGTTCCCATTCAACATCGGCCCCTTAAAATTTAACCGCCCTTTAGAAAAATGAGATTGCATCATTTGTGTTACTGCTATCTTGAGACTCTTGATAATATTTCTTTTATTGTTGTGATTATAGCAATGTGAAAACTTCCAAGGACACAACAGTAAATGGACGCGGCGGTCATTGCAAATGAGTTGCGATGCAAATGCTGGACGTGGCAGCTGAGGTGCTACTACCAACATACGAGTAGCGTTCATACAGACCACTAGAGTATCTTCGGAGAAAGCTGGCGACAACAATATACGCAAACATGTTTAACAATCACAATGTTAATTATGTTTGTTTTTCAATACATAAACTTTCACTTCGTTTTTACGTTTTGTTCTCTAGTCGCATACACAGCTGATTTTGACATACGGTAATGCCTTATTTTGCTCATTGGTTATGTGACTTTACGTGAAAGTAATTAGATTTGACACTTTTTTCCATTTTGGATTTTTTATGAATTTTTAAAAAAAAAATTTAAATTTTTAGGCAAAAAATACTTTTTCCCCTTCATACATTCATTTTTAACTTCGAAAGTGTTGCACACATAGGAAAACGGTATAAGAACAGATTAGAGGAATTGTAATTATTAATTTTTCTAAATTTGTTTCAGCTAAATCGGACTAGTGGTTCTCGAGTTATGTCAAACAAAAGAGCCTAAAACGTGAACAATTCCCCTATACGATAGTTACTAACTTCAAATCGATATTCTACTTTTTCGAAGATTTTTCGAGGATTTTTCGATATATTTAAATTTTTTGTTGTTCCATATCTCGGCAGGGTAGCAAAATAGGTAAAAAGTAACCATTTTTTGGGGGTTGATAAGGGAGGAAGCATTCTTGAGACACGCGAATAGGGGGGTCTATGTGCCCCCATTCACCGTATTTTTAGGGATTGGCGGAAACATGTGTTTGACTTACAATTTGACTAACAGTGGACAGTTAAACACGTGTCTTGACGTTCACCCCTAAAAATATGGCGAATGGGGGCACATAGATCCCCCTATTCGTGTATCTCAAGAAAGCTTCCTCCACTATCAACCCCCAAAAAATGGTTACTTTTTACCTATTTTGCTACCCTCCCGAGATATGGAACAACAAATAATTTAAATATATCAAAAAATCTTCGAAAAAGTACCATATCTCGAAGGGGAAGCAAGATAGGTAAAAAATAACCATTTTTTGGGGCTTTATAAGGGGGGTAGGATTTCTGAGACGCACAAATAGAGGGGTCTATAATCCCCCCATTTGCTACAGTTTTAGGGGGGACACGTCGAAACACGTGTTTAACTGTCCACTGCAAGTCAAATTGTAAGTCAAACACGTGTTTCGGGACGCCCTTAAACATATAGCAAATGGGGTACCTATTTTTACCTATTGTTCGCTCCAGCAACAAATTCGTCACAATAAAAAATTGTAGGTGGCAACACTTTTAACCATCTTAAATTTTAAAATTCTGACATCAGATTCGAAGTCAGCGACCCCTTAACACTCTTAAATGGTGTTTAAAACTCTTAAAAATACATTTTACTAGGCGGCAGCACTATGGTGAAAATTTAGGTGGCAAGCCTATCCTCCATCTTAAATTTTAAAACTGTGATATTAGATTCGAAATCAAATCCGTTGTCAGAAATTCAAAATAACAAGAATTCGCAAAAATACAAAAAAAAATCCAGGTGGCAATTCTATTCGCAATCTTGAATTTAAATTTTTACATCAATTTCAAAATCAGCTACCCCCTAAAACTGCCAACCACGGAGTCCACATAACTCTTAGAAGTCCAAATACGCTTAAGGTTTTCCTACACAAGCTCATTGCATTTTTTGGATACTTGTTTTTATATTGGATACTTGCCTCCAATTTCAAGGTTTTCAAGCTTTTTGCCGAAGGCATCAATTTTTCCTTTACTTGGGACTTCGTGCCGTTCGCTTGTAAGCTAGCATACTTGCAAGTCGCAAGCTGTCATGGGCTTATTTATTTTCAATCACAAGTCAGACTTGATTGAAAACTATCAAGCTCAAGATACTTGAAATCGATTTCAAGTAGGCTTGTGCAGTTCTCTGTTACACACTCCTTGCAAACACCGTTTTATTGCTTGTATGAAATGGGAAAATTTGTCAGTACTTCCGCACTCCCTGCTTTAAAGAGGCCTGCTATAAGCACTCCTTTAGAATGGCTTAAAGAAGAGGTTAACCAAAACAATTAAAAAATATATATTTTTTTTATTTCTTTTTATGTATACCTACCTATTTATTCTGTTATTTTATTTTATTTTACATATTTTTGCCAGATAAGAATATTTGAAAGTCATGACGTTGATTATTATTCAGTATTTTTGAACTAATATATATTTTAACTTTTAACCTTCCTATACTCGCACGTTTGACTCTCGGACCGACAAATGAAATGTTATTGATCAGTGGCAATAGATAATATTTTATGATTTTTGTATTTTTATATACTATAATTAATATTACATTTAAAAATAAGAAAATAAAAGATATAATTATCTTTAGTAGCTATTGATGGAACAATTAATGATGGTCGATTGGTCTGAGAGACCAACGCGAGTTATGGTGTGGGAGGTTTAAATTAAAACAACTTCTCTTCTTGAGTGTGAAATCTTATCTAACTTTATTAAAATCTTCTTTTCCGTCTACAACTTTCCATTTACGATTTCTTCGTGTAATACATAAATACAAGTAAATATATTTTTCCACAATGTAATGAATGTATGCTTATGACATACATTCCAAAGAAATGCTGAAATACATATATTTAAATACCATATGTATGTTTATGACATACATTCAAAAAATGCAGTTCGATATTTAAGTGTCACCCAAATTTTAATAAGTGCAACAAAGTATTGAATAGCGGAAAAGAGATACTTGAAATAACTTAAATAACAAAAATAATTTATGTGACATACAAAAGAAATGTAGAATAACCTAAATAAACAAATCAACTGATTTATTGAAATACTTAAAAAATATGCAATTATCGCTAGTTGTGCGTTTTAGTTATTGTTGTTGTTGTAGCTTCGATGGTTCAAGTGGAACTCAGTGGGATAGGTTCTTGTAGCTCTTGTTGTTGTTATTGTAGTCTCAATGGCTTAGGTGGTGCTAATGTTACCATCGTCGTTGGTGGTAACGTAACTCCTCCCCCCCCGGTGTGAAGCGACGGCCATAACCTTTGGTTTGTGGTTGGAGCGGGATGATCAAAAACAATGTTTCGTTTAAATCTTCTGGAACTATATAGGATGAATAACAAAATTATTGTTCCCATGAGTAGTATTCCTCCGATAGTTATATTGAGCTCTCGTTTTGTTTTAGATTTCAAGTTGTTTATAGCGATTCTATTCTCGATGTTGAAGTTGTTGATTTTGTGGAGGTTTAATTTTCCGACTGTGAAATTGGTGTGTATTGGTATGTGTGCAGTTGGAATTAGATGTATTTCGTCCCAGTAGATGTTTGGGTTACTCTGGTATGTTATGTTGTTTATCTCTACTTGACAGTTTTCGAAGTGTAGCAAAATATTTCCCGATACTGGATGTGGAGCGAAGTTGCAAGTCGAGTTAACTAATGTTGGTTGGGTGTTCAGCATTAATATGTAGTTGTGTTCTGGTTGTAAAATGTTCGATATTTGGCCAATGTCGTTGGTGACGCAATGAGCTGGTTTTCCTTCTTGTGGCAGAATAATCCGTCCTAGGCAGGTTGATTTTGTGATATTTTCTTGTTGTTTTGCTTCTTGACAATAGTAAATTCCTTCTACTTTCGGACAAATTTCAGACAAATACTGAATGCTCTCAGAGTTATATAATGCATAAGGTAATATTTCTATTTCTTTTGTTTTGTTAATGGGGAGTGGTATAATATGAATTAGGGAATAATTGTTATATGATAGGATAGGAATGCGGACATTAAATATTATATTTGTGTTGTTGTAATAAGCTTGTAATCCTAGTAATTCATAGATATTGTTGGTAGATTGTATATTTATTGATTGAGCTGAAAGTGTGTTATATATTTCATCCAATTCTTCATGATTAAGAAAAAATTTTGATATTATATTAAGTCTTGCTAGTACTATTGCTTCTGCAATGTTAGCTAAATGATTGTTTAATAAGTCAATGTTGTAATTAATTTGTGCGAGATGTTGAGTCTGAAGTAGAATTTCTTCATTAACTCGAATTCTGTTTGTGTTCTGATCTTGAATTTTGTTGACAAAATTTTCTATTTTTAGTTGCTGATTGTTTATATGATTAGTAATATTTTCAAACCTTTGTATCATAATAGAGTTTAATTTTATTTGGCTGTTAGTGTCTTGTCGAAGATTTGTTTGTTCGGATCTTAAGTCTTCAATTTGTTTGTTTAATATTTTTGCATCATTTGCGTCCATGTTGCCAGTGATAAACTTAACTACTGTGCCTAATCCATTAATTATTCCTCTACGGTTTCTTGAATGTGGACTGAGTGAATCTAATTTATTTTGGACTTCTTTTAATTTAAGTTTTGTTATTAACGTCATGTCTTTATCGTTATATAATTTTTCTAGTGTTGTAATTGAACTGCTTATTCTGTTGACGTTGTCCTTGTACAGATCTAAGTTAACAATGTGTATAAGGTTGTTGTAATTTCTTATTGTTCTCGCAGTGCCTTTTTGGATAGTTAGTAATGATTGTTGTTCGTTAAGTTCTTGAATTTCCATTTTCTGTCCAGATCCTGTCATAACCCTGTAAGTACACAACTATTACTAGCTTACTATCCTAATTTAATTTTTAAAGGTTTTTATTAGTTTTGTTAAATTGTTTTCTTTTTCTCTTCTTATTCTAGATTTGTGGATTTTTTGGTTTCTGTTAGATATAATTGTTACTCTATTGTTTTCCTTAACTTTAAGCTTTGAGAATCTTGGTGTCATTTTATTTCTGCGACACTCTTTTCTAAAAACCGTTTCGTTGATTTCGTTACTTTTTGGATCTTCCCTTACCTGATTTAATTTATCGATATTTTCATTTGTGATAATTTCTAGTCTACTTTTTATCTTTGGGTATAAAACTGCTTGAAATTCATTTAATTTTTTTAAATATTCATGTTCGTTATTGAAACATATTTCGTTATTGAATTTAAAAGTTCTTCCATGGAAAAGTTCAAAAGGTGTGTGTTTCGTGGATGAGTGAATGGCGTTGTTATATGTAATAAAAGTTTCCGCGAGAGTTTCGTCATGGTCTACGTCTTGTTTGTTTTCTTTCTTTGTTGCAATTATAATTCTGTAGATTTCTGTCATTGTCGAATGTAACCGTTCAACTGGAGAGTTACTGGAAGTTTGTTGAAAAGAAGTGAAATGCAGTTCTATTTTGAATTGTTTGCAGAAATCTTTGAAAATATTTGCTGTAAATTCAGAACCTTGATCGCAAACTATTTTCTTGGGTATGCCATAGGTGCTGAAAAATTGTCTTGTTGCTTTTACTATTGAAATACTATTCCTATTAGGGAGTGTATACCCTGAAGCAAATTTTGAGAATTTGTCGATCATAGTAAGAACATATTGGTGATTTATACTATAAATGTCTATGTGCAGGATATCTAGAGGTTTTTCGGGAATTTCTGGCTTACTATATTTGATTTTTTGAGGTTGTCTGTCGTATTTCTGTTCTTGGCATATATTACAATTGTTTATGGTTTGTGTTATTTTCGATTTCATATAGGGGAAGTAGTATTCTCTTTTCAGATGTGCTAAAGTTTCATTAATACCTCTATGGTTACTGCTTTCGTGATAAATGCTAATTATTTTATCTTGTTCGTCGTTTTCGGTTATGTCTATTAGAATTTCTTTGCATCTTATAAGTCTGAAGGTTCTATTTGCTGAGAAATATTTGGAGTAAACGGATTGTACTAAGGAAAAGGTTAAGTCGTCTGTGTAGACTGCTGTTAGCTTATTGGGTGCGAAATATTTTTTAAATATGTCTATTAGTTTTTCTTCTGTAAAGTCTGGTGTCCTTATACTTTTCCTCTGTTTATTTTTGAAAGGGACTTCTACTGTTAAGAATGGTTTTTGGCATGATTTGTCTAGAATAATTTGAAGATTGAATTCGTTTAAAGGTTTTTCTGAGATTGGTATTCCGTCGTTAAGGTTTTCTTGTGCTGAGTGTACTGTTGAACCTGAAGTACCTTGAATAGAAGTAGTGGCATCGTTGATATTTATTTCGAGTTGTTTTGTATCTGGATTATCAATTTTTATCCGACTCAAGGCATCTGCGTTTGAGTTTAGTGTCCCTTTTTTGTAAACTATCTCGTAATCGAACTCTTCTAATTTAAGTTTCCACCTAATTAACTTTGAATTTGGTTCTTTTAAGTTCATAATCCAAGTTAATGGTCTATGATCCGTAACAATTCTAAATTTTTGTCCAAACAAGTATGGTCTGAAGTATTTTGTGGCCCATACTATGGCCAGTAATTCTTTTTCGATTGTCGAGTAGTTTATTTCCGTGTCCGTTAGTGTCCTGCTAGCGTAGCATATAGGTTTGTCGCTTCCTAAGTGCCCCTGCGATAAGACGGCTCCTAGTGCAAAGTTGCTAGCGTCTGTCGTTAATGTGAATGTCTTCGAAAAGTCAGGATATTGGAGTATAGGGTCATTTACGAGAAGGTTTTTACAAGTTTCAAAGGTTTTTACATATTTTTCGTTAGCGACGATGGTTCTACCTTTTTTTAGGCATTCTGTTAGTGGTTTTACTACCCTTGCAAAATCTTTAATGAATTTACGGTAGTAACCTAGTAGTCCTAAAAACGATTTTATTTCTTTTTGTGTGCGTGGTAAAGGAAACTTTTTTATTGCTGAAATCTTGTCCGGGTTCGGTTTTACTCCGTCTGTTGTAACGATATGACCTAAAAACGCAATTTCTTTATGTAGAAATTCCGACTTATTAAGTTGAACTTTTAGGTTGGATTCCCGGAGTCTGTCAAAAACTTTCTTTAGGTTTTCTAAATGTTCTTGGAGTGATGTCGAAAATACTATAATGTCATCTAGATAAACTAAACATATTTTCCCTTGTAGATCTCTGAGTACGTTATCCATAACTCTTTGGAAGGTTGAAGGAGCATTCTTTAGCCCGAATGGCATCCTTAGAAATTCGTAGTGGCCTTCTTCCACTGTAAAAGCTGTTTTCTGTATATCTCTAGGGTTCATTTCAATTTGGTGGAATCCGCTTGCCAAATCTAATGTCGAAAAATATAAACATTTGCCTAATTTGTCGAGAATTTCGGTGATGTTTGGAATGGGATAACGATCGGAAATGGTTTTTTCATTAAGTTTTCTAAAATCAATAACTAACCGCCATTTTTGTTTTCCATTTGCATCCAATTTTTTGGGTACTACCCACACCGGTGAACTCCAGGGTGAATAGCTAGGGCGTATGATCTTTTGTTCTAGTAAACTTGATATTTGATTTTTTACCTCTCCTTTGTGAATGTATGGGTACCTATACGATTTTGTGTAGATTGGTACGTCGTCCGTAGTATCAATTGTGTGTTTAATTGTGTTTGAAAAGCTCAGGTCTTGTCCCTCCTTAAAAAATACGTCATCGTACGTTTTGCAAAATTTAAAAAGTGATTTCTTTTCTTCTGTGTTAAGATGTGAGGATCGAATAAGTTCAGTTATATCACCTTCAATTCCTTGTCTGTTACATTCTATGCTAAGGTTATTTACTTCAACAAAATGTTCAGTATTGTAGTGTTCTACTTTAAGTGGTTGTTCTAGCAAAAGAGTTTTATGTGAATTACTGTTGTTAACAATTTCAACTACACTAAACCAGTTTTTAGTCTTGTAAATGCCTTCGGAGATGAATAGTTCTGGTTCGATTTGTATTGTTTTGATATATACGTCGCCGTCCTTTATGTCTGTAGGTATTTTAATAACTTGTTTAGAATTGGGTGGAATAAGGTATTTTCCTGAAGAAAAGTTTGGTTTGAATTTTAAATTAATAACAGAATTGTTCGTAATCAGTTTGTTTGTGCTTAAGTCAATCTTAGCTCCTAATTTTGTCAAAATGTCTAGTCCTATCAGTCCATCAAAGTATCCGTGGAATTTAAATAACAAAAATGTTAACTGTCCTGTCTCTTTGAATTCAATAAAGGTAGGCAATGTAGTTTGTTTGTTTATCTTATGTTTATTTAAAACAGTTGTTATTGTGACTGGTTCGCGAATTTCAGTGTCGGCATTATTTATAAATTCGGGATTTATAAATGAAGAAGACGCTCCAGTGTCAATTAGAAATTTTAAAGGTCGTCCGAAAGGTGAAGAAATGTTAATGTATGGAAGGGTGAAACCGTGTTTGTTTATATCTAAGTATCCGGTTGCTTGCTCGAGGCGCAATATTGAAAATTTTCGTCATCGTCACAGTCTTCGTTTGCGTCTTTATAAAATCCGTAGCCTTCGTACCGTTCATTCATATTTTGCTGACAGGTTGCATTCTTTTGCATTGTGGGTTGTCGTTTGTTCTCCTCTGTTGAGTTTATATTATGCATTTCTCTTGTATTAGGAAAGTTAGTCCTGTTTGTCCTCTGTGTAAAACGTGAGTTTCCAGAGCTAGTGTCCATAGGCTCTGGTGGAGGTTGTCTCTGTACGTGTTGGTTGTGGGCATTGAAATTTTGTGTGAAATTGCTGTTTTGGCTTTGGTGCTGACCAAAATGCCTGTTATTGGAAGTATATTGATTTGGAGTATTTGAAAAGAGATTTCTATTTTGGTTTTGGTGCTGCCCAAAATTCCTATTATATAACTGATTTTGATAGCTTGGTTGTGGTGTATTTCTAGGTTGATTTTGAGTATTGTACTGTGGTCGTGAAAAATTGTCGTGTCTTATAGACCTGTTTTGGTGGAAAGGAGGTTTAAAATTTGGCTTATAATTGGTATTAAAGGTAAATTTATTATAGTAAATATTTTGTTCTTTAATGCTATAATCTAATGCTATTGGGAGTGATTCTGGCCTCATAGCTCTTATAACCGACCCCAATGGTTCTCTTAAGCCCGTAAGGTAAGTATTAAGGCACATTTCTCCGTAAAGTGTTTTCTTTGCAGCTATAACGTTATTATTACATTCATGGATAAGAATATTGTTTATGAGTGTAGCTTGTATTTCGATGATACTGCTATAAAATTCTTCTACAGCTTGATTTCTTTGTTTTAACGAGTGTAAGTCTCGAATTAATGTTGTTTCTGTTCTTTTATCAGAATAGTGTAAAATTAAGTTATTTTTTATTTCCTCCCAATTCAGAGCCGTGCCATACATATTGAGTACTTCGTTGGCTGGGCCTTCAATTTTGTTGCGAATTGCTCTTAACAAAATTGTTGATTGGGGGGACCCATCTAATTGCAAAATATGCCGCAAGATCTCCTCTACGTTCGTAATGAACTCATGAAGCAATCTTGGATTGCCATCATAGCGAGGCAGATCCTTGATTACATCAGGAATCCTTAACGAGTTAAGAATATCAGATGCAGGCGGACTCGCCATATCAACACTTAAACTTTGATTTGGTTTTTGAAAAATACTTGACACACTTTCACTCAATTTTATTTTATGAAAATCTACCACTTCTAGATTTTCAGGTATTGCGTCTAAGCTTATAGATCTTCTTGGTTTCGAATATGGAAAGAACTCTTTTATTTTCCTATGCATTTATAACAATGAAATAAAATTCAATATTTGACTTACATTAATCCTAATAGTATGAGTTGTTCTATTGCCATATTATTTTCTGTATAAGTAGGTTCTCTCTGCGATTCAGGACTGAAATCCTCCGGTTTGTGCTGCTCCAATGTACCCTTGGTGCTTGATGATCGATGATCCTTCGATGATCTCAATGTTATTTTCTTTTAAACTCGGGAAACCGCCGATTTTATTTCCTAACACTTAACACAAAACCGTTCGCAAGAACTTTCGACTGCGCCAGTTATGGTGTGGGAGGTTTAAATTAAAACAACTTCTCTTCTTGAGTGTGAAATCTTATCTAACTTTATTAAAATCTTCTTTTCCGTCTACAACTTTCCATTTACGATTTCTTCGTGTAATACATAAATACAAGTAAATATATTTTTCCACAATGTAATGAATGTATGCTTATGACATACATTCCAAAGAAATGCTGAAATACATATATTTAAATACCATATGTATGTTTATGACATACATTCAAAAAATGCAGTTCGATATTTAAGTGTCACCCAAATTTTAATAAGTGCAACAAAGTATTGAATAGCGGAAAAGAGATACTTGAAATAACTTAAATAACAAAAATAATTTATGTGACATACAAAAGAAATGTAGAATAACCTAAATAAACAAATCAACTGATTTATTGAAATACTTAAAAAATATGCAATTATCGCTAGTTGTGCGTTTTAGTTATTGTTGTTGTTGTAGCTTCGATGGTTCAAGTGGAACTCAGTGGGATAGGTTCTTGTAGCTCTTGTTGTTGTTATTGTAGTCTCAATGGCTTAGGTGGTGCTAATGTTACCATCGTCGTTGGTGGTAACGTAACTCGCGCGAGTATAGGAAGGTTAACGAAAAAGTAACCCTGAAATATAAGCAGAACCAGTTTTTGTAGGAATAATATAATTGTTGTACTGCCCTGGGTAGCGAAAAATTAGGCCTCATAGAAGCGCTCGCAGAAGCAGCGAGGAAGTCATGTGTCTTACCGCCAAAAGTAGCAGTAAATGCAGGCCTTCGTTAGAAGAGGCCTATCTTCATTGCCTATTGTGTAGTCGGCATTCTTACACAGCCGCAAACTAGGCGTTTATGAGTATGTATTTGTAAATTCAAAAACTTTGCATTGTTTTTACAAAAGTGTGTTGCACAGCATAAAGCTTTTATAAAAAATTGCATGATAGCTCTAGCAGCGTATGTGTGCAGGCAGAGAAAGCTCTTTACCTACGCTGCCACGTGATGTCGAGCACTGCATTAGACGCATTGTTTCAATTTTTCGAAATATTAAGTTTATAGAAGTTTTGGTCAAATTTTGGTGTATTTTATTTCATTTAACACATAAATTAAAAAAGTATAAAGAAAAGAAACACAGAGTTTTTTTCAATTTCAAATTTGAACATAACATTTTTTTTATTTATTTTTCTTTAAAACTGTACTCTTTAAATACATATTTATCTGCGTGTTTTTTGTTTTCTGTTTATGTTTTTTTTAATTTCTAAGCTAATCACTAAATAATCTATATAATAATAACTTTATTCATTTCTTGTGTTGTTTTGCGTTTACTTTTTCTTGCTGTTGTTGTTGTTTAGTTGTATTATTTGTATTATGCAGTTTGCAGTTAGCAGAAAAAAAAAGTATCTTCTTCATGTGTTGATTTTATAAATTAAAACATAAGAATACAAACTATAACATGCATTACATGTATGTATGTATGTTTATATAGGTGTGTGTGTATATATGTAGTTAAGTTTGCATTAATGCAGGTTTATTTAAACCATTTATTTAGCAATTATTATCTTTTTTTTTTTAATTTATTTACTATATTTGTTCTCTTCTTTTTAAATTTATATATTTCAATATATTAGTTTTTGTTTACTTTTCTTTTACATAATTAAAATAATCATAATATTAAACATAATAATAATAATAATAGTATAAGTTATAATAATGCTAAATAATGTCTCAATTTGTTTTGCTTTATTTATTATTTTATTTAGTTTTATTTACTTTTATTTTGTTTTCTTTTGCTTTCACTTTTATTTAATATATAGTAACAACAATAATTATAATAATTGTTATACCGCTAGGTACTATCATCAACATTCTGCTTATTTATTCTTAACAGCGACATTATTAAAAAATACAGGCTGCTCTAAACTGTTCACTTGAGGAGCACCACCTACAGCTACTAAACAACTCGAACACAACTACTACTGAAGCAAAGAAGCTCAGGCTAAACAACAAAACCAGCCAACCAGTAAACCAGCGCCAAACACTCTTTTACTCACACGCGCTCTCACACTCACACACACACACACACACACACACATCCACACACAGTGCTTTTTTTCCTTAGATCTGCACAGCGCACTTTCACAAAAAAACCAGTAAAATTCAAAACCTTTTAAAAAATCGATCATATTGATTGATTGCTTGATTGAGTAAAAAAAAATGTTGAAAATTTCCGAGTTTTTTTTTGATAAAAATTGCACGACAACCAACGAACAGCGCGACAAAAAAAAAAATTAAGTCACTCGCTATGAGTGTACGTTTTTTTGGTGGTTTAGCTTTTGTTGTGTCCAGCAGACAATTAACCTAGGTCAGTCAAGAGAAGGTCAACGCAGCGCCGCCATTCAATAATAAATCATTTAAAAATCGTGAGCTTAGAAACGCGTCTAGAGCTTTTCTGAGAGTTTTTAGACCATCGAATTGAGTGCCTTGAGAAAAAAGCAAAAAATGTTTAACGTATATAAGGTACAGCTTTTGTGACAAAGTTGAATGTTTAGTTTTGAAAATGTAAACAAGTAAGCGGTAGTGCCCACAAAAATTAATAAATGAGCCATATTTTGTGCAACATCATCGAGCGTAGTTTTTGCTGTTATAATTGTATAAAAGTGTCCGCCACTACGGAATAAATGTTTTTAAAACTAAGCACGATGGGCCTAAACGAGCCAGTTGAGCCACTAACAGTGCCACCATAGTTATAAAATCAAGCATTAGACATTGAAAATATAAAAATGTTTCTATAAAGGATAGATTTATTTTTTAAAACCGAGTCCATTGCCCATCCAACTTAACCAATCGAGTCAACTGAGCTAATCGAAAATTTTCAAAATATTCTCAAAAGAGCTGAAATCTAGTTTTATCTAGGGCAGTTTTTTTTTTAAATCCGATCCAACTTAGCCAATCGAAGTCAACTGACCCGATAGAAAATTTTCGAAATGTTCTCAATAGTGCTGAAATTGAGCATTGAATACATAAAAACGTTTCTATAAAGAGCAGATTTTTTTAAAAATTCGCGTTCATTGATCCAACTTAACCAATTGAGTCAACAGAGCTAATCGAAAATTTTCAAAATGTTCTCATCAGTGTTGAAAGCAAACATCAGGCATTGAAAATATTAAAATGTTTCAATAAAGGGCTGATTTTTTTTTTTTTATTTTCGCAATTGAGTCACTTGAGCCAAATGAGCCACTAGTTGTGCCAATCTTTGATATAGAATTTAAATTTTGAAACATAAATTTTAAAAATATTGCCATATAGCGCTAAGTTTTTTGATTTTTTTTTTTTTTGTAAATTTTGAGGCAACTGAGTCGATTGATTCAATTGCGCAACTAGCTAATGAAAAATTGATAAAAAATTCTGCTTAGGGCATTAAAAACGTTCGAATATAGCGCTGTAATTTTTTTATTTTCTTATAAAAATTAAGCCAATTGAATCACTGGTTCTGTCACCACTATTGGACCAGTCTGATACTGTCACTATTGGACCAAGCTGGTTCTGTGAATACTAAACCAGTCTGCTTCTGTGAGTATTGGACCAGTCTGGTTCGGTCGCTATTGAGATCTAACTTTAGACACTAAAAATATTTTCATAATGCACTAAAACTATTTATCTCCCTTTTTAAATTGTGTCAATTTTATCAATTGAGTAAACTCTTGAGTCAATTGAGCCACTAGTTGTGCCCACCCTTGATATAGAATTTAGCTTTTGATACATAAATTTCAAAAATTTTGCCACATTGCTAAGTTAATAAGCTAAGTTTTAATAAGCTGTACATTTTTCTTCTCCTTCAAAAAGTTGTGCCAATTGAAGAGGCTATTGAAGCCAATTGAGTCAATAACTTATGGTCACTGATACAAAACTAGCTTGGGGCATTAAAAGGTTTCCCACACCATTCCAGCAATTGAGTCAATTGAATAAATTGAGTCGCTAACTGTGCAGAACAGATGTTAAAATAGTCATCAAAAACTTTGCTATTAGTTCAAAAATTTGCTCCTTATTAAAGAATGGAGTTTATTAAGCTTACCCACTATACACACAGCGAGTCAAATTAACCAGTTGAGTCAACTATATAAAATCAGCCTGATAAATTATTTAAAGCCAACGAACCAATTGAGTGAAATCAACCAATAGAGCCCAATGTAGCAATACAGCCAAACGAGCCGATTAAGCTAACTGAGTCAATTGAGTCAACTGAACGAATTGACCCAATTAAACCCCAATCTGGGTCGTTATCAAGAATAATACATATATAAAGGATTGCGCCTTCAAGTCAGAGTTGCATAAAAGAATGCAATAATTTTGTATTGCAATCACTGACTTCATAGCTAACGACTTCAAGTTTTGATTGAAATCTTTAAATCATTTTTGATCGCAAGGACTTCAACACAAGAAGTCCAAAAGTAATTTTGAGTTATTGAATGCATTAAAAAAATTGAAGCCATTGCTGACTTCATTAAATTTCATATCGCAGTCGTGACTGCAAAATTAAAATGCTTGCATTCATTTATTCTTTTGAAAAGATTGCAATCACTGAAATAATTATTGAAGTCAGTTTGAAGTAAATTTGAAGTCATATGATTGCAATCTTTTAAATTAAATAAAGTCATGACCGAGAAAAATCATTAAAGCCACGATATATATTCAGCTATATTATGAATAAAATTTCCACCGGAATTGAAGAAAGGAGTTTTCATTTTTTGGACAGGGAATAATTAATTAATTATTCTTGCAATTGCATTAATGCAATTCAATGTTGTTGCCCAAAATGAACAAACGTAATTTAACGAAGCTGAACGAAACAGCTTGTCCATACGTTTTGTTCCGTAAGAACCGAACTGCTAGCGTCTCAACTCGCCCGACGTTCGGCAAGTTGCAATCGTCTCGTTTCGTTTATTTTGGTTAGGCATAAAGGCGTCAGAAAAGTTGTCAAAGTTTAGAGTCAAAGTATAACCTTTAACTGGTACACTTGGGCCGTGGGACCATCATAAAAAAAGAAAACATTTTATTTCTCTCATTATTTCACCATTCATTCTCTAACGCTCAGTACATTTGAAGCTTTCAGGTGTGCGCATGCTTTCGCATTGATCAGTCGTGTCGTTACTTAGGGCGTTCTTTGAAAAAAAAACATAAACTTGCAACTACATTTTTTGAGGTGCACCAGTTAAGGGTTAAAGCACTCAACACTTGTGTTCATGTAGTATAGAATTTTTTTGCTTGATTAAATGGCGTCCGCACCTGATCAGTTTTAGTGAGCGCTCCCATAATTGTAAAATTTAGCGAATTTTTACACAATTGCTGCCAACTGTTGACCCCGCTGAATGCGACCAATTTCTTTTTGACATTTGTGTCTCCCATTCGCTACTTTTTCTCATTATAAATGAATGCAATGCTTTTTGGCAGATAAAACCCAGTTAAAACTTGCAAGTTTCGTGGAGTTTATGTGGATTTAACGAAACTCAACTCAACTCGTGTTTCCATAGCGAGTTGACCCCGAGCAAACACTGAGTTGACACGTAATGGAAGCTCAGTAATGAATACAAAAATGTGTTGTATACTTATGCGCACCCCTGATCTCACAAAGTTTTAAGCTTCTAGTCACGCCAGCCAAAGTTACGATATAAAAACCAAAAAAGCTTTCATACAACTTATATGGCGATTAAAAACTTTGAAGCAATTTTTCTCCAAACACATAAATCAAGTCTTAAGCTCTTATTGTTTATGGACACAGATTTATGCTTCTCAGTACTAAGTAGTTCTCAATCATGGCAGAATTATAAGGAAGGCTCGAGTTGAAGTAAAGAGGAATCTGTATGTCAAAATCAGCTGGTCGAATTTTAGTTTTCTTATTGTTGTTGCTGCAAAACATGTTGTTTGAGCAGCCATTAGTATTATGCGTCTCAATGACACACATTTTTTGTTGCTTTGCAACTTAGTTCTTGGCATGATACAATGATAAGGTAGGGCCGCTTCGCTGAATGCTCTCACGCGTCAACGAAGAGTGGATAATGAGAAGGAACATATATGTCAAAACAACGAATTTCGTAGAAATTGCAAATGAAGAAAGTATTTTGTTTTCAAGTTGCAAACAGTGCGGTCGCGGGGGGTTAAATTTGTGCTAATTTGAATGAAAATAAATTTAAAAAAAGTGTAATAAAAACTATAAAATAGCAGTTTTAACCTAAAAACAACTGCGAAACGTGAGCATAAAGAAATTCGCGATGAACAGCTGATTTTGACACCAATCTCGCTTATTCTGCTTTCTACACCATTCCTATTCGAGTCGACCCTACCTTATAATTCTGCCATGGTTCTTGGGAAAACGTCTCAATTTTATGTTGATTTTTTTTTTTAAATTTTTTTTTGCTCTCTGTTCTGCCAGTTGACGTACGTAAATAATTTATTTAAATAACACGCGCGCTTTTTAACCGAACAACTTTTAGTACTAAATCTAGTAACAACATTTATTGTTTTTGTTGTTTATATTTGTAGCTTTTCTTATTTTTTTTTTTTTTTTTGTTTTTTTTTTGGTACAATAAAACTTTTCCCTTACCAATTATTTAATTTGTGGCCTTAAAAGCGTGTAATAATTGCTAAAGTGATGACGTGCAAGTGCGTCGAAATTGCTGCTGCGGCTGCGCATTGGACTGTTAAGTAGGTTAAAGTAACCAGTATAACAGCAACAACAACAACAACAACAGTAAAAGCACAAACTGACACTTAAAACCAAGACAACAACTACTGATGTGTAGAAGAAATAAGCAGAAGCGCAGCTATTGCTGCCATTATTATTATTGCAATGCATGAGTGCGGAAGGTGATGTTGGAGTTGCTGCTGGTGCTGATATTAGTGCTGGTTTTGTAGTAGGTGAAGTAGGAGTTGTAGCATAGGGTGTTGGTGTTGGCATAGCAGTAGCAGTAGTAGTAGTAGTAGTAGTAGTAGTAGTTGTAGTAGTAGTAGTAGAAGGCAACTATGCGGTTGTGGTGTTGTGCGGGGAGGGCGTAGCGTTGTTGCACTGCAGCAGTCCATGATTTTGCTGATGTTGATGCTGCTGCTGCTGATGATGATGGTGCTGTTGCTGCTGCTGCATATGATGCTGATGATGCGCATGCGCATAGTTATTGTTAAAATTCAATTGTAAAGCGCCTGCGCCATTATTACTATTTGCTGTTTGATTGGCGGCGGCGGCGACGGAGGAGGAGGAGGAAGAAGAAGGAACCGCTGAAGTACAATATCTTGAAGTATCACTGAATTCGCTGCCCGTAAAATCACCCAGTATGCCGCCCATTAGACCGCCACCACCGCCAAAAACATTATTAGCACCAACACCACCGCCCACTTTGGCCTCCGGCTGTGTGCATATCGGCTGTGTGCTAGCATCGCCATCAATGCCAGTTGCGCCGCCATGCATTTCATCCATTGACGTTGCTGCCAGTGACATGGCAGCAGCAGCATGTTGCTGGCTATTACCTGGATACGCTGACGCTGCTGCCGTTGCTGCATAATTTGTGCCCGCTTCATAGGTACTATTGTTGTCGCTGTTGCTGTGCAGCTGCTGCGCATGATGCTGCTGCTGATGATTATTGACATGGTTGTCATCGGTTAGACGCAACGCCACTTCGAGATCACGCAGCACATCGGTCTCCTTCTCATCAATCAGATTGAAGCGACGATGTAGCGCCGTCAGATGGGCGAAGGTCAAATTTAAGTGTGTGTGTAAACCTAGTAGGGCGATTTCTCGGAAATGCGCCGCATATAGATGGGCTATCACATGAAATTGCAAGCGTAGTATTTTTCGCGCAAT
This sequence comes from Coremacera marginata, assembly GCA_914767935.1. Classification (NCBI taxonomy): domain Eukaryota; kingdom Metazoa; phylum Arthropoda; class Insecta; order Diptera; family Sciomyzidae; genus Coremacera; species Coremacera marginata. The sequence continues at coordinate 145,649,921 of OU612047.1, forward strand.
GGATTCAAACGAACCGGGAAATTCGTTGGCATATTTGGTCGGAAATATGGACTCATCACTGACCGTCTTTTGGGTGAAAGTCATTACATAATCGATGTACTGCGGTGCCGCAACGCGCGTCTTCTTGCCCTTCTCATCGAACCATAAGTACGTTCTAAAAAAAAGGAGAAAAAAGAAATTTTATCAATATGGAATATAATACAGAGAGAGAGAGAGGGGAAAATTGAGGGTACAAAATAAAAAAAAATACAAATAAGTGCCAAAAGTCAACAGACCCAACCCGTGACAGAGCCTTGCACAAACGTTCGTTCGATTTTCGTAGAAAAAAATAGGGCAGTGGGGGGACTGCCGACCGAAGTGAAATCTACAGGCTATGGAAAAAATAGCTGTTATGAATTTCCGAAGTAGCTAGAGTCGGCAAATCAGACGCGTTCTACTTTTTAACTCTTTTTAACAATTTATTGAATTTATTGAGCGGTACTAAATGTATAAACTGCTATTTTTGAATGTTTATACCTATAAAATATATTTGTAACACAATTACTTTGGTTGGTAATTACCGATTACCCATCGGTAATCGGTTGGTTATTGCTTCGGTAATCGGTAATCTGTTGGCATTCGCTTTGGTAATCGGTTGGTTATTGCTTCGGTAATCGGTAATCTGTTAGTAATCGCTTTAGTAGTCGGTTGGTAATCGCTCCGGAATTAGTAATGTGTTGGTAATCGCTTGGGTAACTGGTTGATAATCGGTTGGTAATCGCTTCGGTAATCGGTTGGCAGTTTCTTCAGTAATTGGTAATCGGTTGGTAATCGCTTCGGTAATCGGTAAATGGTTCGGTAATCGGTAAATAGTTCGGTAATCGGTTGGTAATCGCTTCAATAATCGCTAATTATTCCGGTAATCGGTTGGTAATCGCTTCGGTAATCGATAATTGGTTGGTAATTGCTTCGGTTAGCAGTCATGTGTTGGTAATCGCTTTGGTAATCGGTTTGTAATCGATTCGGTAATCAGTTGGTAATCGCTTCGGTTATCGGTTGGTATTCGCTACGGCAATCGGTAATTGGTTCGGTAATCGGTTAAAAATTGCTTCAGTAATTGGTTCCGCAATCGGTTGATTATCGCTTCGGTTATCGGTAATTGGCTCGGTCATCGGTAATAGGTTAATTATCGCTTCGGTAATCGGTTTGTAATCGCCTCGGTAATTGGTAATCAGTTGGTAAACGCTTCGGTTATCGGTTGGTAATTGCTACGGCAATCGGTAATTGGTTCGGTAATTGGTTGGTAATTGCTTCAGTAATCGGTTATTAGTACCGTAATCGGTTGCTTATCGCTTCGGTAATCGGTAATTGGTTCAGTAATTGGTTGGTAATCGCTTCTGCAATCGGTTGGTAGTAGCTTCGGTAAGCAGTAATGTAATGGTAATCGCTTTGGTAATGGGTTGATAATCGCTTCGGTAATCGGTTGAATGTTGCTTCAGTAATTGGCAATCGGTTGATAATCGCTTCGGTTATCGGTAAAATGTTGGTAATCGCTTCAGTAATCGGTAAATGTTTGGTAATCGGTTGGTAATTGCTTTAGTAATCGGGAATTGGTTCCGTAATCGGTTGGTAATCGCTTCGTTAATCGGATATGAGTTCGGTTATCGGTGGGTAATCGGCAATCAGTTGGTGATCGCTTCCGTTATAGGTAATCGCTTCGGTAATCAGTAATCGGTTGGCAATAGCTTTGGTAATCGGTTAGTAAATGCTTTGGTAATCAGTAATCGGTAAGTAATCGTTTCGATAATTGGTTTGGCAATCGGTTGGTGATCGCTTCCGTTAAAGGTAATCGCTTCGGTAATCAGTAATGGGTTGATAATAGCTTCGGCAATCGGTCGGTGATCGCTTCGGTAATCGGTTATCGGTTGGTTATCGCTTCGGTAATGGGTTGGTAATCGCTTCGATAATAGGTTGGTAAATGCTTTGGTAATCGGTAGTTGGTAATCATTTTGGTAATTGATTCGGTAATTGGTTAGTAATCGCTTCGGTAATCGGTTGGTTATCGCTTCGGTAATAGGTAATGGGTTGATAATAGCTTCTTTAATCGGTTTGCGATCGCTTCGGTAATCGGTTGGTAATCACTTCGGTAAAAAAAAAAGCTCACCAAACATGTTTGCCTAGGATAACCACGACATAAGCAATGCTGTACAATGCAACAGAAATGAACAGCTAAAAGCGTGATGATGTCGCTAACAGCGTGATGATATCGCTAACAGCGTGATGACATCGCTAATAGCGTGATGATATCGCTAACAGCGTGATAATATCGCGAATCTGTAGTTTTGCTCTCTACCAAAAAGTGCTCAACGCGCCTAAAGAAGTTTTCACTTAAAAAATAAAAATATTGCGTTCGTTCGTAGTAAATAGATGTTCGTTCGGTCTAGAAAATTGGACGGAATTAGACAGAGCCACTTTAGTTTTAATCGAACTCCATCTGCACCGTTTTTCTGACTTCAACCAAATTTTATAAATATATTCTTTGGTGTAATGAGTAGTCCATAGTCTGAAATTTTAGCGACAGGGGCGTGGCATTTTGGTTTTAAGCGAACTTTTCCTATTTTCCTTTGTCCGGCTTCAACCAAATTTTTTACATACATTCTTTGGGAATTACGAGCAGTCAGTAGTCTACAAAATTGGGCGGACCTGAACAGGGGGCGTGGCACTTTAATTTTAAAGCAACTTCTTTAGGGTTTGTTCGATTTCAAACAAATTTTTGCCAATAGTTTTTGAAATAATGTTCAGTCCTTAGACCAGAAAAGTAGGCGCAATATGAAATGAGGTGTGGCGCTTTAATTCTAATCGGACTCCTACAACATTTCATTTTTCCGATTTCAACCAAATTTTGTACATATATTTTTTGGAATAATGAGTTGTCCGTGGTCTAGAAAAGTGAGCGGAATAAGACAAGGGGGCGTGTTACTTTAATTTTAATAATTTATTTCAGTAAATATCTGCGCGGTCTGCATGGTATTAATATTTGGCATGCAAGACCTGGGCGTGACTAGAAAAGTGGAGTAGAAATGTCGTTTTCAAACTATATCTCAGATATAGTATATACTATACCCTCACAGATGAAAAGTTTCAGATGGTCATAGGGTGGATCTTTCCTGGTCTTAGTTGAAACTTAACGTGATTTTGTGTAACAGTATGAAGAAGCTAGCAATTTATGATCAAAAACGTTCGTTTAATGAAGCAAAAGGTGAAATTTTTTTATCATAGTGTTGGTTATGATATGATATATATTTTTTTTTTTAAGATTTAACATCATCAACCTTCATGATTTGAAATGCCTTGAATACTCTCTGTCGGTGCTTATCTTTTTTCAGTTTTATTATTCACAATACATGATAATCGATAAGAATCAAAGTCTTTGTTCTTTTAGTAATGAATAATTTTGCGATAAAAAACCGTTCCGTTAGTTTTATCGATATCAAAACGAGGTGGAAAAAGAAACATAAAAAGGAAATAACTACAAAAATTTAAACATCTCTCCGATGATATGACGAATATATTTAATGTTAATAAACGATAATGAGATGAATAAAATTTTGATGGCGTTGTTTCTTTTTTAATGTGCCGACAGAGATAAAGTAAAATCTGACGAAAAATTTGATAAATTATGCAATGACTGAAATAAAAGTTATTTTTTGATTGTTATTTTTTGATTGATATTTTTTCGATCAGAAATAAAAATCATTTAATGATCGTTATTTTTTCGATCACGATTAAAAGTTATTTATAATCGATATTTTTTAAATCAGAAATGCAAATTAATCACTGATGGACATATTTTTCGATAATTTCTTGCTACTATTTTGTCACCTAATTCCACTAATATTTCCTACTACTTTTTAATATTACTGTATTGCATTTATGTTCTTTTATTTTCTACGACTACTTTCTACTATTATTTTCTACTACTCTATTATTAATACTCTATACTATTAATACTAATACTCAATTATTTAAAGTTTTCTAGAACTATTTTCTGTTACTATTTCTACTTCTATATCTACTACTATTTAACGCTACTATGTTCCACCTTTTCCTAATTTAAATCATTTTCCTTATTCTTATTCAAACCCTTGCTCAATCTAGTCCTTATCCAATTTTTATTTCATATCCAGAAAATAACGATCACCAAAATATATATTAAAATTTGTTAGTTCTGCGAGCAATATTTCGCTTCCAAAAATTATTTCTTTCAAAATTATAAAACAGTAAAATTAAAATATATATGAAAAATTTAAGGGGGAAGGGAAATGGGGGAGTTGAAGTAATTTTTTTTAAATTATTTTTGTGATCATTCAACAAAAATGATATCTATTAAATAGATCATAAGATCATTAAAAAAATTTTGTCGATGTTCGGGAAAGCCTATTTATCAATAGTTTGTCTATTTGAAGCCGAAATCATCAAAAAAAATTTTTTTTTGTTATTTTAATATTACCCAATTTCACCCCTTAAAATAATAACAAAATGATTTTTAAATCTGATCGAAAAAATAATGATTAAAAAAGAACTTTTATTTCTGATCGAAAAATAATTGTAATATTTGATCGAAGAAAATCGGTAAAAAATAATTGGTTTAAGGTGATTTCTATCTACTCCCTGGTAGATCTACTCCTGGCGGAAAGCGGAATCTACTCCCTGGCGTCATATAGCAATATGACATTTAAAATTATTTTACAATAACTTTAAAAAGATGATATTTTGGTCTGAAAATTACAAATTATCATTATTTTTTATCCCTGAATTAAACTCTATACGGGCTTATGAACGATTTAAAAAAAATGGTCACAAATATCATATTAAAAAAAAAAAAAATTTAATTCAATAATTTTTTGTATACGAAATAATGTAAATAACATTTTTTTTAATCATAATTTTTTTAATTTTTTATCAATTAAAATTATTTTTTTTTTAATTTTTTAACTTTACTTTTCATTCAATTTAATAACTTTGTTTTACTTTATTTTTAATATTTCTTAACTCTTTAACTTTTACTTGATGTTTTTTTAATTTTTCTTTTAATTTTTAAAATTTTTCTTTTAATTATTATTTTTTTAATATTTTTATTTTTTTAATTTTTAATTTTTTAACATTTTCTTGATTTTTTTTTAATGTTTCTTTTTATTTTTTTAATTTTTCTTTTTATTTTTTTTTATTTTTTAATATTTTTTTTTTTAATTATTTTTTTATTTTTTTAATTTTTTCTTTTGTTTTATTATTTTTTTTTTCTTTTAGTTTTTAATTTTTTCTTTTAGTTTTTAATTTTTCTTTTTAAATTTTTTTTTGTGTTTTTACAATTTTTTTTTTCGTTTTTTATTTTTATTAACAAAAACTAAAAATTTTTACTGCAGTAAATTTCTCTGTAAAATTGTTTTAAGCCCGTAAAAGAGGGTAGAATACAATATTTTTTATTTTTTAATTTTTTTTATTTTGAATTATTTTTTTATTTTTTTAATTTTTTCTTTTGTTTTATTATTTTTTTTTTCTTTTAGTTTTTAATTTTTTCTTTTAGTTTTTAATTTTTCTTTTTAAATTTTTTTTTGTGTTTTTACAATTTTTTTTTCGTTTTTTATTTTTATTAACAAAAACTAAAAATTTTTACTGCAGTAAATTTCTCTGTAAAATTGTTTTAAGCCAGTAAAAGAGGGTAGAATACAATATGGTTAAAATTTCCCTTAAAAGCTATATGGCGGCGTATTCGAAAGGGGTAGGAAGCCGCATTTTTAGATTAAGACTCGATTAGACATGAGTAACGCAGCGCTGCGTTGCGTTAATGAGTTGAAGCACTTTAATGCGTTACTGCGTTGATACACTTGTTTTAATAAAACTAACGCAATAGCGCAGTAATGCAAATGACGCACTCAAAGCAAAAGTAAAAAATATTTACACAGCGAGCAAAAATTCCACATGTTGTACGGCGCACCGAGTATAGAAGCAGAAAGTTGAAAGCGAACATTATTACTGTGTATAAATAAGGACAAGGGGTTGCAGGGAATATGCTTGGAGTGCGCTTGACTGTTATTAATGTTTTGCCATTCACAGAATGGTTTTGTCAATTGAATAAACTGTTGGATGTGTTCGTGTTCGAAGCAGAAGTAAATTTGGATCCAACTTTGAACTTGTTTTGCATACTAGGAACACGTATGCTGTTTGATGGCTTGCATCAAATTTTAAACGAAATACAGATTTACCTTCAGTTTTGGTGGATGAATCTATTAGCAGTAAGATTTCTTTAAGTTAAATATTTCTTTGATTAAAGATTTTTATTTGATTTCATTTATGTTTTCTAAGTGAACCCAATTTGCGCCTAGCATTCCACCACAAAATTCCCCGCATTCGAAAAATTAGTCACATAACGCAACGCGTTGGTCCTCACTGCGTGGATTAAATTCTTGTTGATACAGGAATCATAGCATTTCAAACTACGCTATGGCGCAATTGCGTTAACGCATTCCGCTGATACAGCAAGCTGCGTTTGAGTTGGTGTATCAACGCAGCGATTTTTGCTGCGTTACCCATGTCTAGACTCAATCATCGATCATACTACTTTCACACAAAATACTGTTTTCTTTTTTTGCTTGAGTTGCCTAATCAAATTTTACTAAATTATAACATAAAAAATTTAACACAACGTTAGCACGTACTTAAAGCTTCACAAGAAAAGAAAAAAGATAAATAATGGTGGCGAATATAAAGCAATATTAAGAAAATAATAAAAAAATTCAATATATCTTTTTTTTCTAATTAAATAAAGATAAAAATATTGTAAAAAATATAGGGTGGAAAAATAAGGTAAAAATAGCTTTTAATAAATTGTCTTATAAAAAAGATAAATTAAAGGAGACTTAAAAAATATTTTTTTTTTTTACAAAAAAATTTTAGTTAGAATGCGATATTATCTAAATGTAATCTTAAAAAATGGTTCTTTTTTTAACGGTGTTTTGTACTAGTATTCTCTAAAATTGTCTCATACAAAGTTTTTTCCTGTGATCAATAGAATATATGATTTGGGAGCTTTAAATTATGCTTAAAGCACAACAGCTCATATTACGCCTATATCTCAATGTTCACTTATTCTTTTGAAAATTCTGAAAAGCTCTTCAAATTGGGGAACTTCTGGTCGTTGATTTTGGATGTGATGTTAAAATTTTAAATTCAAAATGTCGAATACTACATGACGTACAAAAAAAAAAAACTTGGATTAGGTTTCGTTTTTATTGAGACAAATTTTTAATTTTGTTTTCAAAACTGTTTCTAAATCTTACGTAGCTGCTGTACTTTCAAAGTTATTGCGTAAAAAGTGACATTACCTTAAAATTTGACTTTTGACATGCTTCTGCTTCTAACTAGGAGAGCGGTCCGAACAGACCTTTGCTCCCCCGCTCCCCTCCCCCCTTTCTATACAATGTTTTTTCTTGTTTCACCCCAAGGCATCAACAGCTTTCGGATTTACCTCGCTATCCGTCTTACCCTATATCAGAGTTGTAAAAGAATGCTATCATTTTGAATTGTAATCAGTGACTATATAGCTAATGACTTCAAGTTTTGATTGAAATCTTTAAATCATTTTTAATTGCAATGAATTCAACACAAGAAGTGTTAAAAAATCATTTTGAGTTATTGAACACATTCAAAAAAGTTGAAGTCATTGCTGACTTCATTAAATTTTATATCCCATTCAGGACTGGAAAACTTAATTGATTTCATTTATTAATTCTTTTGAAAATATTGCAATCACTGCAATAATTATTCAAGTCTTTGAAGTCAATTTGAAGTCACTGTTACAAATCACAGTTATATGATTGCAATCTTTCAAAATCAATGAAATTATGATCGAGACAAATCATTAAAGCCTTTATTTGAGTAAAAATCCTTTTACCTAATACCTTTTATACAACTTGAATTTTTAAAATTTTTATAATTTTTTTTCAAAATGACTTTAACAATTTTTGAATGCAATCAAAAGACTTTAATTGACTGAAAATTATTTCAACATTTAAATGATTTAACACATGATTTCAAGTAACTTGAAATAATTTTATTGACTTCAAATTGATTTCAATTGAATGTAATCACTGATTCCAAGGACCACGACGATTTCAATCATAGTGAATGAATCAAAAGACTTCAACAAAATTTTTTTTTGCTGATTTCCAAACTTGAAGTTATTAAATCAAAAAATGATTGAATGACTTAAATTATTTTTTTGCCATTCAGTGCCAGTTTTTGATTGCATGAATGCATTCTTTTACAACTCTACCGTAATTATTGTGAAATCGTAGCATTTTGAAGAACTTTGGTAACATATCTGTTCATCGGATTCAAGTTAGAAAATCGTAACAAACACCCGATATATCGAACTATTTGACAATACTGATCAAATCCAAAATCTATATATTATTTTAAGGTCTTATTTAATTTTGGATATGATTTCTATACGATTTTTGGAACCTTACTCTACACTTATTATAATAATTATTTGGGGTGCTATTTCATCATCTGGGGGCTTCATTTCATAGAGCCTTATTTCATTTTAATTTTGACATCTTATATGATGGGCCTTAATTCACAGGGCCTAACAAAAGCTTTATATTGACTCATTTTAATATTGAAGCGTAGTCAAAAAACTCATGTGTCATGAAAAACAATTATAATAATTTCGTAATGAGAAGACAAAAAAAAAGCACTTTGATATCTTATCTGGTAGCCTGACTAGGCCTTTTATGACTATTGTAAAAGAATTTCGAAACGCTGTGTTCGAAATAATCATACGTACGATATCACATTGTTTATTTTGTATTGCAATTAATATGTGAACTTTGTTTGTTGTTTTGTTTGTTGTTGTGTTTTTTTTTTCATTTTTTTTTTTTAGTACGCATGACAAAAATCATGCGGGTATGCTTACCTGTTGCCTGGCCCAGTCATATCAGGACAACCAGATGGTGTACAAAATTCGCTTACGGTGCCATAGACTAAGTTGACATGCTCGAAAAGAGCCAAGGCTGTAAAGAGATAAAAAAAAAATGCGTGTTAAAGCAGACGTAGGTCGAAAGCAACAACAACAAAAAACTTACTGTGTGAAGCTAGCCACTCATTGTAGTCCAAGCCAGCTGGAAGATCTACTAAAGCTTTGAGATCCGCTTCGGGTAATTTACGCTCGAGCACGCTTTCCTCCAAATACAATTTAGTGTCTGTTGAATTTTGATCGCCATCTCGCTCTTTGCGACGCGCTTTTCTATAATTAAAAAAGAAAGAAGAAGAAAAGAAAACGCATATTAGTGAATATATTTAAATAAGTTAAGATAGTTTAAAAAACAGTTTTACAAATGCACAAAATTTTATATTTTAAAATTTATGATATTTTTTAAGTGTTGCTATTAATGAAGCACTTTGGCGTTATTTTCATTTTTTGTATGTTTAAAAAATATTTCTTTTGTTTTTTTTTTATCATCAATTGTTTTGTTTGCTTTCAATGCATTTTGAGTATTTATTTTCCTTGACGATAAGTTTTGATTTATGCTGTTTTTTGTGCTCTATTTTGTGCTATTTCAGCAATGTATGTTTTGTTATTTTTTCAACGTCTTCGTCGCAGCTGTGAGCGCTTTTTAAATTTTCTCAGGAGAGAAGCTACATAATTTTATTGATTTTTTTTTTTATTACTATTGCAACCAACCGCCAATGGTTCTGCTGCAGTGTGCTGCACGATTTCAAGGATAACTTTTGTGACGGTCACAAAAAGTCGCCGTCTATCACTTTACTCAGTCTATAGCACAACAATGCTGATAAAATATATATTTTTTTTTCGTGTGCTTTGAAGTCAATAAATAAACATATGCATTTGTGTATCGAGTAGCTTGCAAGATTTTGAGTCAGAAAATTTATTGCAGCAAGTTTTTGAAGTAAGTTAATAATAAAGCAAATATAAAATTTTAGTTAAATTTTTACACAATTCACACAGTTGAGTTAGTAAAAAAAAAAAACACAAATACGTGACCTTTGTAACCGACCAAGCGTTTATGTGCAGTCAATAAATCCGACAGGAAATTTTCAATGCCAATTTTTGCCAAGGTGCAGCGCAGAAGGGAGCCATGATCAAGAAATTATTTATGATATTTTTAATTTTTTCATTTATTTTTGAGCTTTAATTTTTTTAGTTTTACTTGTTATTATACTGTGTACGAATTTTTAATTTAAAAAATTTTAAGTACAAAATGTATCGTTGAAATTTTTTTTAAAACTATCAAATATATACTGTGTATGACTTTTTATTTTAAACGATTTTAAGTAAAAATGTATCGATCAACAAATATGTATATCAATCAAAAAAATTATCGTTCAAAAAAATTTGCATATTATCATATATATATTTTGTATGACTTTTTAATTTAATGGATTTTAAATAAAACATTTGTCAATTAAAAAATTTTTATATCTAACATATATATACTTGTTGACTTTTTAATTTAATAGATTTTTAGTAAAAAAATTATCGATCAATATATTTATCGATTGTAAAATATATCGATCAAAAAGTTTTTTTAATTTAATCGATTTTGAGTAAAAATGTATCGCTTTATAAATTTATCGATCATAAAATGTATCGATTATAAAATTTATCGATCATAAAATGTATCGATAACAATATATCGAAAAAAATTTATGTATTTTAATCGATTTTAAGCAAAGAATTTATCGATAAGAAAATGTTTATACATATGTATCATATATATACTATATCTATGTATTATATGCCTTTTCAATTTAATCGATTTAAATTAAAAAAAAATTTCGATCAAAAAATTGTTTGTGTTTATCATAATAAATATATACTAATCGATTTTAAGAAAACAATTTATCGCTAAAAAAATTGTTTATCTCCATATATATATACTTTGTAAACCTTTTTAATTTAATCGATTTTAAGTAAAAATGTATCGGTTAAAAAAGTTTTTATATCTATCATATATATATTTGTTGGCATGATTTTAAATTTAATCGATTTTAAGTAAAAAAATTTATCGATCAAAAAATTGTTTGAAACTATCAAAAATACATTTTGTATGACCTTTTAATTTAACGATTTTTTGTAGTTAATTTATCGATTAAAAACAATTTTAAGTCTATTAAAAATATACTGTCAATGGCTTTTAAATTAAATCGATTTTAAGTAAACAATTTATCGATAAAAAAATTCCAATAAAAATGTATCGATCAAAAAATGTAAAGATCAAAAATTTTTACATACTTCAAATATATACTTTGTATGACTTTTTAATTTAATCGATTTTAAGTAAAAAATGTATCGAAAAAAAATTTTTAAATCTGAAGAATTACTTACTGTGTATGACTTTTTAATTTAAACAATTTTAAGTAAAAATTTATCGATCAAAATTTTATCAATCAACAAAGATATCGATCAAGAAATATATCGATGAAAGAATTTATCGGTCAAAAAATTTTTATATCTATCATATATATATTTTGTATGTCTTTTAAATTAAATGGGTTTTAGGTAAAAAATTTATCGATCAATAGATTTTTTATACATAACAAATACTACTTGTATGACATTTTAATTTAATCGATTTAAAGTAAAAAATTTATCGATCATAAAATTTATCGAGCAAAAAATATTCATAAAAATTTGTTTATATCTATCAAATATATACTTTGTGTGACTATTTCAATTTAATCGATTTTAAGTTAAAAAAATTATCGCTAAAATAGTCTATCGATAAAAAAATATTTCGATCAAAAAACTTATAGACCAAAAAATTTTTATATTTAACAAATATATACTTTGTATGATTTTTTATCTATAAAATAAATACTGTGCAGCATGACTTTTCAATTTAAACGATTTTAAGTAACAATTTATCGATACAAAATTTATCGATACAAAATTTATCGATACAAAATTTATCGATACAAAATTTATCGATAGCCAAATATATCGAGCAACAAATGTATCGATTAAAAAATTTATCGGTCAAAAAATTTATCGACCAATCGATTTTTATACATAGCAAATACTACTTGTATGACTTTTTAATTTAACGGATTTTAAGTAAAAAACTTATCGATAAAAAAATTTATCGATAATAAAATTTATCGAGCAAAAAATATTCATACAAATTTTTTATATCTATCAAATATATACCCTGTATGACTATTTCAATTTAATCGATTTTAAGTCAAAAAAATGATCGCTAAAATAGTTTATCGATCAAAAAATATTTCGATCAAAAAACTTATAGACCAAACAATTTTTATATCTTACAAATATAATTTGTATGATTTTTTTATCTATCAAATATAAACTGTGCAGCATGGCTTCTAAATTTAAACGATTTTAAGTAACAATTTATCGATAAAAATTGATCGATCAATAAGTATAGCGATCAACAAATGTATCAGTTAAAAAATTTATCAGTCAAAAAATTGTTTGTATCTATCAAATATATATTTTGTATGTCTTTTTAATTTAATGGATTTTAAGTAAAAACTGTATAGATCAAAAGATTTTTTTATACATAACAAATATTATTTGTATGACTAAAATTTAATCGGTTTTAAGTAAAAAATTTATCGATCAAAAACATATCGATCAAAAACTGTATAGATCAAAAAGTGTTGATATCCATCAAATATATATTCTCTGTATGACTTTAATTTAATCGATTTTAAGTACAAAATTTATCGTTAAAATTTTTTAAGTCTATCAAATGTATACTTTGTATGGCTTTTTAATTATGATTCTAAGTTAAAAAATGTATCGATAAAAAATGTATCGATCATAAAAATTACTATCATAAATTTTTATATTTATCAAACATAAACTTTGTATGACTTTTTTAATTCAATCGATTAGGGGATAAATTTTTATCAACTGCAATGTTAATATTAAGCTTATTAAATATCAAATTTTTTAATAAGTAAAATTTCTCCGAATTGAAGCGTAGAGGGGTCAAATATATGAGCTGGTCCTATGGTTTTTTTGCCTTCAACATTTCTTTTAAACACATCCACCTCCTATCTGCCGCTCTTCTGGAGGTCCCCATACAAAAAACACAAAAACTTGCAAAAATATCCCACTATATTAATTTAAAAGACGTTTACACATCAATAAATTTAAGCGTCTATTTTTTTTTTATTATAAAAACTAGATTCTCAGTAAAATTAAATTCATAGAAAAATTAATTTGTCTTTAGAAGTTTTATTGAACTTGACACTTCGAAATAAACTCAAGAGCCTGATAACGTCTAACATCTAATCTATTTTATTTATAGAAATATAAATATGATAAAAAGCTATCAATGAACAAATATTTAAAAATAAATAATAAAATAAGTCATTTTTTTAAGAATTGAAAAAAAATCAAAGCAATTAAAGTATGAGTAAAGCATTAGTTTTGAGGTAAAGTTTCAAGACAAATAAATAAAATGTTCATAAAAATTTCATTTGTAAGAAAGTGTTAATAAGCAAAACTGATTTTGAAAAAAAATACAAATTAAATTTGAAAATTTTAAAAGCAGCAAGTTACTTAACAAAATTTTTTTCAAGGGACGAATTAAATAAGTTTTAAAAACTATACAAGACCTCCTGTCAGATTTAAAGGCATCAATGTGGGGAATAAAAAGTCTTCGGAATTTGTAAAGTGTTAAAGCTATTTGTTTAAAAATTCCATGCAAATTTAGGGGCATCAAAAAAAAATTTAAGAAAATGTATTAAATCTAACCCACTTACGCCCAAACGATACCTATATTAACCAGTTTTACATCAGGAAAATAATACAAACAGAAGTATTCAAAAATTTCTACTTTCGAAAATGAGTAAGTTTTTGTAGCTAGATACTTATGTATGTAAACAAAACAACAAAACAAGCACTTTACTGAGAAATATTCGTAAAACAATTTATTTGAACAAACAACACGATGTTACGATCTTGATTTTGCTATGTACCAACAACAAACAATCATAACAACAACATAACCAGCTACTAAAGCATTTTATGCATGATTTTTCTCAGACGAAATTTTTCTTCTATCATTTCGGTATTTTGTGAGTTTAAAAAAAAGTGCTAACATCCAAGCATAGACGTTCGTTTCATTCGCCATGTAACTGATATTTAGGCATATATTTTATCTTTTTATGATGATTATTAAAGACTATAGGTATAACCCAAAAAGTGAACAAAAACATTGCATGTGCTTGAAAAAATTTGCGAAAAGGATACCCTTTACAAACCGCGCTGTAGACCATAACTTTACTTCAAAAGCTTCTTCATGAAAGCAAAATGAACGCATTATTTTTTTAAAATTAGGATTTGGATTGCTTTTGGGTTTTTTAAGCCCGTAACCGGTTTTCAATAAAACTGGTTTGTCATTTCGAGTCCCAGTTGACACAGAAAGTTTTTTCAATTGAATTAATTTTTCTGTTCTGCCGTCACGTCTCTTCAGACAATGGCAAGCCTCAGAGAGTAACAAGCTGCCATGAAAAGCTTCTTGAGAACATAAGCCGTTCGGAGTCGGCATAAAGCTGGTACGTCCAGTTTTCGATCATTTGTGTTCAAACATTTCACAACACACACAACACAATTCATCATAAGATGCTCGGTCAAAGTCCTTTCAAGGGCTGAAATGGCCATTGCGTTTTTTTTTATTTTGAAGGTTTATTTCTGGAATGCATTTGGTATTTGTAAGCCAGTTACTGGTTTTCCAAAAAACCGCATTTGTGTTTTTGCTTTGACGTAGAATTAATCCAATGACCCGGGTTTTCTTTTGCTTTGCCATTGAGATATATATGTTTAAATACTTTAATATTTGCATTCGGTTTTTAAACCGGTAACCGGTTTTCCACTAGCCCAGTTTGTTTTTTTTTTTTTTTTGTTTACCGTCGAGTTATATTTTTCAATAAATGATTATTTTAGCGTTCGAATTTAGCATTCGATTTTTTATTCGGGTAGAAAATTTTTAAAAAACCTGGTTTGTTTTTTGTACGATAAGCATAAAAGGCTGTAGTTATACCTCAAAAAATGAACAAAACCGTTACATGACATGAAAATATTTGCAAAAAAGACCCTCATACAAACCGCTCTGTACGTAGTTCTACGTCAAAAATTTGTATAAACCGGTAACCGGTTTTCCAAAAACCTAGTTTGTAATTTTGCTCTATTGTCGAGCTATATTTTTAAATACATAAATTTTTTACGGTTTTTCTCAGAAATGCATTCAGTATTTTGGAACCGGTTAATGGTTTTGCAAAAACCCGAATTTTTTCTTTTCTTGCTTTAACGTCGAGTTCTCCAAAACAAGGGTTTTTCTTTTGCTTTGCTAACGAAATAAATATTTTTCAAATACTTATATATTTAAAGCGTTTATTTTATGATTGTATTCGGTTTTTTACAACGTTAGCCGGTTTTTCCAAAAAACTTTTTTTTTTCTCTGTTATTGAGATATATATTTGTATGTACATAAAAATTTTTAACGTTGATTTTAAAATTGCATTCGGTTTTTTAAAACGATAACCGGTTTTCTAATAGCCCGGTTTGTTTTTAGGTTTGCCGTCGAATTATATTTTTAAATACATAAATATTTTAGGCGTTGATTTTAGGATTGCATCTGGTTTTTTATACCTGCGACCAGTTTTTAAAACCCTGTTTTTGTTTTTGTTTTGCCATCGAGTTATATTTTTAAATACATATATATTTTAAACGTTTATTTTATAGTTGCGTTTGGTTTTTTAAACCAATAACCAATATTTCGAAAGCCCAGTGTTTTTTTTTTTTTTGCTTTGCTGCCGAGTTACATTTTTAAAAAAATAAATGTTTTCAGCGTTAATTTAAGGATTACATCCGGTTTCCAACACCGGTAGCCGGTTTTCCAAAAACTTGGTTCGTTTTTTTGCTCCGTTGTCGAGTTATATTTTTAAATACATAAATACATAAATATGTTTAGCACTGATTTTACAATTGCTTTCGGTTTTTTACACCGGTAACCGGTTATTCAAATAGTCGGATTTTTTTACTTTGTCATGAAGATATATATTTTTAAGTAGATAACTATTTTTTGCGTTGATTTTAGAATTACTTTCGGTTTTTTTAAACCGATAGCCGGTTTTTCAAAGAGTTATATTTTAAGTACATACATTTTTTAAACATTTATTTCAGAAATGCATGCAGTATTTTGAAGCCAGTGACTAGTTTTCCATAAACCTAGATATTTTTTTCTCCAAAAACCCGGGTTTTTCTTTATAAAAATTTTTAGTGTTGATTTGAAAACTTCGTTCGGGTTTTTAAACCAGTACCCGGTTTTTCAATAACCCGGCTTGTTTATTTGCTTTGCCGTTGAGTTATATTTTTAAATATATTACTATTTTCTTAACGTTGATTTTAGGATTGCATTCGGTTTTTCAAAAACCCATGTTTTTTTTTTTGCTTTGCCATTGAGCTCTATATTTTTAAGTAGATAAATATTCTTAGCATCGATTTTGAAATTGCATTCGGTTTTTTATAACGGTAACCGGTTTTTCGAAAACCCATTTTTACTTTCGCTTTACCATCGAGATATATATTTTTAAATACATTTATATTTTTAGTGTTAATTTTGAGAATTTGTATTTATTTGAAAGATCTGACTCTGGACACCCTGTGTATAAAAAATCGATATTTGTTTCATTCGCCATGTAACTGATATTTTGGCATATATTTAAGCTTTGTACGATGTATATTAAGGGCTGTAGGTATACCCTAAAAAGTGAACAAAACGTTGCATGTTGCATTCGTTTCATTCACCATGTAACTGATATTTTGGCATATATTTTGCCTTTGTACTATGTATATTAAAGGCTGTAGGTATACCTTAAAAAGTGAACAAAACGTTGCATGTTGCATTCGTTTCATTCGCTATGTAACTGATATTTTGGCATATATTTTAACATTGTACGATGTATATTAAAGGCTGTAGGTATACCCTAAAAAGTGAACAAAAACGTTGCGTGTGCTTCATAAAAGCGCTGTAAGACGTTATTCTACGTTAAAATTTTCTAAAAGTTGGCAAAATAAAAAAATTATTTTTTTCTTTGAATATTTTGTGTTTGAAATCTTTAAAGTAGGAACGAAGTTTAGACGTAAAAAATTATGAATGGTGGCTAAAATCAAAATCGTTTTTCTATTTAATCTATAATCTATTAAATAGATAAGAAAAAGTCTAAAATACTTTTTTTTCATCATTTTGTTAAGTTCCTCGCTTTTTTTTTAAATAAAATGTAAACATAAAATGTTTACATCTTTTTATGCATCACTCACCCTGCAATACAGAGTATGCTGTCCACCGAGTCCTGCGCATATCTATAAAAAGTTCCAAGTGTAACGCCAATTTTGCTGGGTATTTCGGTGACCTGCCACATGAATTTAACACTCTTTAGCAGACATTTAATGATGAACGAGTTGTTTTCGTTTTCAACCTCTTTCATTGAGGCGTCTTTTTTAAATGTGAATAATGCGGTGTTGAAAAATTTTTTAAATACAGAGTAGGTAAGCTAAAGCTGTGTGTCAACCCATGAAAGCAAGCCCATTATAGTGACATAGACACACGCACGCACACACTCACACAAACTGAACTGTGATAACGCGAATTTGAATTTAGTGATTTGCGACCGCGAAATGATTTGCCTTGGAAAGCGCGTATGTCGGTCGGTCGCTTCGTCGTTATGGCGTTATCAGGAGTAGCAGCACAACACAGCACAAATTAGCAAATAAACTAAACTCACAGGAAGGAACAACTGGAGCACGCTCAACAGCAATAGCCATAAAAAAAAGCGCGCCTTCGAACGAACCCAACACTTGTGGCGACGGTTAAAGTTTAATATTTTTTATGCATGCTCAATCTTAAGTTTATCATATCAGAAAGTTGAGCTTTTTCTATTTTTTCTTTTTTCTAAACTATTTGTTTTGTAGGTTGATCACAAACACATAATATGCTGGAAGCACAAATGCAAAATATGGTCAGGCGATTGTTAGAAGAGAGCAAAAAAGCACAAAAAAGCGCGTCAAGATAAGAAAATAATTTAATGACCACAAAAAAAAAAAAACAAAATGATAGCAAAAAAAAAGAACAAGTTGTCCTTGAGAGTAGAGGTGGCGTGAGTGGCGTGGTGCTACTCCACAAGAGGAGCAACCGTTATGTTTAATAACCGCGTTGGTGAAGGTTTGACCGCGTCTAATGTAGTATCAAGCAGTCAGTCACATATAACCAGGTATTGTTTTGCTTACACCTTTTTAGTCCGAGCAATGTCACTGCCAGTTCCACCAAAAAAACAACAACAACAAAGAGAGCTAAAAGCCTCTGTTTGATTATATTTAAAGTGGCCTGAAAGCTTTTTTGTACGCTTATCAAGTGAAATTTAAAGTAGGTAATGAAATGAAATGCTTATCGATTCTTTGGTTTCCTTTTTGGTTTTTTTTTTTTTTTTTTTTAACTACCCTCTACAACAAATGAGTAAGAAAAACTCTGAGCACTGAGGTGTTGCTTATAAACAGCGATAAGCGATGACATCGACGCTGTCCAATCACATGTATTCATTTCCAACAAAACAAGATAACAAATGAAAAAAAACCAGACAATTGAACGATTATTTTAATGGCACTAAAGGAACCGAATACAGCAGCAACCTTATTTTTTGTTTTTTTTTTTTTTGTATTTATTTACTTATCCTACTTTCAGCAATGTTATGAAACTGAAACCAAAATATGCTAGGTTCCAGGTATTTTACAACTATGATAGTTTTATTCGTACTATGTGCGTGAAAAAAGTCGAGTGTTCAAATTTTCCTACTCCAAGTTTATGCTTTTAAGTGAACCCAAGTTCTAGTTAGGACAAGTCACTGTTTGTTTTCGTCCTAGCAATGTTTTAAGCTCATTCATAGCATTTTTTTTATGCCAAAACTATGAGGTTGGCATAATTTTTTTTCAAGCTATTTTTTTTTTTGTTTTATTTTCACTTTTTGGGGTATACCTACAGTCTTTAATATTCATCGTACAAAGCTAAAATAATGCCCAAATATCAGTTATGTGGCAAATGAAACAAATATCTATCTTTGGATTTTGTCACTTTATTAATAAATTCACAAAATAGTAAAATCTAAGAAGAAAAATTTTACATTTTTGTATGAGAAAACTCGTGCATAAAATGCTTTTAGTAGCTGCTCATGTTATTGTTATGGTTGTTGGTTTGGTTCGTGCCAAAATCACGAACACAACATTGTGTCGTTTGTTGAAACGAATCGTTTTACAAATATTTCTCAGTTTGTGTGTTGTCGTTGTTGTTATTAATATGCATGTAAAATTTACATCGCACACTCAATACAAAACAGGCACAACTCGAAATTTTTAAATTTCTAGGTGAAGCAAAAAACAATTTTATTTTTGAAGAGACTCCATACAAATCAATGAGACAAAACTTTTTTAAAACTATAGAGAAAGAAGATGTGTACAAAATGTATTTGATGTGTTTGACAGTCAAAGTATATGATCACTACGAATAGGTTTTCATTAAAAAGTAAAAATTTGTAAATATTGAGTTGTGACTGTTTTGTATTTAGTGTGCAATATTCATAAGTTATTCTAAAATTGTATGTTGAATGTCGGAAGTGAAAGGTTTTCTTTATTTTCTCCCTTATTAGTAAAGCGATTTTTATTGAAAATTTTGTTGCATGATATGTATAAAATAGGCGTGATTGGCCCGGAAGTACACCTACCTCCCATAAAAAGTGATGTACAAAAAATCACTTTATTTGGGAGGTGGGCGTAGTTCTCATTTTAAACACATCATACAAACACTATAAACAAAAACTAACATGGAAAATTTCAGAACATCTCCTTTGGAATTATTCCATATTAAAAAAAAATATTTTGTTTGCTAAGATTTAAACTTTAAATTAAAATTTGAATCAACTAGAACAAAAAATCCATCACCAATATATCAAACAAAAAATTCTACGTCTGCACTTACGATACTATCGAAACTGGGTCTATTTTTTTTTCTTTTTTTTATGCTTTGCTGTTGAGGTATGTTTTAAGCTTTGATTTCAGGTATATTTTCGGTTTTCGGAACTAGTTCCCGGTTTTCAAAAAAACCTGTTTTGTGTTTGGTTTGCCCATCAAGATATATATTTTTAAATACATACCTACATATTTTAGGCGATCACTTCAGGAATGCATTCGGTATTTTTACCAGTTTTCACAAAACTTAAAAATTTTATTTTTTAGGTTTTCGTCGAGTTATGTTTTAAAATACATCAATATTTTTAGCGTTGATTTAAGAACACAGAATTGATAATTCGGTATTTAAAAGCGGTAATCGGTTTTCTAATAAACCGGTTTGTTTTTCACATTTGCCTTCGAGTTATATTTTTAAATACATAAATATTTTAAACGTTGATTTAAGAACTGCATTCGGTTTTTACACCGGTAACCGGTTTTTCAAAAACCTGTTTTTTTGCTTTGTCGTCGTGATATATACTTTTAAGCACATTAATATTTTAAGTTTTAATTTCTGGAATACTTTCGGTATTTTAAAGACGGTTACCAATTTTTCAAAAACCGAATTTTTTTTTTTTTTTTGCTATGCCTAGTTGTTTTTTTAAATACTTCAATATTTCAGACGCTGATTTTAGAAATATCGATTCTAAATCTAAATATATCGATATCGAAATTCTACTTTATCGGCCAGCTATTTTTTAAATACATTAATATTTCAGGTGTTGATTTCAGGAATGCATTCGGTTTTAAAACAGTTACCGGTTTTCTAAAAACCCGTTTTTTCATGTCATTGCAATATATATTTATAATTACATTAATAATTTTAGTGTTGTTTTAAGATTTAGTTGTAAGTGTTGTATTCGGTTTTTAAACCTGTAACCGGTTTTCAAATAGCCAAGTTATTTTTCGATTTGCGGTTGAGTTATATTTGTAAATACATAAATATTTCAAGCGTTCACATCAGGTATGTATTCGGTGTTTGAGACCAATAACCGGTTTTCCAAGAACCCAGTATGTTTTTGCTTTGCCATGGTGTTATGGTTTTAAGCACATAAATATTTTTAAAGTTTGTTTCAGGAATGAATTGGGTATTTTTTTCCAAAAACCCGTATTTTTTCTTTCAAAACCGGTTTTTCGAAAACCTGGTTTGTTTTTTGATTTACCATCGAATTACAGTTTTAAATATATAAATAATTTTAAGGTTTATATCAGGAATGCATTCGGTATTTTTTCCAAAAACCCGGATTTTTTTACTTTGACGTTGAGTTTTCCAAAAACCCATTTCTTTTTTTTTTGCTTTGCCATCGAGATATATGTTTTTGAATACGTACCTATTTTAAACGTTGATTTTAGAATTGCATTCGATTTTTTATACCGGTAACCGGTTTTTCAAAAACCCGTTTTTTTTTCTTTGCCATTGAAATATATATTTTTTAAAATACATAAATATTTCTAGCGTTGATTTTAGGATGCATTCCGTTTTTAACATCTATAACCGGTTTTCCAAGAACCTTATAGGGGTTTTTTTTTTTGCTTTGTCGTCGAGTAATATTTTTGAATACACAATTATATAAAGCGCTGATTTCAGGAATGCATTCGATATTTTTTCAACCGATTACCGGTTTTCCCAAAACAGTCGTTTTGCCCAAAGGAAATGTGAAGGTAGCCCTTGCAAGCTATCTCCAGGCGTAGAGCGCATAGCCACAGGTTAAATAGTCACTGAGGCTTATGACTTAAATACTGCTGTGGAGAAAAAGCAGATTCTGAAACAAAAAATCGGGTTTGAGGTGAATGATAAGACAATCCGCAGGAGTCAAAGAAAAGTGGACTTCTTCCTGGGGCTGATGAGTACCGAAAGCAAAGATATGAATTTGCAAAAAAATAATGTACACTTCACCTTTGACGATTGGAAAAAGGATGAAGGTTACCATGATCAGATGAAACTAAAATATATCGTGTTGGGTCAGATGGGCGCATGTGGACTTGGGTTGGTACAGGTATAGAAATTCAAGAGCGAAATATTTGTCAGTCATTGAAATTTGCACGTGGCGTAAAGATGCTTACGGTTTGCTTTCGTGGCAATCAAGTCGAAGTAGGGTGTGAGGTGGGGCAATGTGTACCACGGGGTGATGTGTAACACGGCGATTTTTCTTACAAAATGTTAATATACGTATGAGTGAATGAACTACTGCAATATGGTTCTTTTGACAGCATCTAGATTTTCATAAGTTTTTGAAGTTGGCAGTCATACATTTCATACTGACTGAAGTAGGCAGTCATACATTTCATTACAGTTCTTAAGAAGAGTGAAAAAATTTGTTAAAAAGTATTTTTAAATTTACAAAAAAGCGTTTCGGATAAAATTTTTTTCAGAATTTAAGTGAGTAGATGTAAAATGCGGTATTGTTTAATATCTCTAAATATAACAAAAGATTTTACTTTTTTCACGCTGTGGTAAGATTCCATCCATGAGAAAAAAGTGACTTACATTGGGGTGATGTGTAACACTCACTGTGGGGTGATGTGTAACATATCTTTCACATTATAACTGACATTAAAGAGGCAGCAACGCCACACTCTGCAATGAAATGACATCAACGGCATTAAAAGAGATCGGTCCATAGCATACTATTCAGCCTAGACCAAAATCCAATCGTGGTAGGAAGTTAATGAAAGCTTTGTTCTAACAACGCCATAGAAATGTTTACAGTTGCAGATGCAGGAGATTTCATTAAGTTCTATATGAATTTACTAAACATAAAATGTCAAAATAAACATTAAAGTTCCTGGTCTTTAAACCAACATTTTGTTGGTGCTACAAATCACCTTTCAGATTTGAAAAAGACAAAAAAAAAAACATTTAAAATGTTCGTTCTATTTCATTTATTTCTTAATTGCCATTTCATCAAAGGCCTTAAAACCAATCCAAAATTCAGTTTTTTAACACTTTTATTGGAGCAAATAAAAACATGTTACACATCAACCCACTTCAGCCTGCTGTGACGAATCGATTGTATAATGAGGTCCACGAATTATTTTAATATTTTGGAAGACTCGTATTTACCTAGTTTAGATACATTTAAGGCAAAACATAGGCAGTATGATGTCTTTATGCAGAATAACGAACCGAAGCACACTGCTAAAATAGCAAAGAGGTGGTTCAATGAAAATAGAATCAACCTTTTAGGTTGACCTGCACAGTATTCTGATATGAACACCAAAGAACATCTTTGGGTCATCCTGAAAAGAAAAATATTCGCAGAAAAAAATCCTCTAAAGCATATGATAAATATCCCTTGGGAACGAAACTAATACTAGCATGGCAAAAAATTAGTCCTCTCACCTTGGGAAATTTTGTAAAAAATATGCCGAACAGAATAAAAGCCGTAAAAAATGACAAGATAGAAAACATGAAGTGTCAGCAGACGAAAGTGACAGAAGTCAAATAAAAGAAATCAAGTTTTTGTATGAAATATACAAACTATTTTTTTTTTGTGTTTAAATTATGTTCTATTAATTTGAATAAATTAAATAAAGATAATAAAAGTTAATACTATCTAGATGCAATACTAGAATAGTTAATACTAAAGTAGATGCATATATATAAAATAAAAATAATTTTGAAACAGTGACAAGAAACTATAAAAAATGTATGTTTGTATGCACATACAAACATCTTTCAAAAATGTATTTAAATCAACAAAACCAAAATAAGCCAATTGAATATACAACTTCCAGACTCTCTCGTTTAATGTGAAATATATTAAAATAAATTTATTGCGGTATTTTGCTTTTTTAATTTATGTTTGATCTGAAGTTTTGATCTTTCTTCTTCTGTTTTTCGAATCCATTTTTATGTTCATTTTAATGCTGTATTTATTGATATTCGCAGATATATTTTAATGTTGAATATTGAATAGTTAAATATAAAACTATTTAAAGGTTGGCCTTTTTCGTATTAGCTCAGGCCAGCAAGGAATTGCCATGAGGTCGGAGGTTGTTTTGATACAAAAATTCTGTAAATACCACACGGTTGGCTGGAATATTTTTAACCCTAAAGTTGCTTCCCTTCAAAAATGCATGTTGATACTTATACCGAGAGAAACAAGCTTATGTTAAATTGAAAAAAAAACGCAGTATAATTTATAAGATGGCTTTGGCAGTTTTTAGCTACCCAAGTACTTTATCAAAACACCTAAGTTTTACATGTTGACTTGCCAATTTTTATTGGGTGATAAATTAACCAAGTATTGGGTAATTTTGTATACATTACTTTTTTAAAAAAATAATTGAATACCAAAAATATAACTTTTTTCGGGTTTTGGTTTTTTTATCTTTTTTTTTTTTTTTTTTTTTTTGAAGCGGCCGCCTCTCGTTCTGTGATTTGCTTGACTGAAATTAGCAACAACACAAATTTTTCTTTTATCAACACACCGTTTCTTTCTTAGAAATTAATGACTTCTCTTCATTTCTTGCTGCTTGACGTATATTACACAAGAACATTACATTAAATTAATTTAAATTAAATTAAATTAAATTAAATTAAATTAAATTCAATTAAATTAAATTAAATATCAAATACAAAAATTTTACTTTCGCATGCCGTTGAGATTCGAACCCACACTAACCGATACCACTTTGTATGAAGTAACTACAATACGCATTGAGCCAAACTCCTTCGTTACGCTGAGTGATTTAATCAATATTAATTACAACTGACAAGCTATGCTGCAGCTATCAACAGAATACTGCGACATACTGCATCTGTTAATACAGCATCTGTTAACATATGTGAATCAAATATTTTTTTTTGACAGGGTATCGAAGTATGTGCTTTCAAAGCAATATATTAAACAATAAATTGCTTAGGTGAATTAAAGTAGCTGCAGTTATGTCAGCGAATAGCAGCAAGGCTGCTTGGATCAGTTGGTAGAGCGATGGACTGGCACCAAAAGTTACAGGTTCGATTCGGCACGGCGGGCAAAGAAATTTTTTTTTTCTTGTTTTCTTTTCTTTTTGTTGATGAAATGTAATAAAATTTACTGGTGTGAATATTAACGTGTGTTTTTTAAAAGCAATAAGTGATTAGTAAGTGATTTAGTGTTTAAGAAGGAAAGTTCTTAATCATTAGGTGGTTCCCTTGGAATATTTTGTTTTTGAAATATTTTTGCTCTGCGTGTAACGTTTGCGTTTTATATTGCAATATAATAAAAAAACGAATAGGCCATTTCAGCCCTTGAAAGGACTTTGACCGATCTTCTTATGAATTGTGTTGTGAAATATTTAAACACAAATGATCGAGAGCTGGGACTACAAGTTTTACGCCGACTCCGAACGGCTGATGTTCTCAAGAAAAAAGCTTTTCATGGCAGCTTTTACTGTCTGAGGTTTGCCATTGTCTGCAGAGAGGTAATTGCCGAACAAAAAATTAATTCAATCGAAAAACTTTCTGTGTCATATGGGATTCGAACCTGGATTATATCGCATACAAGCCACGCACCTCAACCAGTATACAGCGGCCGCCACGGTAGTAGAAGATAGTAGCAGAAAAAAAGTCGTAGAAAATAGTAGTAGAAAAGAGTGGCTAAAAATAGTAGAAATAGGTACTAGAAAAGAGTAGTAGAAAATAGTAATATTGCGTAGAAGTAGAGATAGAAGCAGAAATGGCAGTAGGAAAAAGTAGCATATAAAATAAATTTCACTTAAAAAGACTTCTAAATAACGGCCACCGTAATGTACTTAAAAATACTTTTTTTATCGATATAATTTTGATCAAAAATTAATTTTTGTGATCTTTTTTTTTGATGTGCTCTAAAAAAAAAATCCATCAAAAATAAAACTTTTAATTCTGTTTGAAGAATAGCGATCACAAAATGAATTTTATTTTTGATCGAATAAATAATGATCAAAATGATCAAAAATAATGATTAAATTAATATTAATTTTTTATTTCTGATCGACAAAATAACGATTAAAAATAACTTTATTTTTTTTTTTTAGATTTAGATTTATTTCAGATTTATGTTGACAAATAAGATTATATCTTTCCGATTGAAAAATTTCGATTAAAAAATAACTTGTATTTCTATTTAAAAAAATAACGATCACAGTTTTATTTTTATATCCGATCGAAAAATAACGATAAAAAATAACTTTTATTTCTGATTGGAAAAATAACGATCCAAAAATCATTTTTATTTTTGATCAAAAAAATAACGATAAAAAAATAATTGCTATAAAATGATTGATTGATAGCGATAATCGTTTTTTGCAGACTCTGGTTAAAACTTAAAACTTAAAAACGGTGAAAATAATTATTCTGTATGCAAAAAACGGGAATTTATTTCAACGACAGCAGGCAGCACTGCGTAGATGTCACCTTGTGACCTTCATTTATTTTTTTTTTAATCCAACCCTCATTATAGCGCGTGGTGTTGGTCAACAAAATTTATGCTCCGCAGTGTAATTACAAAAAGTTTATCCGCATCATTAATCATAGCATAGCTGAGCTAGAGAGCTACACGTGGAATTAGTGAGGTAAAAAAAACAAAAGCATACAAAAGCAACAACGGGGCAGGCAGCAAAAACAGGTCAATCTTTTTAATGTAACTTAAACGCTCTCACTAGCTGTGGGCTGGGCTAATAGCAAAAAAATATAATAAATATTAGTAGCTTTTGATTATAAGGCAAAACTTTCCTATAACTATGCCAGCAACACCAATGCTGGCGCCACCACCAACACCAACCCTACCACCAACACCAACCCTATAATAGCAATAGCAACAGCAAAAACAACAAAAACATTGCATATGCAAAGCAGTATCGGATGATGACAAAAGTTTAATTAATGCCAATTTACATGAAAGCTTTCATAGTGGGTAGGCAGGCAGGCAACAACTTAATAAAAAACAATGAACGGCGCGGCGTCAATTATTGCCAAATACAAACATATATATTGTTCAATATAAAAATGAAACTAATCAAAAACAACAAGAAAAAAAAAATAACTAAATAAATATTAAATAGAGGAGAGAAATAAGAATGGTTGACAAATTTAAAGACGACAAACTTTTGCAAGCAACAAAAACAAACAAATTTATTTGTTTTTTCAGAATGTTTTGTGTATAATTTGAAAAACTTTTCTCTAAGACTTTTCACACATTGAAGAAGAAAAAAAAAACAACTTTTAATATGATGTTGGAAAAAATTAACGAAGCGTACCGAAATTGTATATTAAATTCAGAATTATAACGTTTAAAGGCACGGCACGAGAAATCGGAGCGTGCTCTTTTCCGACACATAAAAACTGAGTCCATCATCAACCAACCACTAAGCCAATCATTGTAGTCAAAATGCGCATAATGGTCGCTGCGCCATATGTGTGCACACCATAAAGCTTTGGCACAAAAAGCTTGGCTACGTATGCCTAAATTAACCCTTTTTATGCATGACTGATAAAAAGAAGACACGTCAGCCAATTTTTTAAATAAAACCGAATTTCTCTTTGAAAATCGTTTATTCCATGCATTGTATGCATACAAAAATAAATAATATCAGCTGACTGTATAGGATCAGTCACTTTACATTTAATGCATGAGCGTAGCGAGGGGAAAGAAAAGGAGGCAGCTGCCCCTAAACATCAGGAAAATGAAAACTATAATATAATATTATAAAAAATTCTTAAAGTGCTGCAATTCTGCGATTTTATAACAACACATTTGTCTGTTATAATTATTATTTACGCATTTTTTATTTAATGTTGAACTATGCAGATTTTTAGCTTCAATATTTCTTTGTGGCCGATGAAAAATTTTAAGTAGCAACTGATTGTTACCGAATTTTCGTATAAAAAAAAATATTTGAAGATTAAAGAAAATTCTTTTCAAATTTGTATTTATATTTTGAATTTATATTTTGAATATATAATTTGAATTTATATTTCAAGATTTAAAAAAATTATCCTTTGAAATTTATATTTGAAGATTAATAAAAACTCCTTTGAAATTTATTTTTGAATTAATATTTGAAGATTAAAGAAAATTCTTTTGAAATTTATATAAATACAGAATTTTTTTTTAATATACATAATAATAAAATAAGTATATATAATAAAATTAAACTAGAATAAAAGCACGTCCTATGACGGATTGGAAGCATTACTGACAAGTAACAAGTGAATTTTCTGTGCACACTTTCAGGCTGATTATTTTTCAGGGCAGTATTAACTTTATCCAGTTACAGAAAATTTTTAAAATTTAGCACTCCTGGCTACGCCCATGTTTTAATGCTTAGAATTCTTTATTGAAATTCAATACTTTGCAATTTAAATTTAACTTTTTCCAGTTAAAGAAACTTTTTATAAATAAAACTTTAAGCTTATGAAAAAAAATCCCTCTGCGGGCGTTCCTTCTACACCCATGTTTTAATGTTAAGAACTTTTTATTCAAATTCAATATTTAACACTTCATATTGAAACTTTTTCAAATCAAATACAACTTTTTACACTTCAACTTATAGTAGAACTAGTTGTTAGAAGTAGAACTTTTTTTTATAGAAGCTGATTTTAAAGTTTAGAAGCTTGAATTTGAAGTGAAAAGTTTTCACTGGAAATAAACTTGAAAATTGAAAATGTTATGACGTAGAATTATATCTCACAGCGCGGTTTGTATGGGGGACTTCTTCGCATATTTTTTCAAGCCGATGCAATGTTTTGTTCAGATTTTGGGATATACGTACAGTCTTTGGTATTTATCGTACAAAGATAATATATATGCCAAAATATCAGTTATATAGCAAATGAAACTAATGTAACATGCAACGTTTTGTACACTTTTTGTGGTATACCTACAACCTTCAATATTTATCATACAAAAATAAAACATAGGTCAAAATATCGGCTACATGGCGAATGAAACGAATGCAACATGCAACGTTTGGTTCACTTTTCGAAGTATACCTACAGCCTTTAATATTCATCGTACAAAGATAAAATATATGCCAAAATATCAGTTAAGTGCCGAATGAAACGAATGCAACATGCAACGTTTTGTTCACTTTTCGAAGTATACCTACAGTCTTTAATATTCATCCTACAAAGATAAAATATATGCCAAAATATCAGTTAAGTGGCTAATGAAACGAATGCAACGTTTTGTTCACTTTTCGGAGTATATCTACAGCATTTAATATTCATCGCACAAAAATAAAATATATGTCAAAATATCAGTAATGTGGCGAATGAAAGGAACGCAATATGCAATGTTTAGGTCGTTACATGGCGAATGAAACGAACGCAACATGCAATGTTTTGTTCGTTACATGGCGAATGAAACGAATGCAACGTTTTTCCACTTTTCGATATATACTTACCACCCTTAGTATTCATAATACAAAGATAAAACATGCAAAATTTCAGTTCCAAGCTGAATGAAACGAATACAATATGCAAAGCTCTATTCAGTTTTTGAGTTATAAATACAGCCTTAAATATTCATTGTACAAAGATAAATTATATGCCAAAATATCAGTTATATGACGAATGAAACGTATGCAACATGCAAGGTTGGGTTCACTTTTTAAGGTATACCTACAGCCTTTAATACTCATCTTACAAAGATAATATAAGTGGCAAAATATCAGTTAGATGGCGAATAAAACGTTTTCTTTACTTTTTGGGGTATATCTACATCCTTTAATATTCATCGTACAAAGATAAAATATATGCCAAGATATCAGTTACATGGCGAATTCAACAAATGATACATGCAACGTTTTGTTCACTTTTTGAGGTATACCTACAGCCTTTAATATTCATCGTACAAAGATAAAATATATGCCAAAATATCAGTTAAGTGGCGAATGAAACGAATGCAACATGCATCGTTTTGCGCACTTTTCGGAGTATATCTACATCCTTTAATATTCATCGTACATAGGTAAAATATATGCCAAAATATCAGTAACATGACGAATGAAACGAATGCAACATGCAACGTTTTGTTCACTTTTCGGAGTATATCTACAGAATTTAATATTTATCGTACAAAAATAAAATATATGTCAACATATCAGTAATATGTCGAATGAAACGACAATGCAACATGCAACGTTTTGTTTACTTTTTTAGGTATACATACTCATCGCCTTTAATACTCATCGTACAAAGATAATATAAATGCCAAAATATCAGTTACATGGCGAATGAAAGGAATATTTAAATTTGGATTTTGTCACTTCTTTAGTTAAATCACAAAATAACAAATTTTCAGAAGAAAAATTCACACTTTCGTGTGAGAAGAATCATGCATAAAATGCTTCAATAGCTGCTTATGTTATTGCTATGGTTGTTGGTTTGGTTCGTACCAAAACCACTAACGCAACATCGTGTCGTTTGTTAAAACAAATCCGTTAACAAATATTTTGTTATAAATATATGTGTAAAATTTACATATACATATCAGTTGCTTTCGTTCTTGGCGTTTGTTATTGTTTTTGTTAATCTTCAACAAGAATAATGCAGTAAATAATATAGATGAATATAGCTACAGAGCCAGCATGAAGCTACAAAAAATTGTATAACTACTACGCAGATTTACGTATGAAAACTCCATTAATTTTTTAAATATCACAATAAAATCGACGTATTTATTATCCTATGATTATATTTGATCCATATTTAAAATATGTTTTGTTTACTAAAACTTAATTTTCAATATAATTTCATAAAAAAAACATAATGATTCTTATTTAGATACATAAAAATATCACGAAATCGACTTCAATAATAAATAAGTTTGATTTGTTGATAATAAATTCATTACAAAGTCAGGGGTCGGCTATGTATTCTTAAGACTAGATAAATTTCTGAGCTTTTGAGTAAGGCAGAATTTCTATATTACGCATTTCGATTATGCGGAAATGCATAAATAATACCATTTCATGCTTTAAAGCAATAAAGAAGGCAGGTGCGTATATTAAGATAAACACATTTCCCCTCTTCCTTTAAAACTGTGTTAACTTTTTGCTTCACAACTTTTTTTATGAATTTCAAGGTTAAGACTTTCCCAATTCACAAAAGTTATAAAAACATTTTATAGTTTTTCAAGTTTGTTCGGGGTGAGAGGGGAAGAAAATGAATTCCTCTCTAGGGCTTGTTTTGCCACAAGTTGAAATAACATATTATTATCTACAATAAATTAAAGCACATTCTAAAATTTCTTAAAGAACTTAATAATACTCATTAACATATGCAAGCAACAGCTGCTCTACGTAAAAAACTTAAAAGACAGTGACTATTGTAAAATGTGTTTCTAAACAAATTTAGTTAAGCATATACTTAAAAATGTTTAATTAAGAACATATTGTTTTCTAGAACCAAAACAACAACAAAACTAACCATTTTGATCTTATCGTTTATGTGTTCATTCCGCTTCCATTTACTTCTAACCACTTCTTTTATTGCTCAAAACAACTAAAGATGTTCTTGACAAAACAAAAAACATTAACTACGTAAGACAAATGATGTGAAGGGCAGGGCTGCTGTAAAAATAATGGCTTAAATTAGCTTCGATTTTAGATAACTCGAATATGACCTTGAAAATTAAGTAAACGCCATAAAGCTAACAAAAATAAGCTGTTGTTATCGGACATAATGCGAAATAATTTCACTTTCGACATGTTGTTTTACATGACGTATATACTGACGTATTTGTTTTAACGACTTTTCTGTTCACAAGTTTAAATTTTTTTCTTTTACAGGTTTGAAACAAATATGATATCACACTTTATGTTTTTGTGATCGCTGTTCATGAAACCGTCATCAGACTTTTGATTTCATAGCTGAAAACTGTCAAAGTGTCCATTCCTATCCGTTAGGGTTATAAAGGCTATGGAATCAAAATTCTCATGACAAATAAGTGGCAAGCGAAAAGAAACAAAAACTGTAAGAAAACTAAAAAAGGACAACAAAAAAAAAAACAACAAAAAAATACAAAAAACCAAAAGAAAAACCACACATTAAATATCTCAAATTTGTATTGGTTGAGACCAAAAAAATGAAACGTATTTGTTATATGCTCCGAATAATTGAAACGGTTTCATACCTTTTTTCCCCAAAAAATATTGTAGAGGTTATTTGAAATAATGAAATTTATTAAGGAAATAAAATTCCACAAACACAAATAAGGAACAAACTGTGAGAGCGAGCGAGATAGAGATATTAGCACTGAGAACCAATTTTTAAGTAGCTTTAAGTTCGGAATAAGCTTGCTTTAGCTTTTTCAATATGATTATACATGAAGAGCTTTTTAGCTTCAACAATAATCTTTGGCATAAATGTTTACTACAAACGCGCCCTTAAGGCGATTCACTGACCATCTTTAGCGTGTTTAGGGTTTTATATAAAGTTTTGCGTTCTATCTCTCTTCACATTCTTTTAAAGAGAAACAAAAAGCGCTCTTTATTGATAAAGAAAAAAGTCCGTGGCGAAACCGCGAACCACTGTGGCCTGCTAGAATATTTATTAAATACGAAAGCTTAAAATTATCTTTAGAGCTTTTTTTTGGTGCTCATTTTTGTCAAAATACGCTTTAGAAAAATGGTCAGGAAATCTTTAATTTTGCGTTTCAGCAGCCAAAATAAGTCGATATGTGTTGCGAAAGAGTACAATTAAGACATATGTATGTACTTAAAAAAGAAAAAAAAAATGCTGATTTCTTTTGTTTGTTAAAGCTTTCGTATTTTTGGTATCCTAGGACATTTTTTTTTAAATGATACTTTTTTTATTTATATTTTTAATTAAAGAATACTATTTTTAGCTAAAAATATAAATAAAAATATAAATATAATAACTATAACTATAACTATAACTGTAACTATAACTATAACTATAACTATAACTATAACTATAACTATAACTATAACTATAACTATAACTATAACTATAACTATAACTATAACTATAACTATAACTATAACTATAACTATAACTATAACTATAACTATAACTATAACTATAACTATAACTATAACTATAACTATAACTATAACTATAACTATAACTATAACTATAACTATAACTATAACTATAACTATAACTATAACTATAACTATAACTATAACTATAACTATAACTATAACTATAACTATAACTATAACTATAACTATAACTATAACTATAACTATAACTATAACTATAACTATAACTATAACTATAACTATAACTATAAACTATAACTATAACTATAACTATAACTATAACTATAACTATAACTATAACTATAACTATAACTATAACTATAACTATAACTATAACTATAACTATAACTATAACTATAACTATAACTATAACTATAACTATAACTATAACTATAACTATAACTATAACTATAACTATAACTATAACTATAACTATAACTATAACTATAACTATAACTATAACTATAACTATAACTATAACTATAACTATAACTATAACTATAACTATAACTATAACTATAACTATAACTATAACTATAACTATAACTATAACTATAACTATAACTATAACTATAACTATAACTATAACTATAACTATAACTATAACTATAACTATAACTATAACTATAACTATAACTATAACTATAACTATAACTACAACTATAACTATAACTATAACTATAACTATAACTATAACTATAACTATAACTATAACTATAACTATAACTATAACTATAACTATAACTATAATTATAACTATAACTATAACTATAACTATAACTATAACTATAACAATAACTATAACTATAACTATAACTATAACTATAACTATAACTATAACTATAACTATAACTATAACTATAACTATAACTATAACTATAACTATAACTATAACTATAACTATAACTATTACTATAACTATAACTATAACTATAACTATAACTATAACTATAACTATAACTATAACTATAACTATAACTATAACTACAACTATAACTATAACTATAACTATAACTATAACTATAACTATAACTATAACTATAACTATAACTATAACTATAACTATAACTATAACTATAACTATAACTATAACTATAACTATAATAACTATAACTATAACTATAACTATAACTATAACTATAACTATAACTATAACTATAACTATAACTATAACTATAACTATAACTATAACTATAACTATAACTATAACTATAACTATAACTATAACTATAACTATAACTATAACTATAACTATATCTATAACTATAACTATAACTATAACTATAACTATAACTATAACTATAACTATAACTATAACTATAACTATAACTATAACTATAACTATAACTATAACTATAACTATAACTATAACTATAACTATAACTATAACTATAACTATAACTATAACTATAACTATAACTATAACTATAACTATAACTATAACTATAACTATAACTATAACTTGTGAAATATATCTCTGTTAATATTTTGTGTATAAATTATATTAAAATTTTTGAGGTTTTCAAAACTAATCTGAACGAAATTATAAAAAAATAAATTTCGTTAAATTTTCAAGGCAACATGCGAAGAACAGGATCTCTACAACTGAAAATATATCGCAAAATTCTCTTAAATTCTAATTAATACGACTAAGACTCTAGGTTCTAAAGCTCCATATTTACTTTTTCAAATTTGTTTGACTTTTTTTTTCTATACCCAATTTGGTCCACTTGCGTTACACTGTGCGACACACACTTGCTCAAAATCATATTTAAACACTCATGGCATAAAATGATCTTTCTAATAAAGTCCAACTTTCAGTTTAAAATTATGTAATCTCAGTACTTAATTTCAATTCAAGGTTCTACACCTCTACAAAAAAAAATACACCCTTTATTACTATATTAATTCTTCTATAACATAGAAGCATAGCAAGCAATGGTCGCACTTTAAAATAGTCCTTGACGTGTTTTTTTTTTTTTCATTTTCACACGCAAATCTTCAGAATTACGATGCAGAAAAGACAATTCATGCTTAACTATAATTTAAGGTCAGGAGGAATTGCGTCTTAAATTTTTTGCGACTAAAGTTGCACGCCCACGCGACAAATTTTCTTCTTCTGAAAGAAGAGAACAAACAAAAAAACAACTAAATTAAGTTTTTGCGACTTAAAAGTTTCGCATAAAGTCATTAAGTTGTAAGGATGGATAGTTAAGCAGGTAAAGGACTTCCTTTGCATCGAATTAGTGCGTTATCTACTTTTCACTATGTTTATTTAAAAAACGTAAACAAGTGTGTTATTATGAGTTATTTACGTTTTTCGAAAGAAAAGCGCAAAATGTGTTGTTGAGTCATGCTGGTTTTTTTTTTATATGACTACATATTGATATATGTAGATAACTCATGCGTCAAAAATATGAAAAAGAACCAATTTTTTAAAATATTCTTAGGTAATTTTTTTGACACGTGTTTGTTTCGGCCAAAAATAGTGTGAAAGGAATAAGTTTTTTTGGTAAAATATATTAAAAATAATTTATATTTATTAATGATAATATTTCAAATCTACATTGAAAAATTATGCCAAGACAAAAAACAAAAAATCCCAAACATAAACATTGCCATACTTTGCGCAATTGTAATTAATAAATTATATGTTTGGTGAATCTTGACGCATGATGCACAGACAAAAAAGACACAATTTCAATAGTATCGTGAGTGTAGAGGTTGCATTTTTTGTTTGATATATTTGGTGATGAATTTGTTGTTCTTGTTCCATTTTATGTAGGTTAAAAATTATTGTAATTCTATGTTATGTTTAAAAATGTACTATTTTATCAGCAGTAAAGAACTTATATATATTTTAAATTTTAGCAAGCAAAATATATTTTTAATATGGAATAAATACAATAATAATATAATAAATATTTCGAATTTATAAATTTATAAATATTCGTATAAACATGCGTAGTCTTTGCATATGTAAACCTGCGTAGTAGTAATATAATATTATGTAGTTACATACT
The DNA here is from genome assembly GCA_914767935.1 of Coremacera marginata. NCBI lineage: Eukaryota > Metazoa > Arthropoda > Insecta > Diptera > Sciomyzidae > Coremacera > Coremacera marginata. The sequence goes on from OU612047.1 coordinate 145,686,008, forward strand.
GGCTCTGTAGCTACATACATCTGTATTATTTATTGTATTCGGTAAACAAAAACATGTGTATGTATATATATCATGACACGTCTCAAGCCCAATTCATTATTCAAAATGTTCTGAACGGATCCAATTGAAATGCCGACGTCCTCTGCTATCTCTCTAATCGTCAATTTGCGATTTTTGACCAACATTTCTTTGATTTTTTCAACATTTTCTGCAAATTTTACATACAAATTAATAACAACTAAGATAGATTCGTTAAACGATTAGTTTCAACAAACGACACATGTTGCGTTAGTCATACACATAACAACATAAGCAACTACTAAAGTATTTTATGCATGATTTTTCACGTATAAAAAAATTTATTTTGCTTCTTAGATTTTTCTATTTTGTGACTTTATTAAACAAGTAACAAAATCCAAAGATATTCGTTTAATCTACCATGTAAACGATATTTTGGCATATATTTTATCTTTCTACGATGAATATTAAAGGGTGTAGATATAGGTACCCCAAAAAGTGCAGAAAACATTGGATGTTGCATTCGTTTCATTTGTGCAGTAACTGATATTTTGACATATATTTTATCTTTGTACGATGAATATTAAAGGCAGTAGATACACCCAAAAAAGTGAAAAAAAACGTTGCATGTTGAATTCGTTTCATTCGCCATGTAACTGATATTGTGACATATATTTTATCTTTGTGTGATGAATATTGAAGGATGTATGTATAGCCCAAAAAGTGAAGCAAACGTTGCATATTGTTTTCGTTTTATTTGCTATTTAACTGATATTTTGCAGCATGTTTTATTCTTTTATGACGAATATTAAAGGCTGTACGTAAAAGTGAAAACCAAATGTTGCATGTTGCTTTCGTTTTATTTGCTATGTTATTTGCTATTTTGGCATACCACCTTGTTCAAAAAGAAAGGTTCATTCACACTGTGCACCGGACTTAACTGTCCGATTTGAAAATTTTGGAAGAAAAAATTGAGCCTGATGATTGAGCCTAATAAACAGCAATGATGGATTCGATGAATGATTCCTCGTTTTCGACCATTTCCAGCATGTCTTTCGCGATCGCAAGTCGGTCTCTTTTTTGCATCAAATTGAGTTCTTTCGGTACCAACTTCGCAGCGACACGTCTCAAGCCCAATTCATTATTCAAAATGTTCTGAACGGATCCAATTGAAATGCCGACGTCCTCTGCTATCTCTCTAATCGTCAGTTTGCGGTTTTTGACCAACATTTCTTTGATTTTTTCAAAGTTTTCTTCGGTATTCGAACACGATGGCCGCCCGGTACAAGGGTCGTCTTCTACTTCGTCTTGGCCACTCACAAATCGGTTAAACCACTTGTTTGTTTTCTGATACGATAGAGCAGAGTCACCGTAACATTTCGCCAACATTTTACGCGTATCGTCGCAGTTGAAACCATTTTTCACACAAAATTTGATACAAACTCGTTGCTCAATTTTTTCTTCCATCGTAAAAATCGAAGACTCGAAAAAAGTTGTTGTAAGCAAAACACTGTCACTTTACCAAATGTCAACGAGAGACGCTGATATTTGGCAGCCTTGGCATAGACACATGTGGCAACCTACTTAATTTCGAATCGGACAGTTAAGTCCGGTTCACAGTGTTAATGAATCTTTCTTTTTGAACAAGGTGGTATATTTTGTAGTTGTACGATGCATATTTAAGGCTGTAGATATACCCCAAAAAGTAAAAAACAAAACTTAGCATGTTGAATTTGTTTTATTCGTCATGCCACTGATATTTTGTCATTTATATTATTTTTGTATGATGAGTATTAAAGGCTGTAGGTATATCCCAAAAAGTGAAGAAAACGTTTCATGTTGCATTCGTTTCATTCGTCATGACACTGATATTTTGGCATATATTTTATCCTTTTCCGTTAAATATTAAAGGCTGTAGGTATACCCCTGAAAGTGAAAAAAAGCGTTTCATGTTGGTTTCGTTTCATTCGCCACGTAATTGCTATTTTGCATATATTTTATCGTTGTGCGATGAATATTAAAGTCTGTAGGTATACCCCAGAAAGTGACCAAAAACGTTACCTGTTGCATTCGTTTCATTCGCCATGTAACTAATATTTTGGCATATGTTTTATTTTTATACGATGAATATTAGAGGCTGCAGGTATAACTTAAAAAGTGAAAAAAACCGTTGCTTATTGCATTTGTTTTATTTGCCGCATAACTGATATTTTTCCATATATTTTATTGTTATACGATGAATATTTAAGGCTGTATGTATGAATCAAAAAGTGAATAAAACGTTGCATGTTGCATTCGTTTTATTTGCCACATAACTGATATTTTGGCATATATTTTATCTTTGTATGATGACTATTAAGCGCTGTAGGTATATCCCAAAAAGTGACCAAAATCCGATACACGTGCTTGTGTATCAAACAAATCGCACTGTAAGACGAAATTCTGCGTTAAAATATTTTTAATTAAAAAAAAATCTATCGTACGAATATCGATTTTGAAGTTTATTTGCAATGAAAAGTTTTACTTTTTTAATTTTAAACTTTTTTAACTTTTTTAATTTTAAATACAGCTTTTATAAAATCAAGTTCTTCTTTTAACACAACAAATGAAATTTTGTTGGTGTAACAAATGAAAAGTGTAAAAAGCTAAATTTCATTTAAAATAGTTTGAATATGAAGTGTTAAATATTAAATTTGGAAAAAGTTGTTATTAAAATATGAGCGTAGCTCGAATAACAGCCAGGGGGTTATATTTTTAGTTTATAATTTGATTTGTAAAAAGTTTCTTTAACTGGAAGAAGTTGATTTGAAGTGCTCGCGTTCACAACAGAGCCAGTGTAGTCAAATTTATTGATTAAATTGACCGACAACAGTGTTGCGAGACGGTGCGTTATGATGATCGAGAAAAGAGCGAAATTTTCTCCATGACTAAACTTTAATGTTTGCTGTTGACACCTCTCATGGATTTAGTACTCTATACTTGTCATAAAGAAAGTATTGCTCGAATCAAAATGTCACTGAGTTTTGGGACAACCCTTTAGTTGAAAATATAATTAACATTTTTTTTACAAGACAAGTGTTAAATCGCAGTACTTTAAAAATTGTTTATAAAATTATTTTAATTTTTGTGATGTCTAGGGGGGAAAACACATTTTTAGTGCAAGCCAGTTTCGGCTTGCCCAACGATTGCATCATGTTTCCCCTGCACTCAAACTATAAAAGGTAAAAAATTATTAAAAATGTATTATTAGAAATTCTTTTTAAACACATCATTGCAACATGAGTTGCAAAGTGTTAAGCAACAATTGACGCGCGCAAAATTGACGTAAGTTCAAAACTAACGGCGACGGCAACAACGACCAGATTGGCAACAGCTGCGCCTGACACATAGCCATGTTTAAAAATACTAAACAATTAATTTTCTTTTTGCTGCAAGAGCATTATTTATTTAACAACATATTTTATATTGATTTGTGCTGTGAAGAGCAACAGATGGAAAAGCACCTGAAATACACGTCATTTTCTAGACCTTTAGACCCGATTTTAGACGCAGGCTGCTATCGATAAAGCCCTCTATGATATGCTGACCATCCACGTGGTAGTCAAAGTAAATTTTAACCTGACTCTCAATGCGAAAATCTGGCAATGAATCCATGTACCAACGATAGCCGCGTATATAGTATAGCTTATGAGCTTGAAATGGACATCTATTGGGAAAATTGCTATAGCGATTAAGACTAGAACGACCCAGTTGTAACAAAGTCATTTGTTGTTTGTTAGCCAATAAATTGCAGCCCTCTGTTTGCGTCACATTCAAGAGCACAAAATCAGCAAATCTACGTGGCAAAATAATTAGAATATTTAGCTGAAAATCATCTACAACGCGAGCGAATGACAGCTCCATATTGAGAGTGCTTAGCTTGTGATTCTTGCCCAGGCCACACTTGAGACGCTCAACAATGTCGCTAATGTCCCCATCATCAGTTATAACTGGAGCACAGGTGAAATTTTCAAAGACAAGCTCGAAATCGCTCTAAAAAGATAAGTAAAATCTTTAAAAATACACACTTAATCTGTGCACGAGTGTGTGTCAAAGTTTTTCACCTTTGCAAGCACGCCGGCGGGGCCAATATTACTGCAACAGCCACCAAAGTAGATGAGTAACGGAACAACCAAGCGTACAGTCAACGAGTTCATGGCGCGTTAAACATTAAAAGTTAAACAGAAAGCCTGGCAATGCGCCATGAGCGCATACAACTCAGCTAAATCAGCCAGCCGGTAAGAAAACATAGGCAAGCAAGCAAATAATAAATAACAGCAAGAACACCAACAACAACAACATTTAAACGCTCACTAACTTTGCTAATGGTTTAATAATTGACCTCACAGAATCTTCCAATCAGTAATTAGCAAAAAAGTAAAATAATAACTTGCACAACTAATGGTTCGCTGGTAATCAATTAGCTGCCAAAGCAGCTTATTGAGCTCCTATATTGGCTCCATAAAAATAAAAAGACCGCAAAAAATCTACAACAACAAGGAATAACAAAACATAACAAATTTGCCAAAAGTTTGAAAATTTTGATCATTAGCTAATATTTATTTTTTAGAATAGCTCCTAAAAAAAGAAAAAAAAAAAGTGTGACTGAAAATGAAAGTGAATGACGATTACAATGGTAGCAAGCGGCTGGATGTGGTGTAAAGTACACCATCATTATAAGTCGGTCATGAGAAAAATAGCAGTAAGATTATCTAGCATTAATTGCAATTTTTATATAAAAACTAAATTAATCATGATTTAATATGTGCCACACACAATCATCAACAAATTCGTTTTCGTTCTTAACAGTCAAGGTTAAAATTAAAAAAAACCATAGTAAAAAAACTTAAAGCTATCAAATAACATAGCTGTTATGAATTTCTGAAGTAGCTAGAGTCGACAAATCAGGCGCGTTGAAAAAGTAACTCTTGAAAAACCCTTGAAAAAGTAAAGAGTTGAAAAAGTAACTCTTTTTATCAATTTATGCGTTATTGAATGTATAAACTGCTATTTCTTAATGTTTGTATATAATATAACAGTACGTTCAAAAAGTCCATAGGATGACACATAGATGGCGTTACTAGATTTTTTTCCATATGATTTTTATTTAGTACCAACCTTCAAACGATACGTATAAAAATTTGACAACAATTTGACAATTGATTCGTGAGTAAAGCATTTTGTGTGCAACTATTGTTATTGAAAAAAAAAAAATCGAAAAAAAGAATTTCGAGGTTTGATAAAGCATTGCTTTTTGATGAAAAACAATACAGTGGAAACCAAACAATGGCTTGATAAACATTATCCGGACTCTGCTCCATCGAGACAAATGGTAGAAAAGTGGACTGCTGAATTTAAACGTGGTCGTACCAGCACAAATCATGCAGAGCGCAGTGGACGCCCAAATCAGACTGTTATTCCACAAAACATAAAAAAAAATCCACAAATTGGTTATGAACGATCGCAAATTGAAGGTGCACAAGCTAGCTGACATTGTAAAGATATCAGATGATAGTGTTTTTACCATTTTACACGAACATTTGGGTATGCGAAAGCTCTGTGCAAAGTGGGTGCCGCGTGAGCTCACAGTCGACCAAAAACAACAACGAACTGATGCTTCAGAGGAGTGTTTCGCGCTGTTAAACCGCAATTAAATCGAATTCTATCGTCGATATGTGATAATGGATGAAACATGGCTTCACTATTACACACCAGAATCCAAAACAGTCAGCTGAGTGGACAGCAGTCGACGAACCGAATCCAAAGCGAGCAAAGACCCAACAATCGGCTTGTAAGGTGATGGCGTCTGTATTTTGGGATGCAAAAGGAATAATATTTATCGACTATCACCTAAAAGGAACCACCCTCGACAGCGACTATTACTGTGCACTTTTGGATGGATCGATGAAGGCTGAAATCGCCAAGAAACGGCCACATTTGCAAAAGAAAAAAGTGTTGTTTCACCAAGACAATGCACCGTGTCACAAATCGATGAAAACGATGGCAAAATTTAATGAATTGGGCTTCGAATTGCTTACCCAGCCACCGTATTCTATAAATTTAGCCCCCAGCGACTTTTTTCTGTATTCAGATCTCAAGAGAATGCTTGCTGGAAAGAAATTCAAGTCCAATGATGAAGTAATCGCTGAAACTGGGGCGTATATTGACAAGAAAGAGAAATCGTATTATAAAAGTGGTATCGAAAAGTTGGAAAATCGCTATACTCGTTGTATCGCTCTCAAAGGCAACTATGTTGAATAATATAATCGAGTTTTATCAAAATTTTGTTTTTTTCTTACTTAACCTACGGACTTATTGAATGACCTGTTATTTGTAACAGAATTACTTTAGTTGGGTAATCGGTAGTTGGCTTGGTAATTGGTTGGTAATTGCTTCGGTAATCGGTTGGTAATCGCTTCGGTAAGCAGTAATGTGTTGACAATCGGTTGGTAGTTGCTCCATTAATTGGTAATCGGTTGGTTATCGCTTCGGTAATCAGTAAATATTTCGGTAATCAGTTGGTAATCGCTTTAGTAATCGGTAATTATTCCGGTAATCGGTTGGTAATCGCTTCGGTAGTCGATAGTTGGTTCGGTAATCGGTTGGAAATCGCTTAGGTAGTCGGTTGGTAGTCGCTTCGGTAATTGGTTGTAATCGCTTTAGTAATCGGGTTGGTAATTAGTTAGGTAATCGGTTGGTAATCGCTTCGCTAATCGGTTATGGGTTGGTTATCGCTTCGGCAATGGGTTGATAATCGCTTCGGTAATCGGTACAGAGTTGGTAATTGCTTCGGTAGTCGGTTGGTAATTGCTTCGGCAATCGGTAATGGGTTGGTAATCAATAAATGGTTCGGTAATCGATTGGTAATCGGTTGGTAATCGCTTCGGTAATGGGTTGGTAATTGGCTAGGTAATCGCTTCGGTAATCGGTAATTGGTTTTTCAATCGGTTGGTAATCGCTTCGGTAATCGGAACTGAGCTGGTAATCGCTTAAGTAATCGGTAATTGGTTCGGTAATCGGTTGGTAATCGCTTCGGTAATCGGTACTGAGTTGGTAATTGCTTCAGCAATCGGTAATGGGTTGGTAATCGGTAAATGGATCGGTAATCGGCTGGTAATCGCTTCGGTAATCGGTAATTGGTTTAGTTATTGGTTGGTAATCGCTACGGTAATCAGTTGGTAATCGGTAAAGGGTTGGTAATTGGTTCGCTAATCGGTTGGTAATCGCTTCAGTAATCGGTAATTGGTTTCGTAATCGGTTGGTTATCGCTTCGGTAATTGGTTCAGTAATCGGTTGATAATCGCATCGGTAATAAAAAAAGCTCACCAAAAATGTTTGCCTAGCATAACCACGGCATAAGCAGTGCAACAGAAATTAACAGCTAAAAGCGTGATGATATCGCTAACAGCGTGGTGATATCGCCAATCTATAGTTTTGCTCTCCAAAACCAAAAAGTGCTCAACGCGCCTAAAGAGGTATTCACTTAAAAAAAAAACCGCAAATGACGCAGTGTTGTGCTCCAAATGCAAATCGACATCAAACATTCACTAATAAGAAAAAAAAGCATTAGGGAGGAGGCTTGCAAGTTGCCACTGCACTCAAAAATTCTGGTAGCTGAATTTCATAAAAATATTTTGTAACTTAATAACAAAACGATTATTCAATTGGAAAAAATTTTTTTAAATTTTTATTCATATTAAAGAAAGATTTGTTATATTAACATAACATTCTCATATTTACAAACATCTTTAAAAAGAATTTAACGAAAATATTTTGTTATTGCTTGACAAAAGTTTTATTTAGATTGAAAAAATACTCGTACGCCATCAAATTTATATTCATATTGAAGGAGTTGTTGAATTGACAAAAACTATCTTCAAATACAAGCAATTATAATCTAACAAAATTTCTTTAGATAACAAAATTTAACTCAGTAAATTAACAAAAAAGTTTATTGATTTAAAGAAATTTATTAAGCATATTTCAGTCATATTGAAGAAGTTTCTTCAATTTGAGTAAAAGCTTTCTTCAGTTTTCAATTTGTAAGACTGAATTTATTCAGCTTGAACAATTTTTTTTTGTTTTATTTATGAAATAATTTTTTTTGATTTAAAATAATTTCGTTTAATATGATGCAGTCATTTTGAAGAAGATTCTTTGATTTGTTTAAAGATCTGATGATGTGTTTTTGACAATGAAGAAATTTCTTCATTTTGAATAAAATTTGTTTCAAAATTTATAACGTTGAAGAAATTTCTCAAATTTTAATGAAAAATTTCTTCAAATTAATAATTTCATCTTCTTCTTAATTAAAGAATTTTCTTCAATTTAATGAAATTTAGTCAAATTGCAGAAACTTCTTCAAAACAGCAGTGGGTGGGTTTTATTGTATGTACAGTAGAGTGATTAAAAAAATCGACTATTTTTTCTAAATCTTCAGGGAGGTGAGAAGAGATGCCTGTAAAAACTGGAACTCCTCATATTAATATTTAGTTCTATTTAATATATAATTCTATTTTCCATATAAAATTAATTGGGGAAAAATAATTTTTCAAATTCTGTTTTTTATATCATAAAAACCAATAGATGGATGTTAATGACTTAAACATATCTTATAGAAAATTTAACGTTCTACAAAAATGTCCCTAATCATTTTGTTGAAAAATCTACTTTTTCATAAGTTATTCAAATTCGAAGTAAAATGTATGTTATAATTACACTTTTTTCACCAGTTTTCGGTAAAATTAATAAAGTTATCATTTAATATTATAATATTTATAATTATAACGCATTAAGTCAAAATCACATGTCATATGTGACCCTTCACATTTTCGCTACATTTTTTGATTAAAAGAAGAAATAAAGGCAAAACCTTTGTCATACATCTTTTTCTGTTTAGTCTTAACTGGTAACTGAAAATTTTGGATTTTTCATTATATAGTGAATTGTTATAAAAGACAAAAGTAACCGCGCCTTATTTTGTTTATTTCAAGCACCGGTTAGGCTTTTAGCATATTAATGTTTCTCCAAAAAAGGCCCAAAAACATACTCTTATAAAGACTCGTTTGTAAAGAATCAAACTTTTAAAACCAATTTTTACATACATGCAGAAAAGAAAGAGAATTCAAGAGTTTTAAAAAAATTAAGAAAAAATAGCGAAACAATAAATGATTAATAAAAAATAATTGATGTATTAAAACTGCTTCAAACGAGGCATAAAAACAAACTAAAAAGAATATATTACTAATTCTCAAAGTTCAACTTAGCGGTATTTTTTAAATATTTGCCTATAAACTTTTTAATCCTTTGCTAAACTATAAAATTTAAATATTTTCGTTTTATATTAATAATCAACAATTAAAAAAAAAAAAAATAAAAACAAAATTATCATACAAATTCTCTACACTCATTAGAAATTCTCGAGACATATTTTATTAAGAACCTGCTCTGAGTTTATGTATTGACCCATACAATACCAAAATGTAACTGTTTATTGGGACTGAAATTATTTTAAGCATTATTCATGTTTATATGTATGGTTTCTCACTCTATTCGATGCATTATACGTATACGGTTTATTTTTAATCAATATAATGGTTGTACAGTCAAGCCACTACAGAAAATAATGGCTATATTTTGCGGTTGACTAGTGTATTAAATATTAATGCTATTTTAATTTTATTCAAGCAGAATTTTTTAAAAATAAATGAAAGCTATTTCTATATAATAAATAAAGCTATTTCTTTGCAGAGTTTGAATTTAAAGTTGAAAACCTTTTGATAATGACTCTGGTTTTATTTTTTAAAAAAAATTTTAATTTAATTTCTTACAAATTTCTTTACCTGGAAAAATTGGAATTTTATAGGGGTAAAACTTGATTTCAAATTTTTTATTATCACTTTTTTACCAGACATATGTGTTGTTATAAAGTCTATTTGCCATAGAAAGCTAATCATATAGATGTACATTAGACCGTATTAGAAAAAAATCCAATCGGAGGCATTTTTGGAAGGGAAAAAGTTTTTATACCGAACGTAGGAGTCGTCCTTTTAAATTTTTTTGTCATATCTTCGGCATCTGCAGTCTGATCTTAAAGTATTATAAATCGTTGCTTTTTCTCGTGGAGACCAATTTTTTTGCTCCTAAGGTCATTGAACTCAAGTACACCGTTCCAGTTCTTGTCCACCAGATCTCAGTTCTTACCATCCTTATATTGGTTGGCTGCAGTGGGGTGATGTTGAACACGTTTTTATTTGCTTCAAGAAACGTGTAAAGAAATTAAGTTATTGATTGGTTTTAAGGTCTATCCCTTGCAGAAGTACCAATTAAAAGTGAGTGTTTTTGAGAAATGGATGAACTAGAACAAAAGTTTCAAATGTGGTTTCTTTTTTTGGGTTTTTTCAAATCGGTGGGGTGATGTGTAACACCAACAAAATGTTGGTTTAAATGCCAGGAACTTTAATTTTTTTATGTTTATTTTGACTTTTTATGTTTAGTAAAGTCTTATGATAAAAACTTAATGGAATAATAGCAATATTCCGTTAAACTGTCTGATTCTCAATAGAAATATGTTTTCTCAAATTCTATTCTCAAATAGAATATGTGAATGGCTTTAACAATTGCAAAAAAAAAATATATCTCAAATGTAAAATGATAATTTGTCGGAAATATCCATATCAGAGTGGCAATTCTCACAAAAAATAAAAAAGGTGCATGCATTTGCGATTTTTTGAAATTTAAATGTTTCTTTCGTGGTTACAATTCATGCACAAAAAATTTTTAGATTAGCTCAAAAATGTGCTGTTCTTGAATTTCTATTTATAAAACAAATCGGGTTTGCAGCTAAAAATTATTGACCCAAGTTTCTTACATATAATTTCATATTTTTGTTTCACACCATTTCCAAAGTGCGTGAAGATAAATTCGTAAATCCGACGCTAACTTAGCAAAGACACAAACCCATATTTCCAAAAAGTACGAATTTTAAATTCGTACTATTAAAAAGTACGAATTTAACTTTAAGTACGAATTTAACTTTAAGTACGAATTTATATAAAAAAACTACGAATTTCACTTCGTTTGAAAAGAAACCTTTTTAATATCAACCAGGAAACTTAAAATTCATAACCTTCATAAAATATGATATAACTAAGGGAAAAATACAAAATTACTTCAGAACTGAAAATTCGATGCAGAAGTGATTAAACTTCCGATTCAGGTCATAAGATATTTTTTAAAAAGTCACGAATCATAGTTTATCATACTAAATTTTAAATAAAGGATCGTAATATCTACATTTACGATTTTTATTTTTTATATACCAATGGACAGGTAATTAAAGCACCTTTGAAGGATATAAAAGGGTAGTTGACTAATTGTGCCGCGTTGAGGATTTTGGCCAAAGGAAACTTTTTAAAATGGAGTGATCGATCGATTCATAGTACTCACTTTGAATTAAAAAATCTCAACAACTACTTGTACGATTTTAATATTTTGTATTTTAATAGAGAGGTAATTAAAGCACCTTTCTAAGGATATATTACTCATTGTGGCCCGCTAAGGATATTGGCCAAAGGAAATTTTCAAAAAGTAGGGAAAAGTACTGCAAAGTTCGATTCATAGTACTCACTTTGAATTAAAAATTAAAAAATCCTTTGGTCAATATCCTTAGCGGGCCACAATGAGTAATATATCCTTAGAAAGGTGCTTTAATTACCTCTTTATTAAAATACAAAATATTAAAATCGTACAAGTAGTTATTGAGATTTTTTAATTCAAAGTGAGTACTATGAATCGAATTTTGCAGTACTTTTCACTAATTTTCAAAAATTTCCTATTTCCAATATCCTTAGCGGGCCACAATGAGTAATATATCATTAGAAAGGTGCTTTCATTACCTCTCAATTAAAATACAAAATATTAAAATCGTACAAGTAGTTGTTGAGATTTTTTAATTCAAAGTGAGTTTTATGAATCGATCGATCACTCCATTTTAAAAAGTTTCCTTTGGCCAAAATCCTCAACGCGGCACAATTAGTCATATATCCTTTTATATCCTTCAAAGGTGCTTTAATTACCTGTCCATTGGTATATAAAAAATAAAAATCGTAAATGTAGACATTACGATCCTTTATTTAAAATTTAGTATGATAAACTATGATTCGTGACTTTTTAAAAAATATCTTATGACCTGAATCGGAAGTTTAATCAATTCTGCATCGAATTTTCAGTTCTGAAGTAATTTTGTATTTTTCCCTTAGTTTTATCATATTTTATGAAGGTTTTGAATATTAAGTTTCCTGGTTGATATTAAAAAGGTTTCTTTTCAAACGAAGTGAAATTCGTAGTTTTTTATATAAATTCGTACTTAAAGTTAAATTCGTACTTAAAGTTAAATTCGTACTTTTTAATAGTACGAATTTAAAATTCGTACTTTTTGGAAATATGGGTTTGTGTCTTTGCTAAGTTAGCGTCGGATTTACGAATTTATCTTCACGCACTTCCATTTCCAATTGTTATTCAGAAAATTACCAAATGAAATTCAGAAAAGATCAACTGAAGTTCAGAATTTTCATTTGAAATTCAGAAAAGATCAATAAACATTCAGAAATTCCATTTGAAATTGAGAAAATCAATTAAAATTCAGAAAAGGTCAATTGAAAATCAGAATTCCATTTGAAATTCAAAAAATATAAAATGAAACTCAGAGAACATCAATACAGACATTCCACTTGAAATTCAGAAAACATCAATTAAAATTCATAAATCTCATTTGAAATTCAGAAAACTGAAATTGAAATTCATAAATTTCATTTGAAATTCAGAAAACTGAAATTGAAATTCAGAGAAAATAAATTTAAAAATTCAAGTTTTCCTTGAATCTTAGGGGTGATCATTATCATTATCATTATTATTATCATTATCATTATCATTATCATAATCATAATCATACTCATACTCATACTCATACTCATACTCATACTCATACTCATACTCATACTCATACTCATACTCATACTCATACTCATACTCATACTCATACTCATACTCATACTCATACTCATAATCATACTCATAATCATAATCACAATCATAATCACAATCATAATCATACTCATAATCATAATCATAATCATAATCACAATCATAATCATAATCATAATCATACTCATAATCATAATCATAATCATAATCACAATCACAATCATAATCATAATCATACTCATAATCATAATCACAATTACAATCATAATCATAATCACAATCATAATCATACTCATAATCATAATCACAATCATAATCATACTCATAATCATAATCATAATCATAATCACAATCACAATCATACTCATAATCACAATCACAATCATAATCATAATCATAATCATAATCATAATCATAATCATAATCATAATCATAATCACAATCACAATTACAATCAGAATCATAATCATAACCACAATCACAATCACAATCACAATCATAATCATACTCATAATCATAATCATAATCACAATCATAATCATACTCACACTCATAATCATAATCATAATCACAATCATAATCATTATCACAATCATAATAATAATCATACTCATACTCATAATCACAATCATAGTCATAATCATAATCATAATCATAATCACAATCACAATCATAATCATAATCATAACCATAATCATAATCACAATCATAATCATTATCGTTATCATTATCATTAGCATTAGCATTAGCATTAGCATTAGCATTAGCATTATCATTATCATTATAATTATAATTATAATTATCATTATCATTATCATTATCATTTTCATTATCATTATCATTATCATTATCATTATCATTATCATTATCATTATCATTATCATTATAATTATCATTATCATTATCATTATCATTATCATTATCATTATCATTATCATTATCATTATCATTATCATTATCATTATCATTATCATTATCATTATCATTATCATTATCATTATCATTATCATTATCATTATCATTATCATTATCATTATCATTATCATTATCATTATCATTATCATTATCATTATCATTATCATTATCATTATCATTATCATTATCATTATCATTATCATTATCATTATCATTATCATTATCATTATCATTATCATTATCATTATCATTATCATTATCATTATCATTATCATTATCATTATCATTATCATTATCATTATCATTATCATTATCATTATCATTATCATTATCATTATCATTATCATTATCATTATCATTATCATTATCATTATCATTATCATTATCATTATCATTATCATTATCATTATCATTATCATTATCATTATCATTATCATTATCATTATCATTATCATTATCATTATCATCATCATCGTTATCATTATTTATTTCATTTAGTATTGGGAATATGGAATTTCTAAATTTCAAGTGATATTTTCCGCATTTCAAATGGAATTTCTGAATATCAATTGATATTTTCTAAATTTCAATTCATCCTTTCTGAATTTTAATTTATTTTTTCTGAATATCAAATGGAATTTCTGAATTTCAATTCTTCTTTTCTGGATTTCAACTTTTTTGAATTTCAATTGATATTTTTTGAATTTCAAATAAATTTTCTGAATTTCAATTCAGTTTTTCTGAATTTTAATTGATCTTTTCTGTATTTCGATTCATCTTTTCTGAATTTCAATTGATTTTTTCTGAAATTCAATTGATCTTTTCTAAATTTCAAACGGAATTCTGAACTTCAGTTCATCTGTTCAGAATTTCAAATGAAATTCTTTTTCTTAATTCTAATTTATTTTTTCTGAGTTTTAATTGATGGTTTCTGAATTTCAATTGATCCTTTCTGAGTTTTAAATAGAGAGTTTTAAATAGTAAATCTTTTCTGAATTTTAAATGGAATTTCTGAATTTCAATTGATCTTTTCTGAATTACAATTGGAAATTAGCAAAATAAAAAAGGTTCTTTATATCTCTATTTAACTATTGCCTTGGCTCATCACAGGTGTTGCCCATGGTTAGAGCTAAATGCGAGGAAGGTGACGAAGGTTCACTGCAATATTTTTACTTTTTTCCATTTGCTATTAATATTTTTGGGACTCAAAAACATGATATGAAACCTTCACCAAACCGTAGGCAAAAGGTATCGTAAATCCTTAGAAGAGCTCAAGAGACAACCTCTGTCATATAAGGAATTTATTTGTAACTACTTATAACATATATGAACTTGACTTTAAAAACAGATACTTTTGGATAGCTTTCTTTTTAAATTTTGTCTACACGACTTATATGTGAAACATATGATACGAACACATTTAAAAACCATTCAACATCAAATTTAAAACAAAATCACAGTAGATCTGTGACATTCAACTCATAACCACATACATAGTATAAACATCACACTGTAGGTTCGATTCATTTGCAAAAATGTGTAAAAAAATAGATTACATTTTCACTTTAAAAAGCACAGCTATTGTGTGAGAAATAAGCTTAAATTTATCATCTATTTGCTAATAGTTTTTGAGGCTGAGTTAATTTAGTTTAAAAAAAAAAATAAATATTTGTAGCCAAAAAAAAAAAAGAAAACAAAACCAAACGAAACATTATAATAACTTTCCAAATACGGTTTGTTGAATGTCGTCGACACTGTCTCATCAAAGTAAAATAAGAATTATTAAGAAAAAAAGAACAGAGAAACTGCTAAAGTTGAACACTGTAATTGAGCTAATTTTCACTTGAATACAACAATGTAGTTACATTCATACACCAAAGTTTCTTGTATTATTTGTAGTAAAAGAAATTACAGAAAATTATGTATGCGAGCACAACGCACAACTTCTATGCTATGCCTCTGTTTTTGTGCCTCAAAGGTCGCAATCAGATGAGATCATAACACGTAGGTACTCATTTAGCACAGCGCAGTGTTGGGTGAAAGTGAAAGCTGCGCCAACTTCAAAATTTGCCAATATTGCCAGATCGCAAGTTTCTAGCTAATTAAGGTTTATATAAGAATTGTTTAAGTTAATAATTAAGTAAGTTTAATAGAAGGTATAATATTGCGCAGTGGACTGAGTCAGGAAAACTATATTTAACCTCATTATTAATACTGCATTTAAATATATAGGGCAAATGTTGATTATTCCATGAGTGAACAAGTAAGTTAAACAGCAGAATACTAATTTTTATGTGAGAAATTAAGTGGGGAGTAGGTAACAAAGAAACAAAAAATAAAATAAGAAAGAAAAAAATTAATTTAAATTCAAACGAGAAATTAAAAATTCAACAAACGTACGTTTCCTACTTCTTGTTGCTTGCGTTTTTAATGTTATATTTCGTCAGGCGTTTTCTAAAAACAGAACACACAGCAATAAATGAGTCTATGTTATTCAATTCAAACCAGCCCAGCCAAGCGTGTAGAAGATGGTATCTTCAATATCTCATGGCTTAAGTTTACCTTGAGTTGTTAGTTTAAAAAATTTATTACTTAAAAAGTTAGAGAAAATCATCAAAACTTACGCTACTAGTCCGCCCAGAAAAGCAACTGGCCCACCGCCGATCAAACGGATTTTACGATGACAAGAATCGAATAATGAGGTTCTGGTCGGTGTTTGTGTGGTTGGTGACATTGAGGTTGTTTCTGCTCTGGTTGTTGTAAATGTTGGAAACGCCGTTGATGACGTTGACGGGGACGGTGTCGTCGCTGTAGTTTTTGTGAAATTGCTGATGTTGTTTGTGTTATTGTAAGCGTTGGTCAAGGCAACACAAACAGATGTTGTTGTTGTTATTGTTGCTGCTGCTGGTGTCGAACGTGTAGTGCTGCTGCTCGTATTTATATTTTTAAACTTGGTTGTTGTGTTCTTTGTCTTTGGTTCACTGCTGTTGTTGTTGTTGTTAATTGTTTTAACTTTTGTTGTTGTTGAAGTAAAATAATATTTTTTACGCTGTTCTTCTGCTTGTTTCTGCTGCTTATATTGATAATGATCATGATATAGTTTTCGGTGCAATGACGTACTTGTTGTTGACCGTTCAGCGTCGTATTGCGTATGATGAACTTGTGTCAATGGAATAGTTGGCACATGCGTTGGCGATCTCAACATATTTCCATAAAGCAAAAATATTTGCTAAAGCGAAAGATTCAAAATATGTTGTTGCTGTTTGTTGAACTGGTCCAAAACAACAACAAACACCAAACACCACTAGCTCGTTAGTGAGCTTTGAAGTTAGCCTTCAAAAGTTGAATGTTAAAAGTTGTGCGTAAATTTGATGAATTCCGTGTTGTGCACTGTTGTTGTTGGTTTTTTGTTATTTTTGCAACACTTTTATTTGTTTTATTTAAGAGTTTAGATGATGCTTTTTTGTCATTTTTATAAAAAAAAAACAATTTGTCAGGTATATATACTGAGTTTGCAAAATTAACACAAAGCTAAAAGAAAGAACTTGACTGTATATTGAGCATAGCTTTTGTGGGCCACATTTAGACACATTAATTTGCACTTAAACTTTGGATTCGAGAGATTTTTCACTAAAAAAAGAGGATATATTTAGTGATTTATAAAACTTCCAGATTTAAATCAAAAATTTAGTGTTTTCTTTTTGCTAGTTATTTTATGTGATTTAATGAGCTTTTAAAGCTTTTGCAGCTTTTAAAGTTTTTGGAGCTTTTAAAGTTTTTTGGAGCTTTTAAGCTTTCTAAGCTTTTGAATCTTTAAATCTACAAAAGCTTTAAAAGCTTTTCATGCATTATTTTTGCAGCAAGCCATTTTTAATAAAAAATCAATTTTTTAGTTTAAAACTAAAGTTTATCCAGCAGAGAGCTTAGAGTTTTGTTGAGCTTTCGCAGTTATTTGTATGCTTAAACAAAAACAGTTTATGCAAAATCTTTTGTAGTAAAACTTTTGTATACAAGTGTGCATTTCAGATTTAAATTAAAAATTAAGTGTTTTTTTTTCCGAGTAGTATTTGACTTGCGAAAGCTTTATAAAAGTACTATTTTCTATTTCTTGATTTAGTTTTGTGTCAATTGATAAGTTTTAAGACTTATAAAAGCTTTTTTAAACTTTCAGACTGTTAAAAATAAATTTAAATTGTTTTAATTATCATTAATTTTATTATTATTTTAATATTTTTAGTTTAAGGATTTTATTATTATTGCCAAATTTTTGGCTGAGAGCTTAAATTTTACAGAGCTTAAAGCTCCTATAGTTTTTTAGTGCACTGAGCTTAAAGCTCTTATGACTGCTTTTATTCTTTAAGCTTTCTCGATTTTCTTTTTAATAAAATTTTTATTGATATAGTTTTTCGCCAATGGATAATGTTTAAGACTTATAAAAGCTTTTCCAAATGTTTAGCCTGTTGAAAAAAATTAAAATTGTTTTAATTATCATAAATCTTATGATTATTTTAATATTTTTAATTTAATGATTTTATTATCATTAAGCTGAGAGCTTAAATTTTACAGAGCTTAAAGCTCTTTTAGTTGTTTTGAATTCTTTAAGCTTTGAGTATTTTCTTTATTGAAGTTTTTATTAAATTTTTTAAATTGATAATTTTTGAGACTTGTGAAAGCTTTATAAAATTACTATGCTGTTAAAAAAAGTTAAATTTTTTTTATTTTAGCATTTTTTTTATTTTAGTTTTTATTTTAGGACTGGTACAGAAATATGCTTGGTCGTTGATCGCTTTTAAATGAATTTGAGTGCTTAAAGCTTTTTTTTGTGCACTGAGCTTAAAGCTCTTATGACTGCTATTAATTATGTAAGCATTCTGGAATTTTTTTTTATTGAAATTTTTATTGATTTAGTTTTATGTCAATTGATAATTTTTAAGACTTATAAAAGCTTTTTTAAACTTTTAGACAGTTAAAAATAAATTAAAATTGTTTTGAATATCATAAATTTTATTATTATTTTAATATTTTTAGATTAAGGATTTTATTATTATTGCAAAATTTTTGGCTGAGAGCTAAAATTTTACAGAGCTTAAAGCTCCTATAGTTGGTCTTAATTCTTAAAACGTTCTGGGTTGTTTTGACAATTTTTAGTTAATTTTAGTTGACGTATGGCTTGGTACAGGCATATTCTTGGTCATTGATCTCTATTAAATAATTAAAATTGTTTAAAACTTGTTTCGGTACACACAGCTTTAAGCTCTCATATTTCTTTTTTTAATTCTTTAAGCGTTCTGGTAATTTTTTATTGATAACGTTTTGAAACTTATAAAAACTTTTCAAGGCTTTCAGAATATTTAATAAAATTTTAAACTGTTCAGTTACATGATTTTGTTTATTATTTTAATATTTTTCATTTTATGGTTTTATTTTTACTGACAAAATTTTAGTTGAGAGCTTAAATTTACAAATTTACAATTTTTAATTTTTATTTTATTATTTTTTTATTATTATTTTTGTTATTATATTAAGATGATTTGTCAGAAAAGCTTTTTTTTTTGTGTTTTGAAATATGGCTTGGTTTGAATGCTTTACATTGTTTAAAACTTGTTTCGTTATACAGAGCTTTAAGCTCTCATAGTGGTTTTTAGTTCTTTAAGCGTTGTGGGAAATTTTTTAACATATTTTTTTTTGTCTGTAATGATTTTGTGTTGTGTCACTTGATAACTTTTTTAGACTTATAAAAGCTTTTCGAAGCTTAAAACTGTTAAAAGAAAAATTAAAATTTTTTAAACTATCATTATTTTTTTTTTTATTTTCATATTTTTAATGCTATTATTATTATTATTATAACTTTCATTGAAAAATTTTTTGGTTTATTCGTTACAAAAGCTTTTTGTTGTATTTTAAAATATGGCTTGATACAAAAATATGCTTGGTCGTTGTTTTCGTTTAAATGTACATATGATTGTTAAAAGCTTTTTCCGTGGCACAAAGCTTAAAGCTCTTAAAAGTTGTGTTGGCTTTTTAATGCTCTCTGATATTATATTTATTTAATATTTTCTGTTATTTAAAAGCTTTTAATATTAATTTCCCTAACCACTTTAGTTAGCCTTTAGTCTTGTTGAAAGCTTTCTACGCTTTTGGCTTTCTATAACATTTTTTTTTTCACTTTTACCCATAGTTAACACTTTACTTCGGTGTTTTTGACAAATTTTTTGTTGATTTCTTATAAAAGTTTTTTGTTAAGCTATACAATATGACTTGCTAAAACTTTTTTCATTTCAAAACTCTGAAAGTCGCTTTTTGATGTTGTTTGTTTTTTAAAAATTGATTCATATTCTCTATAAGCCTTTATTGTAGATGCGAGCGTTAAACTAGTTTTTAAAATTAGTACTCATTAATTTTGTGCTGCTTACAACTTGTAGCACTCAATACACTTAAATATTGATTAAAACTTCGATTAATAACAGCTTATATGTAGCTGTTTTCAATCTTAACTGATGACAACATCTGATCAACAAACAACTGATGACAGCTTCTAACAGCTAATATGTTTAAAACTTGTATATTATAATTAAGACATCCAGTGTTGAAAGAAACCAAAAATAAATAGCAATTTTGATAAAAGCTTTTTTGTTGTCAAACTTGCTGCAATGACGACAGCCAACAAATGGATGACACCTTCTTCCTTCTCATAAAATAATGCATGCAAATCATGCAATTTTTACTGCAACGTTGCTAATTTTATTTTTAAAGCTTTTTTTTTTTTTTTATTTATTTTATTCTTCTGAGAACGAAAGAAGCAACTGACGACGACGACGGTGACTACAACATTCGTTGCGACTGACGCACACTTTCAGCGCCATAAGAAAAAAAAAAGCCAAAATGATGATGTCTATTTTTATAAAACAAAGCAAAAAAAAACAGTACCATAAAATCGGATATTTTACATTGTGACTGATGCTCTGAGAGTGACCGGCCAAATTGAACACGAGATTCGAAACCTAAAATGATTTGCACTTGAACTACGCTTAATTTAAGAGTTATTGACTGGACGTCAAGAGGCCGAGTTTTATAGAAATTAGCAATAGGCTGGCTGGTTGGCTTGTTTTTCTATGATTTAATTTTTTTGTTATTATTTTTGTTTTTGTTTTCGAAACAAATTAGCTAGTATTTTTTTAGTATATGTTATTCTCGTTGTTGTTGTTGTTGTTTTTGTGTTTTTTGTATTATCTGTCGTATGATCTTGTCACATATGGCAGAGCTTTTGTATAGATTGTATCTTAATGCACATTACGCACAATCTAAAAACCGTTAAAGGTCAAACAAACAAGTTGTATATAGACGACGATATTATAACCAAAGACAACAAAAACAACAACAACGAGAACAACAACCACTACCACAACACGTAACAAACACTAGTTGGAGGCACATATAGAGTGACGCAGGTACACTGAGACACAGAGATACAGTAGTCACTTAAACAGGTATTGGTACAACCAACAATTATTAAAAAAAC
Source organism: Coremacera marginata (assembly GCA_914767935.1). Taxonomy (NCBI): domain Eukaryota; kingdom Metazoa; phylum Arthropoda; class Insecta; order Diptera; family Sciomyzidae; genus Coremacera; species Coremacera marginata. Next base: position 145,707,483 of record OU612047.1, read on the forward strand.
ACAGATACAGCAGCTGCTGCTCACGTACTCATCCTCTTGCTCTTCTTGTTCTTCTGCATTGACGGATTACATACACCGATTGTTCATCATTGCATGTTGAAACTAGACTGAACTGAACTGATTGCACGAATGGATTCTGGCTACAACTTAGCTACAACTCGGCGCAGTTTTTTCATCATTATTCCAATTCTAATAGAGTTTGTGGAGCTTCTACTAGTGCGTTTCGCTTCGCCGCTACCATCATTATCGGAACCACATCTGTCTGTCCATTTGCAGCATTATTGTACTGCACACCAAGTTACACTGACTCTATGATGATGATAATGTTGATGATTTTCTGCGATACACTAACTACTATTCACGACAACGTATTCGAATTTGAAATCTTGCGGGCGTCAAGTTGCCAGCTTTTAACTTGGTCAAGTATAGGCAACTAGTACTCGCAGCCAGCCAACTTAACGCTTTGTTGCACTAAATGTTTGAATTTTGAAAATATCACGAAAATCTTTTTGGTAACAAAAACAAAAAAACCAAAACGAGCGCACTCAATTCCACGCAAAATTTCAGGCAACTCACACAAAGCAAATTAAACGAAATCCGAATGTATAGCAGATATTTTGCTTTAGTAGAACACGTTGTTGGCCGCCGCAATGATCTAATCGTAGCAGTGGAAAAACATATACTAAATGTTGACGCAGAGACTACGAACCACTGAGACCAACGACAGCAGACAGTGGCACCATCGTCGAACGACCAACACACCAACAAAAGACAACCAGCAGTGGAAACTAAGACCAAGAAAGCCAACAGCTAACAGCCAGCGAGCTAGTCAGTCAGTCAGTCAGTTAGTTAGCCGAAGAGGCAGGCAGCAAGCAAGCACAAAGAGCGCGCTGCTATAAACGGTGAATACAAAATAAACACAACCAAGACGTATACTAAACATAACAACAACAACAGTGTTATAAACCAGAATCAAATAAAATACAAGCAGCCAAACAACAAAATGATAGGAACTTGGAGAGTAGATCGATTCATTTGCCTTCTTCCACAACCGTCCCCAGCCAGTGAGAATCGGGAGCGTGTCAGAGAACTCAGTCAGTCAGCCACTTGTTTTAGTAGTTGTGTTTTTTTTGCTTTCTTGTACACTGCAAGAAAAAAACTAGACATTTGAAAGGTTTCTTCGATTTTATCCAACCGGATGTATCAATTTTTTAAACTTGACTCTTCCAACTTAAACCGACAGATAACGAAATTTAATTTTTCTTTTTTTAAAGAAATAAAATAAATTTAACGAAATTTTTTACTAACAAAGAAGCCACCTGAAGAAATGATACAAAAGTCATTGAATGGCCGGGCCAGTATCTTAATAAAATCCCTTGAAAAACCTTATAAATTCGCATTTTGTATTAGAGTGGAAACGATTTCTAAGTGCAATATAATGCATAAAAAAAAAACGAAATGGCCATTTCAGCACTCGAAAGGACATTGACCGAGCTTCTTATGATCAATTGTGTTGTGAAATGTTTGAACACAAATGATAGAGAACTGAACCTACATGTTTTATGCCGACTCCGAACGGCTTATGTTTTCAAGAAGCTTTTCATGGCAGTTTTTACTCTCTGAGGTTTGCCATTGTCTGCAGAGAGGTGACGGCCGAACAGAAAAATTAATTCAATTGAAAAACTTTCCGTGTCAGGTGGGAGTCGAACCAGGGTTCTCTGGCGTATGGGCCATACACTCTACCCACTGCGCCACGGCCGCTACAAAATAATGCATAGAAAGCTTATTAAACGGCATCAGAGTTGTAAGAGATTGCAATCATTTGTTATTGCAATCAGTGACTTCATAGCTAATGACTTCAAAGTATGATTACAATCATTAAATCATTTTTGATTGCAATGATTTGAAAAAACATTTTGGTATCACTTTTTAATTATTGACTGCTATTTGAAGTATTTTCTGATATCATAAAATTAATTTTAAAAAACTGCAATCACTTAAACGTTTCTTGAAGTTTATTTGAAGTCTTTGAAATCTTCTAAGTCTTTGAAGTGAAATAATTGAAATCTTTGAAAATAGCGTCAATCATGTTCGGGGAAAATTATTTTATAATTTATTTTGTAATTATTTTATAATTATTATATAATTATTTCATAATTATTTTATAATTTTTTTATAATTATCATATAATTGTTTTATATATTTTATAATTTTCCCCAAAAGTGAGTCCCAAATCAATAATCTTTAATAATCTAAATGATTTCTCTTTATAAAAAAACATTGATTCTGCATACAAAATTATTTCCAATATTTTCAAATTATTTTCAATCAAAAGAATTTAAGTAATTTCACACTTTCAGTGGTTTCAACTGACTTCAAACAAGTACATTGACTTCAAATGATTTCAATTGAACGCAAGCAACGCCTTAAAAGAGCGCGATTTCTATCATAGTTTGCAACCAGTATGATTGCCATCTTTAAATCAATTTTGATTGCAATGATTTGAAAAAACATGTTGAAATCATTTTTCAATTATTGGCTGCTATTAAAGTACATTCTGATATCAGAAAATTAATTTTAAAAAATTACAATCACTTAAACGTTTCTTAAAGTCTATTTGAAGTCTTTGGAATCTTTAAAGTCATTGAAGTGAAATGTTTGAAATATTTCCAAATAATTTAGTCATGTTCGGGGAAAATTATTTTATAATTTATTTTATTATTATTTTATAATTATTATATAATTATTTTATATTTATTTGATATTTATTTTATAATTATTTTATAATTTTTATATAATTATTTTATAAATAATTATTGTATTATCATTTTTTAATTATTGTATAATCATTTTTAATTATTTTATAATTATTTTTTAATTAAAAAGTGAGCCCTCTTCCAAAATCAATAATCTGGGTTCTGTCTATATTTTCAAGGACTGATTCTTCTTTATAAAAAAAAATTGATTCTGCATACAAAATTACTTCCAATATTTTTAAGTGTCATCCAATCAAAAGAATTTAACTGATTTCACACTTTCAGTGATTTCAAACATGATTTCAACTGACTTCAAATAATTACGTTGACTTCAAATGATTACAATTGAACGCAATCAATGACTTAAAAGTGCGCGATTTATATCTTAGTTTGCAGCCAGTATGATGCCATCTTTAAATCAGTTTTGATTGCAATGATTTGAAAAATCATGTTGAAATAATTTTTTTTTTATTTTTTTATTGACTGCAATCGAAGTCATTTCTGATTTCAGTTCAGTTCAACAAAATTGAGTGGAATATTTAATTCATTTAAAATATATGGGGCATCATTTCACATGAAGAGAATAACCAAAAAATTATATCCTTCAGATTTTGTTTCTCTTTGGCTATTGCTCACTAGCTTGTTCCTGTGCGCAGCCTAGTTCGCGCTTCGTAAAATCTTAAAAAGTCAAATGTAAAATCATTAATGACTTTTTTACAAAATGCTTTGGTGGATTCAAATTATATTCAAACAGGAAAATTTTGCAATAATTTAAATTAAAAATAATAATAAACTTTGACATTTTTAAATATTTTCGAGCATAAAAAATTTACTGAAAAAAATCATTAATTTTATTCCATTATTAAAAAAATGTGGCGGCCGTGGTGCAGTCGGTAGAGTGTGTGGCCCATACGCCAGAGAACCCTGGTTCGAATCCCACCTGACTCAGAAAGTTTTTTCAATTAAATTAATTTTTCTGTTCGGCCGTCACCTCTCTGCAGACAATGGCAAGCCTCAGAGAGTAAAAACTGCCATGAAAACCTTCTTGAGAACATAAGCCGTTCGGAGTCGGCATACAACATATAAGTCCAGTTCTCGATCATTTGCGTTCAAACATTTCACAACACACACACAACACAATTGATCATAAGAAGCTCGGGTCAAAGTCCTTTCAAGAGCTGAAATTGGCTATTTTCGTTTTTTTTCGTTCATTCACTCATATGTAAACATTTTGTACGAAAAATCGCCGAGTTACACATCAGCCCGTGTTACACATAACCCCACCTCACCCTACATATAAAGACCTCAAAAATCTTATAAATTGTTTCGTTTGTTTGAACAAGTATTGTCCGTTATTTTTGAAAATTACCAACTTTGAAATTAAGTTCGTTAATAATATAATATGTAGTATAACTTCATTACAAAAAATTTAAGAATATTAGTACCACGCCCGTGTCCAAGAGGGTAGGATTTCGGGGTTCAAATCCCTGAGCGAATGAACAGCTGTGATATATTTCTTTTGACAGCATCTAGTTTTGCATAAGTGTTGGAAGTAGGCAGACATACATTTCATTAGAGTTCTTAAAAAGCGTGAAAAATTTTGGTTAAAAAATTTTTTAAATTTACAAAAAATAGAGTTTCGGATAAAATTTTTCTCAGATTTTAAAAGTGAGTACATGTTAAGTGTTGTATTGTTTAATACCAACATTGTGGTCAAATTTTATCAATGAGAAAAAAGTGACTTACATTGGAGTGATGTGTAACATTCGCGGCGGAGTGATGTGTAACACATTTTACACATTATTATTGCCATTAAAGAGGCACCAACGTTAACCTCTGAAATGCAATCGCCTCAACGGCATTAAAAGAGATCAGCCCAGTTCATACCATTCAACCCAGACCAAAATCCAATCGCGGTAGAGGAAGTCAATAAAAAGATATGTTCTAACAACATTACAGAAACGTTTACAGTTAAAGTATGTGGAAAAAAAAAATATGGAAAAGAAATCCAAACAAACGACAAAGAAAGCGCTCTTCGTTGTCATCCGAAGAAGAACGAGATTTTTACATGATTTGTTGCGATTTTTTGCCAAAATATTTAAGTCGCAAAAATTCACTTGAATGCAAGAAATGCAAGTGCTTTTTTTCTTTTTTGTGAGCCATTTTATTTGTAAGAATTGCCACTCCAATATGGATTGGATCTAACGAATAATCATTTTACATTTGAAATGTATGGTATGTTATTACATAAGCCATTCATATATTCTACATGTGTGCGTGTGCATTGAGAATAAGATAGATTTACGAGATATTGTTATTTCATTATGTCTTCTCATAATACTTTTACTAAGCATAAAAAGTAAAAAGATACATAAAAAATTAAAGTTCCTGGTCTTTAAACTAACATTTTGTTGGTGTTACACATCACCCCACCGATTTGAAAAAGACCAAAAAACCATATTTGAAATTGTGTCCTACTTCATCTATTTTTAAAACATTTAACAGCCATGAAAACACTCATTTAGAATTGGTTCTTCTGGAAGGGACAGGCCTTAAAATCAATAAAAAATTAAATTTCTTAACACTTTTATTGGAGCAATAAAAACGTGTTACACATCAACCCACTTCAGCTTACATAATTCGTTAAGAGACATTAGGCCCCATAATTTTTATTATCAGATAAAATTGATTTAAGCCGCTATGAAGGTTATATATCATAGAATGATTTAGATTATCATAGAATTTAGTTGTTATTGTAAGTTATTTTTTTTTTCATGGGATTATATTTATTTTTTTATAATTATGCTAGTAATAATTATAAGTTTTCAAAGCTTTTTCCATCGATATTACCTATTTCAAAAATTTAAAAAAAAAGAGCAGTCAGGTAAGAAAATCAGATGCAAGATATGAGTTGTTTTAAGAGGTGGAAAAAACTATAGAATAATGTAATTTTAAAACGAGACAGTTTTCATGATTTAACATCAATAAATTCAAAATTTTTAGTACAGATTTGAGTTCACATACTCATCGATAACCACTTATTATAGTAACATTTCTCGGAATACAAAAAAAAAAACGGGTAAAGCATAGAAAAAAAATTTAACTGATATTTCAATCCAAAAGCACTTAAAAATAGTTCGAATATTTTAATTTTTTCTTTGTTTAAAGTTATAGTTCTCAAATCCAGTTACATATTTCACACATTTACATATTATTCAGATAATTGTTTTTATAAGTTTCCTTTAAATTATTTTTTTTTGTTTTAATAGGCTGCACGTTTTTTCCCATTATTTATGTAAAGTCTTTTCGTTCTCAAGTTTCGCAGTTAAGCTTACGAAATAATTTATTTCTTAATAATAATAATAGTTTTACTATTATTTGCTGTGTAGTTATTGCGAACGTATAAAATCACAGTCGTCATAGTTATTGTTGCTGGTATTAGTATATCATTTATTGTACGCGCTCTCTTAGCAACAACACATATTAAGACTAGTGAACTGATGGACAAACCGTTTGGTTTGGAGAGTCACTCATGCACTTCCCAGTTCTAGTTGTGTTGGAGTCGCATGGTAATGGTATAGAAAAGCATGAATTCGCATCACGTTATAAGAAAGAACTCGTACAACCAGTCGTCGAACGATATGGTAATGATCATAATGATGATGATGATTGTAGGCAATAGAGTCTGTAGGATGTTGGTGCAGGGGGGAGACGGAAGGAAGCGACATAGACACAGTCGTTGATGTTGCTGTTGCTGTGGAGTGGAATGGTTTGATTAGCTTTGGTTTGGTTTGGTGTGTTGCTGCTCATTCGTTTGGCTGCTTAGTCTAGTGTAAAGTAACAAAATGGTTACTTTATTTCGCTTTATTTCAAAATTCCCCAACCTAGCGTTGAAACAATGAACGGTAATTGTTGGGAAATTCAGTTGCAAAAACATTAGAAAAACAAATTAAAAAAAAAAACAATGAAAAAAAGGCAGTTCATTCAGCAAACATTTTAACATCAATTGCAGCAACAATTTGTAATGTTAATTTGCGAACATGGTCACTCTGCTATTGTTGCCACTTGAAGAAAAGAAGTTTTAACAAAAATATTTTCAAACTTGAGCTTCTTATAACAAAAACCGAATTTGAGACAAAATTAAACAGCATTTAAAGTTTTTTCATTTCATTTCATTTAAAGTTTAAACTTTAAAACATTTTTTTTTCTTGTGTATCATCTTCACACTCACTCACTCACAATTGTCTATCATCTTCACACAAAATTTCTAATTTTTATAAAGATTGAAAATCTACTAAAAAAAAATCTTGCTTTGATTTTTAACTATTTTAAATTTAAATCAAATACATTAAAGTTAATTATTAAATCAAATTTCAAATTCAAATTTTATACAATTTTTATCAAAAATGATATTTTTTTAAGTTTATTTTCAGTTAAAATAACTTTAAAATCGAGAAACTCTGAAATTTAAATTTCCGTTTACCCACCCTGAATAATTATAGAAAATAAGTTACCGTCACAAAACTTTCTTAAATCCATATTGACATTTTTAACATATAGCAATACTGCAAAGTTACTTTAAATGCCACATAAGACCACAGTTTCATTAACGAACCTCGATTTTGTGCGGTAAGCAGAGTATATTTACTCACGTTCAATTTTGTTGTTGTACGCTACTTACATCACTAATACGGCGTGTTCTTTGAATACCACTATTATAAATATGAAATTAATTTTTACAATTTAATAAATTTTACTTATTTATAATTAATGCAATTAATTTTAATTATAAATTTATACTTAAATTAATAAATTATAAAAATAAATAAAAATTTATATTGATTTTGACTGACATTTTATGCAAGTGTTTTTATTTATTACTTTTGAAAATTGATTTTCAAACTAAAACTTATTTTTACCGACACTTTTAATTTTTATTAAAAATTTTTAATTAAATTAAAAAAATTAAAAACTGTAAATTTAAAAATTGAATTTCAACTTGAAAATTAGTATTCATTAAATCAATTTTCAATAAAAATGTATTTTTAAAATGGTTACTATTAAGTTAAAACAAAAAAAAAAAAAAAAAAAATTAAAATCAGCTTTTGAAAAAAAAAATAAAAAACTAAAAAATTCCAATTTCAGCTTCAAAATTGCTTTTCAAGAACTTTATTATCACTAAAGTATGTCTTATTTATACTTGATGTTAACTAAATTTGATTTTTATTGACGTTTTTTACAATTGATTTATTAAGTTAAGAGTTTTGAAAAGTGATTTTAAAGAACTGATTTTCTCTGATATTAAAAATTTTATTTTTTCTGTGACCTATTTAATTTATAAAATGTTATTTCTGTTTGAAAAATGATATTCAAAAATTTTATTTTCAATAATAATATCAACTACTTACATTTTTTACTCACCACATATCGTAAATAATTCATGAACTACGTTCAAGCAAAAGTTTAAAAATTCGAATTTCAATATGAAAATCGATTTTTAGAAAATGCATTTGCAGTAAAAATGACACTAAAAAAATTTTATTTTATTGAAATATTACATGAATTATAAATACAATCCTCAAAAAGAAGTTTGAAAATCGATTTTCAGATTGAAATATCCCTTACAAATAAATTATTTCGCAGAATAATATCCACTAAAATCTATTTTTTTTTACTACTTATGACATTTTTATTTAAAAGCAAATATTTGAAATGCGAATTTCAGCTATTTTTATAAAATGCATTTTCAGTACACTCGAATTTAATTTTGCATACATACAACAGAAATTTGAAAATTGATGTTCATATTGAAAAATCGTTTTCAAATAAATTATTTTCCAGAATAATGTCCACTTAAATCTCTTTCATCGACATATTTAATTTTTATTGAAAAGCAACAGTTTGAAAATCGAATTTCAGCTTTTTTTATGAAATGCATTTTCATAAAAAATAATAACTAAAATTTAATTTTACTGTAACATCACATTAAATATTAATACAACTTTCGAATAGTAATTTGAAAATCGATTTTAAGATTGAAAAACCACACTCTCTTTTTATCTGACATATGATTTTTATTTAAAAGCAAACCTAGCAGGAAATGGATCGATCCGTCTTCAAAGACGTCTTCGAGGCATGTCAGTTTCTTACAAGACGGATCGATCTAATTCCATGGCAGTCTTCAACGATATTTTCAAACAAAACTCCACTTGGACTTGCAAGACCGGTTGTTGAAATGTCTTTAACAACGTCATCAAGCCATGTCTTGCAGAGTGAATAAATTTATTATAAGAAAACATTCAAGGTCTTTCGCTGACAGTATAATGACTACTCTTGGAGAGCGTCAGCGTTCGCTCTGAGTATGTGTACCTGGTCTTCCAGACAGACTCGAAGACTTCGTCTTTGAGTAGCCGTCTTTGAGTCGTCTTTCATACTCTAACTGGGAAGGTTTGAAAAACGAATTACATCTTGAAATTTCAGCTATTTTTAAAAAATGCATTTTCAGTAAATATGACAACTACATTTTTATTTTACTGAAGTATTACATGAATTATTAATACAACGTGTTGAGTTTTGAAAATCGAATTTCAGCTTAAAAAATAATTTTTCAATATCAGCTGAATTTTATTTTTTCTCTGACATTTCATTCATTTATGTATTATAATTTCAGCTCGAAAAATAATTTTCAAAAACTTTATTTTGAATAAAAGTATCAACTAAGCTTTCTAATAAATTTGAAATCTTACAAACTTATAAAAACGAATTTCAGCTTGAAAATTGATTTTTACAGAATGCATTTTCAGTAAAAACTGCAACTAGAATTTAATTTCACTGATATATTGCATGAATTATTAATACAACCCGCAAACAAAAGCTTTTAAACCGATTTTTAGATTGAAGAATGGTTTTCATATAAACTATTTTTCAGAATAATGACCACTTATATCTCCTCCTTTCACTGACATTTTGAATTCTTATTTAAAAGCGAAGGTTTGAAAATCGAATTACAGCAATATTTTTAAAAAGCATTTTCAGTGAAATGAAAACTTAAATTTTATTGAAATATTATTTATAATAATTTTATTGAAATATTACATGAATTATAAATACAACCCTCAAACAGAAGAATCAATTTTCAATCTGAAAATCAATTTTCAATCTGAAAATCAATTTTCAAACTGAAAATCAATTTTCAATTTGAAAATCAATTTGCAATCTGAAAATCAATTTTCAAACGTTCAAAACTTGAAGGTTGTATTGACACTTATTGAAACAAGACAGCGTAAATAAATTTTAGTAGAGAACTAAATCAAAAATTAATTTTTTAAAACCTACTCATCAAGCTGAAATTCGATTTTCAACTTTCTGAACTTAGTACTTTCGTAAAAAGTGATACGTATATTAAAAACACGAAACACATTTAAGTTGGCATGCATAATAAATTGATTGAAACTAGATTTTCATGCTAAAGTAAAAACCTTACGAAAATGAGAAAAATTAAATGATTTTTCAGAAGCAGAACTATAAAATATTCCATAAATTTTCTATGACTAAATCTAGAACAAAAAAGCTTCGTTTCACAAATTTTATAGAAAAATATCATGTGAATGATATGGAAAATCCCGAATCCCACGGTATTAATTATTAAAATAATAATAACAACAACAACAACAACAAAAACACTTTTCATAGTAATAATTTTCACAGAGCTGTGAAAATTTAGCTTGCAAAATATAATTGTACATTAGTAAATACATTTTAATAACTAGTTGACCAACAGCTATCGGGCATTGATACCATTGGTGATGAATCAGAATGACGTCACGTACATCAGTTATTAAAAAAAAAAATTATGGGCATGACAAATATAAATAATAAAAAAACAAAACCAGGCCTCACAAGGCTAACATGATGGGGTATAACAATATACACAGGCCCCCAAATCACAAAATCACAAAATGATTTTTATTTATATTTAAATCAAATAGAAAAAATAAACATTTATATATATATATATATATACTAGGCAACAAATATACACACACAAGCAACAACATTTAAAAATTTCCACTGTATTTGTTAAGCAAGTCAGGAAATAAACAACAAACAACATATGTCACTCGAAGAGTATCTAAAAACAACGACAAAGACGTTGTTGTTGGTCTGGTCTGGTCTGGTGGTGGTATCTTCGACAGATGGACTTGCATACAAAGCAAGCAAAAATCAGCTGTTTTCAAGAGTGTACACGGCGCAAAGCCAGCCAGTGGGCTATATTGGTGAAGGCATCAACACATGGTTGACTGCTCAACACACTGCCAAAAACATAGATACTCACACACACACACACACTGACATTACTTTCGTTTAGTTCAAGCTGCTAAGTATGCAGCAGAGCAAAACCATAAACTTTGAGAATAATAAATACACTGCAAGAAAAAAAATAAAAAATTTGAGCTATATAGTTTGTTGTTGGTGTTACCTGCATTGCAAGGGGTAAAATTATTGATTTTTTTTTCCTTTTTCTTATATTTGGTTTAACCTTTTCTTCACACTTGCTAGCAATAAGAATGTCACAAATATTTTTGCTACATTTATAATGTTATAATTAAATTTTCTTCATTTATGTTTAGTACTAAGAAATGTGTCGAATTTTTTTTTTTAATATTAAAATTTAACTTTATTAAAAAAAACAATCACTCAATCACCTGCAAAAGCAGGTTACCGTCTCCTCCACATCTAAGGGTAGCTGCAATGGTGCCGCCGATGTTGTTGTTGTTGTCGTTCTGTGTTGTTGCACAGCCGTTCCAGGATATTGTCGACTACGTGGCATCGCAACAGCAGTACCAGCACCAGCACCAACACCAGCTGTTGGCGTTTGTGTTCCAGATTCAGTTTCGGCTATTGGTACCGCCGAATAGCGTAACAGTATAGCACGACTCACCCGATTGCCACCGGTTAAATTGCCAATGGCCCACAACATATTTTTTTTTAAACTTTTTTTCTATTTGTTTTATATTAAGTGAATGAATAAAAAAAATAAAATAATCAGTACACAAAAAGGTGTTTCAAATTGAAGGCAGTCAAGGCAGGCAACACAAATAACAAGAGAAGAGCACTTGACGACGTTTATAATGAAAGCGCAACTGTTTCAGCAAAACATTTGCAACAAGCAGCTCTCCTCCAGATTGAAACATTTTTCAAAATGCTCTACAGTGGGCAAAGGCGAAGACAAACGAGCACACAAACGTTGTTCGGTTGTAGTTGATGTGGAGAGAAAAAATGTAGCATAAAACTTTTAAGAGATTTGCGTTTAAAAAATTGAGACCTAAATTGTATGATTTAAATTCTAAGCCTTGATGCCAGCAGACCTCATATTTTTTGAAATTAAAGTTTTTTGGCTGCGTATACAGCTAAACAGCGAATTGGAATTGGAGATTAAAACCGATGATATAACATGTAACAGTGAAACGCAAAAAATTCGTCGCACACTCGTCAGTCTGTGTGTTCCATGATATTATTATTATTATGATAATTATTTTAAATTTAAGAATAAAATTTATTTTATGTTAAGAAAAAAATGCAATAGTTTTCTGAAAATTTATTTAAAGAGTATGTTTTGATGCAGCATGTTAAAAAATATAAACTTTTTTAGAATTTCTTTTGATATGATATTTCTTCGACCTCTTCATTGATAATTTGGGTTGTAGTCGAGCTCAACGTTTTTGTTTTTTTAAAAAAATAATTAAAAGATAACTTATGTATATTAAAATCTTTTATATTAACTAGCAGGCTACAGTGGTCCGAGGCTACGCCACGGACGCTGTTCAAACGATCACCGTGTAACATCAGCCTTTGAGACAATGCATGTCAAACGAAATAAAAAACATTTTTTGATTTTGTTTTGTTTTGTTTTGTTTTCTTATTTACGTCTATGGAGAATGGACAATGATCCTTACAGGCTAAGTAAAGTAATGAATTTTAGAACTTCATTTCTATTTAATAATAAAGTAATGGTATTTTTAAAGGCATTTTTAGGCATAGAGAAATCAAGCAAGTTACACGCTGAAAAATAATAGGCCTTCCCAAACATAATTTGCAGAAAGTATAAAATGTTTCTGCATGTTTCTAGGAAACAAGTAATCATAATTGGTTCCCAGTATAATATGATTAATTAATGCGATTTTTCTTTATATAAATATTTGCATCTTAACATTATTTAATTGTGCCTTAGCACTTGTTGTTTGAATTTAAAAACAATATAATATGTTTTAAAGAAAATATGTTTTCATATAAATATATTGTAATTATAAATGGACTGAGAACACTTTTAGTCTATAACTATTTGTTTGCTTGGAAATATAATTTAATCAAGAATAACATTAAATATATATAATACATAATTTAATTGCAGTCAAGCAATTATTTTCAAAACGATAATTAAGAACAACATAATATATTTATTGATGATTACGCTATATTTACTTTGAAACATATTTTAGCAAAATAAATGCCAAAAGTTTTTCACTGTGATTATAAAATATTTGCTTAGACGTAATTGTGGGTTTGAAGCAAACAAAATATGTTTAGAAAACAGTAAATAAGTTTTTTCGGATTAAATTATGTTGAGAAGTAACCATATTATGTTTATCCGACATTACAATAATTTTTATAAGCACACATTTTCTAGTTGGAGAAAACATAATATGGTTGGATTTACATATACTATATACCAGGAGTTTGTATACCTTGGCACCGCCATTAATATTAATACTAACAACGAAATCAGCCTGGAGATAAAGCGAAGAACAATAATTGCTAATAGGTGCTACTACGGGCTCAGTAAGCAACTAAGTTCCAGAGCCCTCTCTCGATCGACAAAACTAACACTCTACAAGACGCTCGTTCTACCTGTGCTGCTTTATGGCGCTGAGGCATGGGTAGTTTCGCAAACTGACGCAGCCGCTCTGGGGGTGTTCGAGAGAAAAGTTCTTCGCAAAATCTTCGGTCCTGTTCGAGTCGGCGATGACTATCGCATCCGAATGAACCACGAGCTGTATGAGCTCTACGGAGACATTGACGTAGTTCGGCGTATAACTGTGCAGCGACTACGCTGGCTGGGTCATGTCCATCGTATGAACGACGAAGCTCCAGCGAAAAAGGTGCTCGAGGCGAGGGTCGCTGGTCAACGACGACGAGGGAGACCATGCCTCCGATGGATGGACCAGGCTGAGGAAGCCCTAACCGCACTTGGTGTATCCGATTGGAGAAGGCGCGCGCAAAGCAGAGGCGCCTGGCGAGAGCTGATGAGGTCGGTCGAAATCCGGACACGGGTTGTCACGGCCACCTAAGTAGTAAGTAATATACCAGCGAAGCACCCGCTTTATCAGCACAGTTGCTTCAAAACTCACCTATTTTTACGGTTGAACCGGCTTATTTTTCTTTTATTTTGTTTTTTATTTTATTAATTTGAAAACATAAACGCTTTTAATTTAAACAAACATTTTCAGAAACACTTTCACAAGAGCTAAACTTTTCACCACGTTTGGCGCGGCTGCTTGATTTGGCAACTGTTAAAAGCAAGCGCATAAAGCAACAAGGTTTCCGCTATTTTTCGTGCAAGTGCAAAAGAAACAGATATATGTATGTCTAGGCGAAACACATAAAAGAAAGTAGTTCTGTTTATTTTAAATTTGCAGAGTTCTGTTCTTTTTGAGTGTAACAGTGATGCAAATATATTTTTATTGGGTAGAAACATACAATTCTGTTTTGTCACAAGCATATTAATGTAGAAGTTAGTTTTTTAGCTAAGGCAATTATATTAATGTAGGACACAACTAATATCTTCTTATATCTAAAAAGAATGCTATTGAAGGAAAGTTCTTAATCATTAGGTGGTTCCCTCTGAATATTTTGTTTTGAAACCAAACATATATAAACATATTTTTTCTCTGCGTGCATGTAACGTAACGTCTGATACTAAGCCTAATAAAAAAAACGAGAAAGGATTTTTAAATTTGATTACTTGGAAAATAAACTTGGAAAATAAATTATAAGATGGACCACCTTTATTCCAGCGCAGACCTCAAATTTTTTGATATTAAACTTTTTTTTTAATAATTCTTCAAACGAGTTTTATGCAAAGTCAATGCAAATAGAAAAGGCATATGAAATTAATTGCTTTATTCAATAATTTATATAAGGAGTCGTTCATAAGCTACGTTACCAATTAAGGGGGAAGAGGTTTTTTAAATCACTACGATAAGTAACGGAGGGGAGGGGGGGGGGGAGGGGTTTATGATATTGTAACGTTACCAAAAAAATATAATAAAAGTCAAAAAATTCTTATTAAAAGTACCTCATTATTTGAAAGCATTGTAATCCGTACATCTTCATGTTTGACAGTCTAACTTGACGGTTAACTATTGACCAGTGTAAACGTGTTGTTTTTCATATGTAACGTTACTTTAAAACGGGGAGAGGGGAGAAGGGCGTTTCGATATGTACTGCGAAAAGTAACGGAGGGGAGGGAGTTTTATTATTATTATTATTATTATTATTATTATTATTATTATTATTATTATTATTATTATTATTATTATTATTATTATTATTATTATTATTATTATTATTATTATTATTATTATTATTATTATTATTATTATTATTATTATTATTATTATTATTATTATTATTATTATTATTATTATTATTATTATTATTATTATTATTATTATTATTATTATTATTATTATTATTATTATTATTATTATTATTATTATTATTATTATTATTATTATTATTATTATTATTATTATTATTATTATTATTATTATTATTATTATTATTATTATTATTATTATTATTATTATTATTATTATTATTATTATTATTATTATTATTATTATTATTATTATTATTATTATTATTATTATTATTATTATTATTATTATTATTATTATTATTATTATTATTATTATTATTATTATTATTATTATTATTATTATTATTATTATTATTATTATTATTATTATTATTATTATTATTATTATTATTATTATTATTATTATTATTATTATTATTATTATTATTATTATTATTATTATTATTATTATTATTATTATTATTATTATTATTATTATTATTATTATTATTATTATTATTATTATTATTATTATTATTATTATTATTATTATTATTATTATTATTATTATTATTATTATTATTATTATTATTATTATTATTATTATTATTATTATTATTATTATTATTATTATTATTATTATTATTATTATTATTATTATTATTATTATTATTATTATTATTATTATTATTATTATTATTATTATTATTATTATTATTATTATTATTATTATTATTATTATTATTATTATTATTATTATTATTATTATTATTATTATTATTATTATTATTATTATTATTATTATTATTATTATTATTATTATTATTATTATTATTATTATTATTATTATTATTATTATTATTATTATTATTATTATTATTATTATTATTATTATTATTATTATTATTATTATTATTATTATTATTATTATTATTATTATTATTATTATTATTATTATTATTATTATTATTATTATTATTATTATTATTATTATTATTATTATTATTATTATTATTATTATTATTATTATTATTATTATTATTATTATTATTATTATTATTATTATTATTATTATTATTATTATTATTATTATTATTATTATTATTATTATTATTATTATTATTATTATTATTATTATTATTATTATTATTATTATTATTATTATTATTATTATTATTATTATTATTATTATTATTATTATTATTATTATTATTATTATTATTATTATTATTATTATTATTATTATTATTATTATTATTATTATTATTATTATTATTATTATTATTATTATTATTATTATTATTATTATTATTATTATTATTATTATTATTATTATTATTATTATTATTATTATTATTATTATTATTATTATTATTATTATTATTATTATTATTATTATTATTATTATTATTATTATTATTATTATTATTATTATTATTATTATTATTATTATTATTATTATTATTATTATTATTATTATTATTATTATTATTATTATTATTATTATTATTATTATTATTATTATTATTATTATTATTATTATTATTATTATTATTATTATTATTATTATTATTATTATTATTATTATTATTATTATTATTATTATTATTATTATTATTATTATTATTATTATTATTATTATTATTATTATTATTATTATTATTATTATTATTATTATTATTATTATTATTATTATTATTATTATTATTATTATTATTATTATTATTATTATTATTATTATTATTATTATTATTATTATTATTATTATTATTATTATTATTATTATTATTATTATTATTATTATTATTATTATTATTATTATTATTATTATTATTATTATTATTATTATTATTATTATTATTATTATTATTATTATTATTATTATTATTATTATTATTATTATTATTATTATTATTATTATTATTATTATTATTATTATTATTATTATTATTATTATTATTATTATTATTATTATTATTATTATTATTATTATTATTATTATTATTTTTATTATTATTATTATTATTATTATTATTATTATTATTATTATTATTATTATTATTATTATTATTATTATTATTATTATTATTATTATTATTATTATTATTATTATTCTATACAGTACATTTAATTGTTTTTTTTTTGCATTTTAGAACAGAAATCTTGTACATTTTAAAAATTTTTGTATATTTGCCATGGTCACTCAGCGTCGATTAAGCTCGGAACCTTTGTATCGGCAGCCACACACCCGATTCACTCGTCTATTCAGGAATTTGCTTGAATAACGTTGAAACTTAAGTAAAACTTTATAAAAGCCTCAACTGAAATTATTTGTTGCAGTCTAATCATATAGAATATCAGTCAAGACTTCCTTGGTTCGATGCCGGGCACAGACAAGTTTTTTTTTCATATTTTTATTATTATTATTGAAATAAAAAACGTGTGATGATAAGTTTCTTTTTATGATAGAAATGTGTCCTTCAATAAAGCTTTATATTAGGAATTAAATATGAATAACAATGTTATTGAATACTTCCTTAAATGTGTCATTGAATAAAGCTTTATATAAGCAATTATACAAGAAAATGGAATTTTCAAGAATTTTACAAAACTCTTTCAAGCAAAGCTTGAATAATCTACTTTTATTCAAAGCTTTTTCAAGCATAGCTAAATTACTTAGGTGATATTGTTATATGGGTAGGTTGGTTATTAAATCTATGTTAAATGCTAGAGTCAATACTAACAAAATAGGTTTAAATTTTATGCGTTTTTTAAGTATAAAATATTGTATACTTTTTATACTTTTATTAAAATGTTATATAATATAGTTTAAATACTTTATATTTTATTTTTTTTTTTAATTTTTTAAACTTTTTTCTTTACCTACTGTGAAACATATTAATCGAAAAAATATCGAAATTTGTAATTGAATTTCAAAATTATAATAAAAACGGAACGAATTTTATTTTGTAAAACGAACCCAATCATCTAATTTTTTTTCTATCTGGCAATGCCATTTCAATATACATTAAAACAAACTGTCCCTCACCGGAATCTATATGTATACTATTATATAAAATTGAAGTGTACATTTTTGTTTCCAGGTAAACTCCAAAAGTATTGGGTCGATTTTTATGAAATAAATTTTTAAATGTCATATTTGTGCTACAGCACAGCATAGGGGGTATTTTTATTTCGAAATTTTAATAAGTCCCCGGTGGTGCCACTAATTGCTTTATCGTTTTCTTTTAACGTGTTTGTGTTGCGAGAATTTCATTAGACTCCATGTCGTTCTCTACTCTTCTCTTTTTCTACTCAAATAGCACAGCACAACATAAAAAATTGATGCAGTGCTGAGCTGCAAAACAAAACAAAAAATGTTTTTTATTTCGTTTGACATGCATTGTCTTAAGGACTGATGTCACACGGTGGTCGTTTGAACTGGGTTCAAAAGTTTTTGTTGCTTTCAATAGAAACTGCCAAAAAACAGTGAGATTGAGAGCGAATAAACACATTGTAGAGCGATCCAAATTTGTTCATTTCTGAACGCAAGGCGATTGATTGCACAGCTTTAGCGTGTTAACGTGCTTTTTTTTGTGTGAAGTATTTGCGCTCTATCTCTCTCCACACTCATTCAAAGAGTAACAAAAACGTGTTAACGCTCTCTATTGATAATAAAAAAATCTTCCATGGCGAAGCTGCGGACCACTGTGGTCTGCTAGTATTCTTATCAAATACTCGTATATTGCCAGAAAAAGGCTCAGTTGTGGTGATTGCATTCGTTTTATAAAATAAGAGCATACTTTTTTTAGGAAAAAAAAAATTGTCCGGCTTTGAAGAAAAAAAGAAAATGGTCACTGTAGGCATGTGTATAATCGAAGTTGTATTTAAAAAAAAGTGCTTTGCTGCATGGAAAAAAAACCCATAAAGCTATGCTATTGAATACTTTCGTTTTAAAAATTGATTGCATATTAAAATTCTTTTAAGGAAGCTTTATACAAATTGAAAAATTTTATTTGTATATTTATTCAACCTCTTTATAAATTTTTATGTTATGTTTATAACTATAATTATTTTTCAATCATTAATTAAGAGTTAAATTTACGAGCTCAAGGTCTGTGTTGTTTTCTGAAGAAAGCAACCAACAACAATACCCTTTGTATAGAGTAGCAATCATACAGCAGACTAGGCAGACCTGTTTCGTTGGCCGCTACGCCAACTCATCAGTAGCCTTTATATGATAGCAATGATCTCCTAAGCTGTTCATGTCTATTTGTTTTCGCCAATGTTTAGAGAAAATTACTCTGAATTACATTGTACACACAAATGATACGAAAGCAGCTTAAAGTTCTTCTAATTTTTAATTCACACTTATTTGGTGTAAGCTCTTTTTTCGAAGATAGATCAAAGCTTTTTTTGCTACTCACAGGCATGTTGTTGTGGCCGTTGAAAAAAATATGATTATTTGTGTGTTTAAAAGCCTTTTTTCCCAAAGGGACAATGAGAAACCAACAACAAAATACATACCAACACCGCTCTGTGGAACATCGTTGCTGTAGCATACACGAGCAAGAGTAGAATGCGAGAGTGACGCAGACACTTCAAAAGAGCTGTGTATTAATTTTTGTTGTTGTTGATTTCTCTCTCTTCGAACACACCTACTGCGTTTCCATGGCGAGTTTACTCGGAGTCAGTGATGTGATTTGATGGGATTTCGGGCTCATTTTGGGATATTTGGCATATTTGAGAACGTGTAGGATTTCAGATGCTTAGATGGGATTTTCTACTGTGTCGTAATTTTTATAAGTTAAAATTCTTTACAAAACTGGTTGGCATCACGTTTTTGTAATCTTTTACAACTGTTCGTTCAATTGGTGTTTCATTGATTTAAAATATATATAAAAAATTCGGCAGGATACCTAAGCTAAAATACCCCCCGCGGCCATGTTTAAGTAAATTCAAAGTCTTTAGCCACGACATACACGATGCCATTCAGTTTCCTATTTTTCAATGAACGAAAGTTTTCCTATTTTGATGACGTCACTTTGTATGGGAGGTAGGCGTTGGTTTTGATCCGATTTTGTCATATATCATAGAGATGGTTCATATAATATATCAAAGCTAACGTGCAAAATTTCAAGACATTTCATTCATTTTTGTGGATTTTTAAGAGATTTTACGTTTAAAATAAAGCCAATTTGTATGGTGGTCTATGTTATATATCAATGCCTATATGCAAAATTTCAAGACATTTCTTTAATTTGAGCAGATTTTTAATAGAAATTACTTTTAAAATAAAGCCACTTTGTATCGGAGGTAGACGTGGTTTTGATCCGATTTTTCCAAATTTCATAGCCAGGATTAAGACTGAAGAGCAAAGCTCACCTACCAAAATTCAAGGCATTTCTTTAATTTTTGTAGATTTTAAAGTCATTTTACGGTTAATATAAAGTCACTTCGTATGGGAGGTTGGCGTGGTTTTCATCCGATTTTTTAACTTGATCTTCCTTTTTTAAAAGTAAACTTATATTTTGAATTTCATCGCGATAGCTTTAAAATTGCGGCTGTAATCGTGTTGACAGACGGACAGACAGACGGACACATGGAAATCGACTCAGGAGATGATGCTGATCAAAAATATATATATTTTTCTATACCTGCCACGCCTCCTTCTTGGCGTTACAAACGGAATGACAAAGTTAATATACCCCTTACGCAGTACGCGTTGGGGTATAAAGAAAAATAAAAATTATATACATAATGTTTAAAAATTAACATAAAAATCTAATAATTTTCTGCTTACCTACGGCTCACGACCTTTCTAATGTTTGTAGATTTGTTGAAATAAGGGGACCGGAATAAATATATCGATAAGTGCTATTATTATTTGTGATAGTACAAGTTGAATAAATGAATTATTTATATTCAGATTTTAAAAGTTTTATATATAAATCTCGTGTGGCGTTAAAACGCAGTAGCTTTATGAAGCAGTACCTTTCAATTGCTACCATATTTATGAAAATCGCGTCTACAGTATTGATTTGATAGTCATCTCAAAAATTGCGATTGCGTAAAAATAATATATAGATATGCTTTCTTTTGTTTGGTTGAGTTAAAAAAGAAACTTTTATACTTAAATATAAGTAAGTTCTGATAAGTATTTCTTTTTATAAATTAGATAAAAAACTTTATTAGTACAAATATTTGGGTGGGATTTTTTTGTGGGTTTTCGTGTGGGATATACAGGTCTAAATTTTTTACTAAATCAGTATCACATCACTGCTCGGGGTTAGGGATTTCGTTGAGTTGACAAAATGGCGTTGCTAACTCGATAGCATTTCCATGCACAACATCGAGTCGAGTTGAACGCGTCAATGGCCGCATTCAGCGAAGTCAACTGTTGTGAACTATTAATAGTGAGCGATGTTTTTCTCTGAATGTGTTGTAAGTCTAAGCGTCAGAAAAGTTTTCAAAGTTTAGAGTTTAGAGTCAAAGTTTAAAAAAAAGGATATAAAGGAAAAGAATATATTTCTCTCATGTCATCATTCATTCATTAACGCTCAGTACATTTCAAGCTTTAGGTGTGTGCATGCTTTCGCATTGTTGTGCTGTGTTGTTATTTAAGGCGTTCTTTGAAAAAAGAAAAAAAACATAAGCTTGTAACTACATTATTTGAGGTGTACCAGTTAAGGGTTAAAGCACTCAACAGTTGTGCTCATGTAGCATAGAATTTTATCGCTCGATTAAATGGCGTCCGCTACCTGATCAGTTTAGGTGAGCGCTTGCATAATTGTACCATTTAGCGAATTTTTACGCAACTGTTGCCAACTGTTGACTCCGCTGAATGCAGCCAATTTCTTTTTGACTTTTGTGTCTTCCACTCGCCATTTTATCTTAATATAAATGAATACAATTCACTTTGACAGATAGAACCCAGTTAAATCTCACAAGTTTCGTGGAGTTTATGTGGATTTAACGAAACTCAACTCAACTTGCGTTTGCATTACGAGTTAACCCCGAGTAAGCACCCAGCCTTACCAAAAAAATAATTTAGTGTTAGCTCTAATTAGTGCAAACTCTAAAATATTTTTAGCATAAGCATAGATACTCCTAAATTAAAAAGCTGACGCTAAAATTTAATATCCGTTTTTTAGTAAGTTTTTTAGTAAAGCTCGCCATGGAAATCCAGTAACCGATAGCCTGAACAGAATGAACTTTCCATCGCGTCAGCGTCGAAAAACTGTTAACTGTTAACTGTTAAACCAGGCATACTTTATTGTTTAGAATCTCTTAAAAATTTATCAACATTATCAACAGGTGTCCCACTCATGATGACACTTTTTTGAGGCCTTGTCTTTTTTACCCTACATCCAATAAAATATACTTTATTCTGCAAAGTTATATCATTAGCCTGTAGTTTGCAACGGTATACATATAAGATATAACAAAATTCGAAACCAAAAGACAATCAAAAGCCAAAAGTCTAAGGTGTCCCACTCAAGACGACTTTGCCATATATATAAATGTTTTTTTTTTTTATTCTTTAATTTTTTTAATTTAAAGTTTAAATTTTAGTTTAATTTAAAGATATGGTTATATAGGCATTTCCGTGGTGGCGCACGTGACGATTGTACGACTTTAATGAGTGAAAAAACAATGAAAAATTTAACTTATAAGTTCCTTATTTTGATTTTCCAATAGCTTACTAAGCACACTATACAAGGTGTAAAACCTAAGAGTTGTCAAAAGTTCGGCTCTTATAGCCTTAAAACTGTTGATTGACAACTGTAAATTCATTGACAAGCTAGTCTTTTATGTAACATTCAAAATGTTTCGCTTATTTATTTGTTCTGAATATTTTTTTTAATTGCTAAGAGTTTTGTAATGTTATGAGCTTTTGTTTATATTTAAGAATAAGACATTTTTACAGTTGTCAATAAATTTACAATTGTCAATCAACAGAATAGGGCTATTAGATAGAAGCCACCAAAAATGATACGTTACGTGACAGAAAATAGAAGTGGTTTTTGACTTGGATCACAAAATTAGTAAAATTCTGTAAATTGGCAAGAGTTTTTGTATAATACTTTTTTTTAGAAGGATTTGAAATAGTATAAGTTTATGTTCAAAGTAGTCAAATTTAAAAACTTTTCTCGTTTTTTTTTATTGGGCTTAGCATGAAACGTTACGTGACATTTTCTCCATGGTAATTCATTTGGGTAATTAAGTAATTAGGTAATTATGTGATTTAGTTCTTAAAAACCAAATTTAATATATCTCCTTGCCTCAACCATTTTTCATTAATTTTAGCCAATGCCTTCCATTTTAACTAAAAGAAAAACGTTTACGAAACATTTACAAAACATTAACTAAAAAGAAAAATTACATTTGTGAAACAGTGCACACGATTTGATCATCATGGTAAATGAATTTATATTTAAATTGCTTAAATCAATAAAATAAAAATGTTTCTCTAAGATAATATCATTAAATAATAAGTTTTTAATAACTTTTAATTTTCGTGTCACGGTGAACTTTTCGGCGGAAATGCTGCCCATATGCATCTTTTGTTGCTTTCAGTTAAAAAAAAAAAATTCAAACTTCTGTCATATATATTCGTCATTATAAAACAAGCTAAGCATGTTTGCTGGGTTTCGTTCAAACACAACTGTTTGTTGGGTAATTCTTGGAATTGTTAGAACACGTGTAAATAGAATCACTTGATTGAAAGTCAGTTAACTGAAACAGTTTTCGAGTGAAGTTTAAAGTTTTTGTTGGAAAACGAAGAATAGTGCCCAAATTTACATAAAACGAAAAAGAAAATAGTTATTTAAAAGCGTGCCAAAAAATTATTATAATGTGGATGGAGGAGATGTGAAATAACTTCTCGTCCAGAGCTCAACAAAGAGGGTCAGGGTCAACGTGAGATTGCCAAAACTTTAGGAAAATCTCAAAAGTTTGTATTTAATGCAATATTGCCTGCAAAACCTAGCCTTAAAAGAGAAAAACCACGAAAACAAGGAAACAGCAGAAAGACTACATCAAACTTTGTCCGCTAGTGACCTGTTCAGAGCTGCAGGAGCAATCCGGGGTGGTGGGCTTTTGGAATCGAACTATGAGGCAACGACTGGCGATAAAAGAACTGTTAGGTAGATCAGCGTAAAAACTTTTCTACGCTGACCTTGAGACATAGAAAATATCGCATATCGCAGAAAATGCCACAAAAAAAAAAAAAACATCGCGGAAAGAGCTTTAGTCCGATTAAATAGAAGTTAATTTAATTAGAAATAATGTAAACCATGGGTTCGAGCACCAAAGAATACAGAATATAATTTAAGCAAAAACACCACAAAGACGTTCGAGCATGGAGGTGATAGCATCATGGTGTGGGCTTGCTTTTCCTGGTACGGAGTTGGGCCGCTTTACTGGATAGAACAAAACATGGATAAAAATGTATATCTTTATATACTCAGGAAAGTTATGCAACCATTTGCAGAGTGGAAAATACCGTGGAATTTCAACAAGATAATAACTGAAAAGTTCAACGATGGTGTTGCCAAAGATTGGTTAAACCAAAATAATATCAATGTTGTGACAGCCAGCCAGTCACGGGATTTAAATCCAATTGAAAATTTATGGAATATTGTAAAAAATAATATAGAACCTGTAAAATCAAAAATAAGGCGGATTTTTGGGAAAGAAACCAGAAGGCTTGGTATACCATAGCTCAGAGCACTGTTTGAAAAGCTGCCTTGATAAATAGAGGGTATTCTATAAAATACTAAAAATATGTTATAAACTTTTTGATTTATATTAAAGATTTTATAATTTTTTTTTTATTTTGATTCTATTTGCCCCCACTTATGAAGTATTTTTAAATTTTGAAATATAACTTCTATATTAATAATATTAATAAATTAAGTCTAATATGCATTATTAATTAGTCTGTAAGGATCATTGTCCATAGACGTAAATAAATAAATAAATAATATCACTATATTGTCAAAGACTATGTTTATAAAATTTTTTCAAAAGAATAGCATTTAAATATGTGAAAGAATTTGTTAAAATAACATGCAATTTTCTTACATACAAAGACCTTATTGTTTGGACCTAAAAGTATTATATAGGAAATGCTAAAATTTCGTTTGAAACTAACATAAAAATAGTTTTCACTCCAGTAAGAGTCATAAAAAAACCTAAAAATAAATAATTGTGAAATATGATATCCTAAACTCTACTGTGTACAACGATTTTGTTTACCACTTAGAGTGGCGTTAACTTCAGCCCAATACATAGGCTGGTTGACGACATTTCAAGCTACTCAAAGTAAGTGGCTACGCAAGCCATAACAGATCAATCAACACATGAGCCTTAAGAGCGCAGTTAATGAAAAAGTCAAAATAGTTATGATCAGCTCATATTTAGAAATGTTTGTTTATAATATAGTGGGCTAGGCTTTGACTTAAGAAGTTGTAACATAAGCTAAATCTCGTATGTCAAGATATTGTAGACAATAAAAGCCAACAAAAAAACACAATCAAATAATTGAACATTTTGGATTATTTATAAGCTTAAAAGCACTTGAAAAATTTTCGATAATAAAGTAGCAATTAAGAAATAATAATAAATAATAAAAAAAAAAAAAATATGCAACCTTAAAACGAAAGTGACAACAGATTCTTAAGTTATTTCGCAGCGCCTAAGAATTAAGGCAACCTGCTACAAGGAAGTGAGCGGGAATTTCCGTTTAGTTTTTTTTTTCTTGCTCAATGATAACACAGCTGCACACACACACAGCAGGAAGCATTTTAAACTAAATGGCAGCAGATTCTAGGAAGTTTTCACAACGTTAAATGAAGCACATCCGTTGAGGTCCTTCGGAAGAATGACAAAAAGGTAGGTCATTGATGCTTTTGTTTTTTTTCCCCCTATATTTTTCGTTTGCCTGGTGCAGTCATTTGTCCCACTGTGTGCGTTTTAATTTAATTAAGGTTTCTGTTTTTTTTGTTCAAGGTTTATTTTTTCTCTATTTGCTTTCAATAATTTTTAAATAGTTGCAATATTAGAAATTATCAACATACCAGATACAATAACAGAAAAAGCAACATGCCCCCAAAACACTCCCTGCGCGCACTGAGTGTGACATTTAAATAGAGGACAGAGGCATTATTTTGCTTCGTAGAAAGAAATCAATATCAGCGACTGCAGCATGATTCGTAATGGGCACATTTATAAAGCATTTTTGCAGGAGCAGGAGCAGGTGCAGGAGCGGAAAGAACATCTCGATGAAGTAGGCCTAAGCATGTAGGTGAACCATATTGAGCAAGACGTAACATAAAGGAACAAACATGATTTGGTGTGACAAAGTAACAGAACGTATAAAAGTTTTCGTTAAAACACAAGAAGGATTTTTAGAGTTAATATGACGTAAGTGACATATTTAAGGATATATATATATATATATGCTGCTTATGTATTGCATTTTGTAGCAGCAGCAGGCAAATCAACTGCGCCAACAAAATCGAGGCTGCTACTGCTGATGGACAAAAAAAAAACCTTGGGGCATAGCGACGAGATGATGACGATGAGCAATCAACACAAAGCAAACAAAAAAGAAAATATTATTGATTTATCCTGACACACAGCGTCAATTGGACAGCGCGTCAGTGACATAAACATTGCGTTGGACAAATCAAAAACTTTTTCAATCAAGTCGCCCACGACGATGCCCAGTGATGAGTCCCTTTTTACTTATATATATATATTTATATTAACAAAAAATTGCTTTCTGACTCACCCCATTAACCAGTCGACGGTATCGCGTAAGTATTCCGGTATACGCTCCAGTTTGGCAGCTATTGTTGTTTTTCCAAAGCCACGAAAAAATTAGCAGACTGGCAGAGCTACAGCTCAGTCTAAGCAAGCGTCTTAATGTTAAACTTTTTTAGTTTCTCACTGTTTTTTCACACTTAATTTATTGTTGCAAATTATTTTCTCCAAGGTATTTAATATAAACAATGAACTATTTCGAACAGATATCGAACAACTCTGCACGATATTGCAATTTGTGGCCACAAATGTCAAACGTTGGAGTTTCAGCAGCTCACTCAGCTGTTTTGCGAGTTTTAACTGCGGCGAATTCAGTTACTGCTGTGTGGTGCATTCGTTCCTCGCCTGGCACAACAAGGAATTAGCAGCCAGCCATACAAATTTCACTGTGTATAAAATTGCAGATAAGCTGTTTTGTGAATTTTTTTATTGCTTTCTCTGCTTCCGTTGCTATTTTATTTAGATGTCTGTCCGTATCTTTATCTTTTGCAATTGCTTCTTTGTTTTGGAAATTCTCTGCACTTCCGTCACTAACTGTCCCACACTCAGGTTACAGTAGCTGCGCGCAGTGTAGCAGGCGACAGCCTGGCAGTGGCTTCTTCGTCCACCACAGGATACACACAATACACAATATTGCCTGATGATGATTATGATGGTTCGATTTTAGGCTGCTACACCAAAATATTGCGCACTTACTTCATTGTTTTTTTTTCTTGTTTCACTTCAAATTTTGTTATTTTAATAAAAACACTCCAATAAATAGCAAGTTTTGTGTCTCTTTGTTTTTAGTTACACACTATATTGTGAAAATTTATTAATTTCTAATTTTTTGTGAAAATTTTTCACAAAGTTTTCACAAAATGCTATAAACGAAGAAAATATTTGTCAACGGCGGCGATATACGACGAAAATTAAACAATTCGCGGCGACACAAACACAACCGTACACAATCAGCGAAAAGTGACATTTTAAATAGTGACTGAAGAGTGGCCACCTAATAAAAAATACACTAAGATAAGTGCCAAATATATATTTATTTCTCCCTTTTTACATATTTATTACCACACTCACATTTTCGGAATTGCAGCCTTCTTGCAAGGAAATTTCAGAGAGAGTGATAGCCTAAGCACATTGGCTGCGGCTGCACGACGACAAAGCCCCTGCGGCCAAGGCGGCATTACACCAGCTTCTCTGCATAAGATATACGTACAAAATTTTGGTAGATGCTGCACAGCTGCAGCCGTCGCCAATGTATTTAGGCAATACATTTTGCCACTTGCTGCAAGTAAATGTCAGAAAGTGCTGTTTTTGTTGTGTTTTTGTGAATGATTGAGAAGCAACAATGATTGCATGTTTTCCTCGTTTCATAACTTCTTCGTTCTTCATTTCAAGCAATACATTTTTTTTAAATTATCTTGCACTTGCACATGTGGACGCTGAAGCAACTTGCATTTCGAACTTTTTCGTAGACAGTTTACCCTGCGGACACACGTGCATTACGCTGCAGCCACACGTGATAGTACTGGCAGGCCAGCAAAGAATATGTATTGACTACGAAAATGTTTCGAAATAATCTACAAATCTACGCTGCGGCCACACGTGATGGTAAATGTTCATTTGAAAATTGTCGTCAATGGCAAAGGTTCGACCACTTTATTATTTCGGTTGCTTTTATTCAGTGATGCTTTATATGCCAACACAGTACGAAACTTAAATGGGATAAAAATGGGGAACTAATTATTTTGTAAAATCTGTTAATCAATTTTCCAGAATGAAATGCAACTTATTCATATGATATTTTATGTTTTAATTAAGGGCAATTAAAATAATTTCATATATTTCACTACAAGACATGAAAGAAAAGTGCATATTTCAAGGACGATTATTTTAGGGAGAAAATACAACACTGTTTCCTTACTTCGATTTCGCACTGGCTGTGGTCAAGGTTGATTTATAAGGTTGTCGCAGGGCTGATCGCACTCTCTTCTCAGTACCCATAATTGTCAAAACCAGCAAATTTTGCGAATGACTACGAAAGAGAACGGATGATAATAGAGAGCACTTGTCGATTTTCTATGAGCTGTCAACTTCGATTTGACCATGATGCAATGATAAGGTAGGGCCGCTGCGCTGAGTGCTCTCACTCGTCAACGAAGAGTGGATAATGAGAAGCAACATATATGTCAAAACGACGAATTTCGTAGAAATTGCAAATGAAGAAAATATTTTATATTTCCAAGTTGCAAACAGTGCGGTCGCGGGTGTTAAACTTGTGCTAATTTGAGTGAAAATATTATAAAAAAAGGGTAATAAAAACTATAAAATGTGAAAGAAGTCTTAAAATTGCAAAAAAAACCTGTAACAGTTTTAACCTAAAAGCAATTGCGAAAAGTGAGCATAAAGAAATTCGCAATGAACAGCTGATTTTGACATCAATGTAGCTTTATTCTGCTTTCTACTCCATTCCTCTCCGTGATGACCTTACCTGATAGTTCTAGTGGCTAGGGGGTTAGCTGCAAGTTGCTTCAGCGTCTGTGCAAGTTCATTTAAAATTACGGCGAATTCTCCCTGCAATTGCAGTATTGCTTAAAATGAAGAAGTTAGAAAACAAGGAAAATATGTAACTAATGTTGGTTCTTGTATAAAATAGCAGAAATTCCGGAAAAATTCACAAAAGCACAACAAAAACATCACTTTTATACCCCTTTCTGACATTTACTTGCATCAAGTGACAAAGTTCACTGTCTGAAATTTTCTTGGAAGAAGCGCTGCAAGTTCAAAATATAGAATATATAAATATAGAATAATTTTATCTAGGTGATATTTTAATTGATTAAGTTTTATGCCGTCATACAACTGACAAAGTACAAAACAGGATTTACACGGTCAATCATTTATATGTGTTAGTCAATATTTGTGTGTATGCGTCACACAGATTCGTTGATGGCTTGATTGACCAAAATCAAATTATTTTGATATTTTCCAATGCTTTCCAGCCACTTGATGTGTGTAAGGGCTTGAATGACCATCTTTTGGCAGTGCGTTTGTTTACGTCGTGCGGATCATTTCTGCAGAAAAGAAAGCAGTAAAAAAAAATATAAAGAGGACAAACAATTTTTAGCAGAGTTTATTGAAGTTTAATTATAATTTTTAACCCTTCTAAGAGATTTCGTTTGGTAGGTTATATCTTTTTAAAAAATTCTTTCTTCGAAGCTCTTTTCCTTTTATTTTTACGTTTTTTAATGCAACTTGCTAATGCAATTTATCTTATGCAATCGTCCGTGCCACTCTTTATTCCACGAAAAATAAAAAAGAATGAAAATTTTACGGTATGATCCACACGTACACATGATTAATGTCAAATTATTGACCGTATAAAGTCCACATAAGTCCCAGTTTATATTGTCGCGGCTTACACTCGTCAAGAATTGACGATCATGTCTTGCATTTGTGGATGAGAGACGCGGACATCAACGTGAGAGGGTAAATTTAAAAGGTAATAGCAAAGAATTGACGTCAATTCTTGATCGGTGTAAATTAGAAAATTCGACGGTAATTTTTTTTATATTCCTTTTTAAACTTGACGCTTCAGTTTACACAGATCAAAAGTTGACGATCGAGTGTTCCACACTGAATCTGAAAATAACGGGAAAACGAAAGAACAAAAGCAAATTGCAAAAAAAGGAAAATTTATATTTAAAAGAATTACTAAAAACTAAATATTAAATAAAAAAATGCCACAATTTAATTTTCCTGGAACGTAGTCAATTTTGTTCTTTCCCCTCTGTTACAATCCACTCGCCAACGAACACAAGACTTGTCCGTCAATTCTTGACAAGTGTAAACCGAAACTAAGTGTGGAAAATGGTCGCGAAATTGCTGATACATGCGATTTTCTGAATGATTTTTAATCAAGATTTTTTCTTAGTCTCCGTTTCAACGAACAGAAAATCAGTGATAGAAATCGTCACAATATCGGTAAATCTAATGGCGTTTTTATACATTTTGACTTAAAAAAATGTTTTTTTTTTTCTTCGTTATTACGCTGCAGTTACACTTTCAAGATTTTTCTTTCAAGTTGATCACACATACATACATCTTGGTAAACTCATTCGAGTTGACAGCTTGGTAAACTCATTTGAGTTGACAGCTGTGATGTAGGCTGCACGCAACTTGATAATACATTTTTTTGCTTTTTTCCCTTAAATGCTGCGTTCACAACAGACAGTAAAGAATATGTCTTAAATTCAAAAAAGTTTACTTTTACTGTCTGTGACGTAGGCGTCCAGCCAGAGGCAAGAAAGTATCAAGACATTTTATTCATTCAATTATGTCATTCTCCTTGTAGAGCTCGATAATTTTAATAATTTCTTGTCTGGAAATTCGTTTTACAATTTTATTTAATTATTTAAGCTCATGGTTAAAAATAAAGAATAATAAAAAAAATAAATGTCAATTTTGTTTTTTCCCCGTTTTTGACATAAATTCAATTTTACTGTCCGAGTTATGTCTAGCATTGTGTCCACGAAAAATTTTACACACTAGCTCAGACAGTTGCGAAAGTGAGAGTTTTAGTAAAAAAGTGAGTGTATTGCAACTGTCTTAACTTTACTGTTTAGTGCAAACGTTTGGTAAGATAAACTAGAATTTTGGCTAGTCTAGAATAATCGAAATTGGGTCCCTTTTGTAAATTGGACCGAAATTAAAACCGAGCATTTATATGCAAATTTTTTTTTATTAAAAGTAAGCAGAAAACATAACATTTCAAACATAGAAAAAAAAAATATTAATTTAATTTTTTTAAGTTTTTTTTTGCCATATCATACAAAATACGATATTTTGCGTGAGGTTTTGAAGTTTCTGCTTCAAAATAAAAAGGCCAAAACCCAATATTCGATCGGAGACCAAGTAAAACCTTTTGGCATTAAAAACTTTATTTAACGTTAACAATTAAATTAAATAAGAACATTTTTATTCTTACTTTAGACATTTTTTTGTGATTATATCATTTTTATTTAAATATATATTCCTTTTTGTGATTTTTAACTTTTATAAAACATGAATATAAAAAATATTTATTTTTATAAAAATGTATTGCGTTACTAAGATATTTTCGCATGATTGAATATTGAGTTTTTACATAGTCGTGTTTGCACAAAGTCGGCTTGATTTGATAAATATGAGTCAGTTAATTGAAATAATTAAACGAATGTCTATTTAAGAATTTCAATTTTAGAAATTTTTTATTAAAAAACAAAAATAAACGCTTAAATCTCTACATGAACGTTTATCGAATGAGAAGTTTTAAAACTATCAACTCTAAAATAAAATGCAGCAAGCTTTTCTTTCATAAGTGTCAAGTATTTTACGTTTCCTGTTGTATTGTAGCTTACTCACAAATGTAAATAAAGAAGTGAGACATTTATCTATTGGATCATAACTTTTGGAAATTGCTTCATCGTGAAAAATATATTTTGTACCAACTGCCTTATTTAGATGCCAAGCCATTAAAATCCATCCTATAATAGAGATTAATATGCGCTTCAAATTATAATTCTGTTCTTTTCAATAGACTGAACCTACCAAGAAGCTGTCCCTTCTTTCGTCTTGATCACATTGAAGCAATTCCTGCTCCATGATTATCTTGGCTATTTTCATTTTTGCAACTGCCTGATTTTTTTTGGCAAAATTTTTTAAAGTCTTAGCGTAGCCCAGAAACAAAAGCTCAGTTGCGTCGAATGATGAATTCCAGGGAATAGTAATAGGCGTTGCGCTCGCGTCGCTCTCCAGAGTTGAATTTATGACACGTGTTTTTTTTGGAGTTGGTCCATTCATTGTTATTTCACTTGAAACTTCCCGTTTATGTGCTGGCTCAGGTAATTCATGTTCTGGCTCATGTTCTTTATGTTCTGGCTTATAGACTTTATGTTTTGGCTTATGCAATTTAGGTATTGGCGTTTGTACTCGTTTATAATTTGGTTTTTCATCATCTTCATCTGACGTTGGAGTATTCGATCTTGATTCAAAAGACGAAACGTTGTGTTTTGTTTTAAGCAAAGTTTTCTCATCTGCGTCGTCGGTTGTTTCGTTGCACTGATCAGCAGTAGTATTTTTATCATTTGGAAATTTCAGATAAGGATGCAAGAATTCCATTTCTTTCGCCCACTGCCATTTCTTGGTTTTGTCTTTCAGACTTTTATGGTAGCCCTCACGGAGATAGGCCCATTTCTTTTTAAGAACTTCAACTAAAATAGAGACAAGTTTGATATAATTACTACGAACTGTAAATTGTTGTGAACACATTTAAGCGGGAAAAATATTTATTACGATTAAGTAAAGTTCAGATATACAATGCACGCGTCAATTGATGTTTAGCCAATGACAGTAGTCTGTCAATGGCTTAGTTCCGTATTATTGGATTCACTTACCAGGTTGTCCAAGATCCAAAGCAATTTCCTCCCAATTCTCTTTTTTCTTTTTTACAGAATTTGGAGTCTTCCTATTATCATATAAAATTGGATGCTGTTTTATACACCTAATTATTTCATCCATTTTTGCTTTATTTCCAGCTATTTCAGCGCTTGTAAATACTTCAATTCAGTCAAACACTGCGGCCAACCTTATAGCATGAAAACTATTGTGAACTTTTGATTGTTTTGGTCAGAACTGCCAGATGGCGTGTTTTTACCGTTTTTCTGAATTTTTCGACTAAAAGTATTGGCCATGGTTTAAGAACCAGGCACAAGGTTGATTAACATATTTTGTCACTTTAGAGAAAATACTCTTTATCGCCTGTGTTGCTGTCAATGTAGCTGTTAGCTGAAAGTTCTGTAATTCAGGTATTTTTTTTTAATTTCCTTTCATTCATTCGGACAGTTCGACCAGGTAGATTGATATTGTCCAGGGGGTTAATTCCTGTTCTGCGTTATCGTCATGTGAAATATGTTTTCACCTTTACACGGAAAATGCGATTCCCGTTGTGTGCTAAAAGGGCAACAGCTGTTAATTTTTCGCTGAAATGGAAAGAAAGTTAACGCCGGTAGCAAACGCACGTTATGGACAGAAAATGACTTTAAATTAAAAACAAATAATGTAAATAGAAAAACAGCTTAGGGAAAAAGGACAAGCGGTACGCAGAAACAGTATCTTATCAACTATTTAGATTAAAATGTTGATATTGCCAATAACAAGTAAATACTATTTGCTTTACTACTTTTGGCTGTTTTATGCTGTCGCAAAACTTATCTTGTTCATATTTATTTATTTTCAATATCTTCTGCGCAAATGAAATGAAATTAATGATGAAGTCATTTTTGCTAAAGTTTCCTTCTTTCTTATACATTGTTTACATTTTTTCATAAAAGCTTTGTTTAATAGGCGTTCAGCAACTCTTATAAGCTATTCAGCAACTACTTTCCATTAGACGAACAAGAATCGCGTTTTTGTGCGTAGTGAAGTGAAAAAGTGAAGACGTCAAATGAAAACGATTGTGAAAAGTTTTTTTTCACTTTAACGCAAAACGGGAATTGACCCCCTGGTAGACTCATTAGATTTGAGTTCCGAGAAATAGATATTCATGTACTGTCGAACTTGGAGTTAAAACTAACACCTGTTGAATTTTGTGCGACAAAATAATTTGTTGGAGTTTTCTTGTCGGATAAAACAAATAATATAAATCTAAAATAAACAGAATTATTGCACACACGTTGCATAAGGCACTGCAAAAGGCATCAGTCGCGACCTCTTTGCAAAAAGATCATCGGGAGCATTGATGAAATCTGTTATGAAAAGTGATTTTCACACATTGGCCGTTAGCTCAACACCAAAACACTCAATCCACCGACGTCTTTTGCCTTCATTACTTGGAACCCGGAAAACTTTTGTTTTTTCTGCAAGACTTGCGACTTAAAGCACAACTTTTCGGCATGTTTTCTTCAATTTATTAAAATGACATATCAATATTTTAGGCATAATTTTACTAAACCTTTTAGTGCAATAAAATTTTTCGATCTCGAATGGCTTAAAAGATTAAAATCGTGAAAGTTTAAAATTCAGTGCAAATTTTTGAATGCAAGCTAATTTTGCAAAATTTCTTTATTATTAAATTTACAAGGGAAACACTGTTTAAAATGATCGTGAAAAATATAACAGCCTTAACCCTGTTCACGTTGATTTCTTTAATGAAATTTATTTTTTTAATTTGTTTTATGTATTTTAAAAAAATAGTCTATTTTCAAAAGTATTTTTTTTTAAAATAATCACAATCTCTTTTTCCAACCATGCAATAATTTGCTTTGCATAACTACTCTAAAAAAGTTTTTGTAATACTAGTTAAAAGTTAGTTTAAATAATTTGTTTCAATACTTTTGCAATACAAGTTAAAAGCTGTTAATTTTACAAAATCAAGGCAAATTATAGCTATAACTAAAATTTACAAAAACTTTTAACTTGATTCGTGCTTTGACCAATCCAAAAAAGCCAACATAAAGTTTTATCGAACGCATTACATGAAATCCATCGTAAGCCAGCTGATTAGACCACATCAGAGTGGCTTCAGATCTGGAAAATAAACTATCAAATTGAGTAGAAGAACCTGACTGAATAAAAATTTGAACAATTTCTCCAAAACGAAAATTGTCAACGTATCAAGCCCACGAAAAACTGTTCTTAATCATTATAGAGAGCTACATGCCATCTCTCATTAAGAATACTATTCCTCTCAGCGATTTAAATAAAAATCATCCGTTCCGATTTTTCGCACTTACTTTTTCGCTCATATCAACAATGAGGGAAACAGCAAGCAGGAATCGCTAGGCCAAAATCGAAAAGTGGCAAGCTTAGTAAATGGATTTTGTTCCAGTTTATCACAGAAGAGAAATAAAAACGTATCTCAAAAATAATTCTTGAAAATAAAATATCTTTATAAAAATTTTTGTTTTGAAGACATTCACGTTTTTTGTAAAATTACCCATTTTAGTTTGCCGTGTCAAAAAATGGTAAGCTTTCAATTTTTCTCCCACTGCTTTAAAAAGTATTGAAAAAAATAAAGTTCCATTCCACAATAAAAGTAAAATATTATAGGGTCCATACACAGGCGAACTTGGTTGGTTTGCCCGTTTGTGGTGCTGTTGGCTGACCAATTTGAAGGTTTGTCAGTTTACGAAGACAAAATCAAAAATTTTTGATTCACGCAAACAAACCATTAAGTTGCACAACAAGTCATGCAGTTAGTAGCGTTGTTCACGCACCAATTTACTGTTTTGATTTTTGGGCAGTTAAAATTGATTTTTTGTGCACATTTTTAGAGAAATTAGGTCATGTTTCGAATTATTATTCCGTAGTGTGTGGCAAAAATAAAACACGGTACGCGTGCATGTTGTAGGATATGTATGCCTGTGTATGGGTCCTGTTACTAGTACTTTGTAACCAAAAAAATAGTAGGTTCCAATGCATCTCTGCTTTGTTCTTCTTTCAACTTTTAAAATTCACAATAGTTCAGATTTAATTTTGAGTAGACAGCTGATTTTGACATATTTTTTATTGTTTATAATACTTGAAACCAGTTTATTTATATTTTTCTCTGGTAATAAAATGTTTAAAATTTAAACTCATACATTCCAAGGCAAACATAATTAAGTAGAACATTAAAATGAGTGCTGTGCTCAAGTATCGCTACAGCTTATTGGCTGGTGCGTGTGCAGCAGGTGGTAGTTTCTTTGGTAAGATGCCTGGGTTTTTAAGCTCACTGCAATTTCTGCAGCCAGAAATTCAGGACATTAATGCAACATTAGGTGAGCTTCAGCAATTGACATAATGAACAAAATTGTATCATTTAAACCATTCCAATTCTTTGACAGAATTCATTATACTGCGTTTGCTTCCACTTGCTTTGATGGTGCTGTGCAATGTTCTTAATTGGCGCTATTTTCTGCGTGCACTTCAAGCAGCCGAACAAACTTTGACGGCGACAGTATTAACGGCTGCTTCTAATTATATGATATCGGTATGCTTCTCAATCATATCACTACTATGCGTTTCATTATCCTTTAAAAAAAACATCTGCCACAGTTCATTTTAGGTACACTCTTCTATGGTGAACCTATATCGACGCTTACGGTGCTCGGCTCGACATTGATAGTTGTGGGTCTTTGGTTTCTATGCGCTGCTCAAGTGAAAAAACAAGATGTTTATAAATTCAAGAAGACTTAAAACTGCCTTTATTATTTTCTGTTTTTTTTTTTGTTTGAATGAAATGCGATCGATAATTAAATTAATTTTCTTCAAAGAAATAAGTTTGTTTATATTAACGACGACGTTTCTGTTGTATTTGCTGTTATTTGTTGGTTTGGTATTTGTTGCCGGTTCTAACTGTAACATTTTATTTCATTATATTTTTTTATTTATTTAAGTGCTGTAGCTCTGTTGTGTATTTAGTAAGATTGTGTGTCAATGTTGTTTACTGTTTGTTGTTGCTGCTGCAATTGTGTATATTTGAGTGTTTGTTGTTGGGTTTGTTTTCTTAAATGAAAAATGATTATACATTATATTCAAAGATACTTAAAGTTTAAATGATTATTATTAGTATTTTATATATAACATAATTTGTTTTATTATTATAATAAAGTAATTTATATTAATTAATAATTAGGCATAAATACTTTTTTATTTTTTCCTTCTTTGCAATTTTTTTATATATATATTATTATTATATTCTTTCTTTCTTTAATTTTCAATTTCAATCCGTGATTCCGTTTTTGTTTTATTTTAATATTTTTATACTTTGCTCATCTTGCCTTTACCGCGTTTATAACATGGCAAGTTTAGCAAGTTTTTTTTTCTTTTTTGAATAAGGGGTAGGAGGGTAGGAAATTGAAAATATTAAAACATAAATATTTCCTTGTGAAATGAAATTAAGTTTTTTTTTCTTTAAATATAAATTTGTTTTTTTTCAATAGTGTGATTCAAGTCAACATTTTTGTGGATTTTTTTTTACTTCTTTTGTTGTTTTGTTTTGTATGTTGGTTTGCCTTCTGCTTCTTCTTCTTAGCACTTCTGTTTCATTGTTTCTGTTTGTAGTATTTATATTTCTAAGTTGTATCTGGTTGTTTCTGGGGCATCGTGGCCTTCTATACCACATCCTGTTGCTGTCGTGTCGACTGTCTGGGATTCATGTAGGAGTTTGCGGAAGCAGTGCCGCCACCGCGCCCTATCGAACGCGGGGGTACATTGCGTGGGTTATTTGAATTGTTGCCGCCGCCACCACCGCGTGGACCACGATAACTGCTGCCACCACCACCACCGGCATCATAACGCGAACCGTTTCCGCCATCCTTGGTGTTGGAGTAGACGTTACCACCGCCATTTTGATAATACGATGAGTTGTCATTATTACGGAAATACATGCCGCCGCCACCACTGTTGCGTCCCCCGCCATTTTGTTGTGCTGCAGAGTTGGTGTAGTTGCTGCTGCGTCCGCGATAACCACCACCTCCACCGGTGTTGCCGCCACCAGCGCCTGCGGAGGGTACGCCGCGCATACCGCCGCCGCTTGAACGTCCTCGATCGTCACGGTTTCGATCATTATCACGACGATCGTCACGTCGCTGATAGCTGCTCGGACCGCGTCCGCCACGTCCATAGCCACCACTCTCGTTTTGATGACTGGACGCTGACGAAGCATTGTTCCAGTGATTTGTGTCGTGACTCTGCTGCTGCTGCAAATTGTCACCGTAAGCTCCAGAGCCGCCGCTATTTGAGGAAGACCACTCGTTCTTCTTCAGAGGTGGTGGTGTGCTTATCGCATTCATTTCAGTGCTCCACTTGTTAGTG
The DNA here is from genome assembly GCA_914767935.1 of Coremacera marginata. Lineage (NCBI taxonomy): Eukaryota > Metazoa > Arthropoda > Insecta > Diptera > Sciomyzidae > Coremacera > Coremacera marginata. Next base: position 145,746,540 of record OU612047.1, read on the forward strand.
GGTTCAATAGGGACAGTTGGTGACTTAATGCTGCCTACCGAGCTGCTGCTGCCTATGCCCGTGTTGCTCTGATTCTGACGTGTGGCTGCGGCTTTAATGGTGGCCGATTCCCATTCATTGACTGTTGGCGGTTCATTGTTTATGAACTGTGGCGGAGTGGCTTCTTCGATTTTCTTCTTGCCACTACCACCACCTCCGTTAAGTTCTTCAATTGATGTGGCACTGGGTTTCAAGGCTGTAGCAGCGCTCATTTGCTGATGCATCTGCTGCTCGTAGGTCAATGTTGAAGCATTCGGATTTTCAAAGGAAAATGTAGAGCTTTCAGCGGTTTGTAGAGCAGTTGTCACAACATTGGGCTGATTGTGTGTTGGTGTCTGATGTTGTTGTTGCATGCGTGCCTGCGGTGGCATGCGTGCCATGATCATCATTGGTGGCTGCTGCTGTTGTTGTTGCTGCGGAGGTTCAGTATTTATGACCAGCTGCTGTTGCTGGTTGACCATTGATGAGGCATCCTGTGGCTGCATCAATTGTTGCTGTTGTTGTGTGGCCTGATGCAATACTGTAACGGGAGAGAAGAGCTGCTGCTGATGTTTCTCTAGTTGCTGTTGCGGCGGCTGGAACATGGCATTCGGATTGATGTTGACTGCTGCCGGATTGTTCTGCACTGGTATGGGAGGGAATGATTGGTTTGTGAATGTTTGGGTTTGTATCGGCTGTTGAGTTGGTGGCTGTTGTTGTTGTTGCTGCTGCATATTGTTGACCAGCATAGTTTGCTGTTGTTGCTGCTGTTGTTGAGTCTGGTTTAGGGCAGCCACCATTTGTGGTGCTTGTTGCTGCTGGTGTTGTTGTGGTGCTTGTTGTTGCTGGTGTTGTTGGGATTCCTGCTTCTGCAGTTCTTGTTGCTGCATTTGTTGAACGTGTTGCTGCTGTTGTTGCTGCTGCTGTTGCTGTTCAACGCGATTCAGCATGTTTGGCTGTTGCTGTGCACTGGGCTGTTGTTGTTGTTGTTGTTGCTGCTGCGGCGGTGCTGGCTGCATGTGCATTATATGCTGCTGTGGATCAAAAACAACGGCGGCGCTGATATCTGGTGAATCCAATTCACTGTCCTGCAGGAAATAGAAACTACCGCCGCCAATGACCTCGGCTAAGGGACGCATTTGTTGCAGAAACTGATGCTGCTTAAAATAGCTCTGTTCCACAGCACGCACCGTGGTGGCCGGAAAATGTGCACCTTGTGGCGGCGGTGGTCCTGCATGTATGGCTGTTTGAGCTGGTACCATGCCAGGCTGTTGCTGCGGACCACCTGCCGGGCTGCTGGTCATCAACTGACGCGCTTGTGGTGGCACCATTTGTGGTGGTGGCGCTTGCTGTACATTGATAATGCTGCCCGGCGGCACCTGCTGCATCTGCTGCGGTGGTGGTGGTGCTTGCTGCTGCAACTGTTGTGGTGGTGCAGCGGTAAACATAGCCACTTGCACTGGCGTAGTGGCGCCCGAGGGTGGTGGTGCCTGCAGCACAGCTGGTGTGAACACAGCTGCAGCTGTTGGTGCTTGCATTGGTTGTGGCATGACTGTCAAGGGTACGCTTGAGTGCTGCTGCTGTTGTGGTGGTTGTTGGTGATGAAGTTGTTGCTGCTGTTGATGTTGCGACTGCTGCAACTGTGGTGGCTGCATATCTAGTTGCTCGGCTGCTGCCTGTTGATGCAACATGCTGTTACTGTTGTTATCCATACCAGCCTGCAATTGTTGTGGTTGTTGTTCTGGTTGTTGCTGGGTCTGCATGCCTTCGTCTGCAATGCTTAGCTTGTCAATGTTATCCTCTACTGAATTATCATCTACAATTCCATCATCGGCATCACCAGCATTCGATAATACCTCTTCTTCCTCCTCCTCGTCCTCTAAGCCTTCAGCTTCCTCCTCCTCCGGTACGGCTAGATAGATTTTGTCAAGATAGCCGCATTCTTGAATTTGCGTAAAAATGCGTCGCAAGTTCTCAAAAGTTGTTTCGCCATACTGCTTCGGACGTCCATCGATGGTCATAGATAAATATTCGGCCGCCTTTTGAGCAGCAGTTACAAATGCAATATCATCGTTTGACTCCGGACGACGTGTTTGAATATCAATACAGCTGAAAACGTTGAGATCGAGAATAATAAAATAATCAGAAGAGAAAGTAATTTAAAACTCACAATTTCTCTATGGCGTCCAAGTCGGGAACTTCCAATTTTATGGCACCATTTTCGCCATTAATAAAATCAGCTCGCACAGTTTCATCGGAGAAACAAGAGAGTATATTCTGTATGATGATCACTTCACGTATCTTGGCAGTTTCGGCTTGAGTCTTGATTATCATGTCCTACAGTTAAACGAAACGAATAGAGAAAAATTCATATGGACAATATAATTAAGGGTGATTTACCTTGCGTGCTTGTTTCTTTTGCTCCTTTTCGTTGTCCTTAGAGAACTGCATCATTTGCTTTGAAAGATCACGTGCGAATTCCAAGGTTTGCATAACGGCATCGTACTTAGCAACTGCAGCTTTTTGATCAGCACTCAACTCTTTACCAGTTGCTTGAATAGCTCGATAAGACTCCAATTTAGTCTGGAAAAAAAAGAGGATTTAAGGAAATTATTAAAGAAAAAAAAAGTAGGCAGTGGCAAAACTGAGTTTTTTTTAACTCTTTTCATCAATTTATGCGTTATTGAATGTATGAACTGATATTTTTTAATGTTTATATATAAGTGTAACACAATTTCTTTGGTTGGGTATGGTAATTAGCTCTGTAATCGGTTGGTAATCGCTTTGGTAATGGGAAATCACTTCGGTAATCGGTTGGTAATCGCTTTGGTAATTGGTTGATAATCACTTCGGTAATCGGTTGGTAATTAGTCCGGTAATCGCTTCGATAATTGGTTCGATAATCACTTCGGTAATCGCTTCGGTAATCGCTTCGATAATTGGCAATTGTTGGGTAATTGGTTGTTAACCGCTTCGGTAATTGGTTCGGTAATAGGTTTGTAGTAGCTTCGGTAATCGGTTGGTAATCGCTTCGGTAATTGGTTCAGTAATCGGTTGGTAATGGCCTCGGTAATAAAAAAAAGCTCACCAAACATGTTTGCCTAGCATAATCACGGCATAAGTAATGCTGTACAATGCAACAGAAATGAGCTGTTCAAAAGCGTGATGATATCGCTAACAGCGTGACGATGTCATGAATCTATAGTTATGCTCTCTACCCACGTCTAAAGAAGTTTTCACTTCATAAAAATTTGTGTAATTAAATTTGTGTAATTAAAACGATGCGTTTTAATTAACAGCTTAACGTAACATCAGCAATATTGTAAGAAAAAACGGAAACGTGCGACGATTAGTTTTATCATAGTTTTGTTCACGATATGCTATACTTAGTTTTCAGTTTGGTGAGCATGTACGCAACATTTTGGTTGGCTGTTTCTGTTTAAAACCGGTTTTCTGTCGTTGACATAATGTTCTACCGTGAACATAATTTATCGATTACCTGGAAGTGTTTGAATAAAAGAGAAGCTCTCTCAAATTCCAGTTTTACCCGCGAAAACAACAAAATATTTTATCTGTGTTGTTCGTGTAGCAAGCGCCATTCTATTCTGATGCCAATCAACAGGCACGTATACAAACTCGATAGTAATACGCGTGATTCTGTTTTTCGTATTAACCCATTTTGACCCAATGACTCATTATACTTACTTTCCTACTTCAGTTTCTTTACATGGAATTTGATCACTTTTTTTTTTAAGAATTAAGTTTCAATGTAGTACTTTCTAAATGAACTATTGTTAAAAAGTTTTCAATTAAGTCGTTAGGGGCTGAGAAAAATAGTGGTTTTTAGACTTTTTTTGGATGTTTGAGAAAATTTTTTAGAAAAACATATAAAGCAAATGTAATGACGACAAAATACTAAAAAAACTCTTAATTTTTCGATACAATAACTGATTTAGTGTTTATTGCAAATTTTGCGCATATTAAATATGCAGAAAGTTGAGTGGTCGGAAATCCGACCACCAGCGGAAAGGATGATCAAAAGTATGATTTTTTTTCAAAAATCATGCAAAATATTAAAATTCATTCAGTCAAGCGTTTTTTACATAGCTATGCAATTAGAAATAAATATAAGGTAAAATTTTAGGCAAAATAAGCAAAATACGAGGGGTGCCTTTTATATTTCGGGATTAGAGAACAAAAACAAATATTAATCATCGAAAATCACTTTATTGTTTTTCAAAATATTCTCCATTAAGATCTATACACTTTTGCATGCGTTTGAACCAATTGTCGAAGCACTTTTGCCACTCTGATTGAGGTATCTCCAAAACATGCATTCTGAATGCCGCAACCGCTTCTTCGGGCGTCGAAAATCGTTGTCCACGCAGTTTATTCTTCACGGTTGGGAATAAAAAGAAGTCATTCGGTGCCAAGTCAGGACTATACGGCGGGTGACCCATCAAATCGATGTTTTGGGTGCTAAAAAATGCAGTTGTTTGAGCCGATGTGTGAGAGCTCGCATTGTCGTGGTGAAGAGTGATCCGTCTTCGGCGGTTGGTTTTCCTGATTTCTTGGAAGACAACTGGCAAACAAATGGTTGTGTACCACTCAGAGTTGACTGTTCTGCGTTGTTCTAGTGGTACGGTTGCGACATGTCCATATTTTCCGAAAAAACAGGCGACCATTTGCTTGGAAGTGCTTCGTGCGCGAACAACTTTTGTTGGATTTGGCTCATCTTGAAACACCCATACAGTCGACTGCTGTTTACTTTCGGGCTCATACGCGTAAATCCACAATTCATCACCTGTCACGATGTCATAGACGTGTTTCGAAGCACCGCGATCGTATTTTTTGAGCATTTCCTTCGACCAATCGACACGAGCCTTTTTTTGAGCGATTGACAAATTGTGTGGGATCCAACGCGAACAAATTTTTTTGACAGTCAAATGTTTATGCAATATTGAATGTATGCTGGTCCCACTTATGCCTAAGGTTGCCTCAATCTCACGATAGGTAACATGACGATCTTGCAATATCAGTTCGCGCACAGCATCAATGGTTTTCGGAACAACAGCTGATTTCGGACGACCTTCACGAAATTCGTCTTGGAGTGAACTACGACCACGATTGAATTCACCATACCATCGATAAACACTGGTCCTTGATGGAGCTTCATCGCCAAAAATTGAATTAAGTTCATCCATGCACTGTTGCTGTGTTAATTCACGTCGAAAGTTGTAAAAAATAATCGCACGAAAATGTTCACGATTTATTTCCATTTTTAGACCGAGATGAATCTTTTAAATTACTATAAATAACACAAATAGCGCTCGTATGTCAAAACGTTCTGAGTACGTATAAGCCAACAAATGTCAAACTTTGCGATAGAGCTTTCAGTTTACAGATTGCAACACCAGGGTTGCCAAATCCCGAAATATAAAAGGCACCCTACGTATTAAATATTCAAGTAATTTCATCGTTGGCTGGTATGGCCAACGTATTAAAAAATTATATATATATATACACATCCTTGATGATTTTATGTTTTTTTCAATAACCTATTCTTCTTCTTCAAACGGAACCTCTACTAACTCCAGAGTTCGTAAATACTTATCATTGAGGAGTAAAATATCCCTTACTCACCTCAATACAACTCAACTAAGTGCATTTAATTTTGATTCTTTCATTGGAAATGAAAAACAGACGAGCGATCATTCGTTAATCTCCGAATGAGCGAGCGAATCGTTTATTTGCATTTATCTTTCGTTGCTGTTCACAGCATGCGCTTTTGCAGAGCATAAGCCGATACGTTATATGAGTTGGTTTTTTTTTTTTCTCCTCACTCAGATTATTTGAAAATGATGCACTCTTTTCAATGATAGTTATATACAGTGAGAACTGAGCGAGTTTGATTTTGGTGTCATAATTTTTTATCATTCGTTTCTATTGAAGTTTGTTTGTTTTCTGTTTTTCTACTAATTCGGTGCTGGGGTCAACACTACGTAAAAATAGGTTGCTGAATACGAATCTGAACGCAAATAAGGGGGTCTATTTGCCGCCATTACCAATATTTGTAAGGGGGTCAAAACATATGTTCGACTTACAATGTCTCCCCTAAAATGTGCAAAATGGGGGATGATATACCCCTCCATTTCTGCGTCTCAGAAATGCTTCCCCTATTTTGCTTCCCCTTCGAGATATGGCACTTTTCCATTTTTTCGATTTTATGTTGTTGCATATATCGAAGATGAAGCAAAATATGTAAAAGCTAACCATTTTTTGGGGGTTACTATAGGAGGAAGCATTTTTGAGACACACAAAGAGGGGACATATCTGCCGCCATCAAAACATGTGTTTGACTTACAGTGGACAGTTAAACACGTGCTTCAATGACCCCTAAAAATGTGCAAAATGGGGGCTGATATACCCTTCTATTTGTGCGTCTCAGAAATGCTTCTCCCTTAGAAAGCCACTTTTTTCGAGGATTTTTCGATTTTGTGTTGTTTCATATCTAGAAGGGGAAGCAAAATAGGTAAAGTCTAACCATTTTTTGGGGGACTACAATAGGAGGAAGCATTTTTGAAACACACAGATAGGAGGTCTATCTGCCCCCATTTGCAATATTTTTAAGGGGGAACCAAAACATATGTTTGACTTACAATTTGACTTACAGTGGACAGTTAAACACGTGTTTCGACGTCCGCCTAAAAATGTGGAAAATGGGGGTAATATAAGAAACCCACCAAAAATGGTTAATTTTTACCTATATTGCTTCTTAATAAGCAATCGATGAATTCAAATGATTTCCAGCTCATATAAAGAGCGATTTTTTCTTCCATCGTAAAAATCGAAGACACGAAAAAAGTTGTTGTAAACAAAACACTGTCACTTTACCAAATGTCAACGAGAGACGCTGATATTTGGCAGCCTTGTCACACATGTGGAAACATTTTAAAAAAATTTTCGAATCGGACAGTTAAGTCTGGTTCACAGTGTGGATGAACCTTTCTTTTTGAACAAGGTGGTATAACACTACATTTTTAATTATATAAACTTAGCGCCTTAGCAATTTGTAAACAATTATTTGACATTTAATTTTATAACTTCTTTCTGCATTTTTTAAGCAATTATCGATATTTACACGGTTACAAACCTTTTTTGAGGAGGTTATGATACATATGGGTACCAATCAGAGTACTTTTTCACCGATACTTCTCGGTATGTATTGAGTATGTATGAGTATGTACTCGTATCGTTTCATCCCTAGGGCTAACTTGTTTCTTGTATCACGTCTTGAAGTTGTCGTTTATCTGTCACTTCATTGGTTCTGTTGCACAGGATGCAATAATTTAATATGGAGAAAATGTGGGGATGATAAAAAAAAATAAAACCTGCAATCAAAACTGGACGTTTCTTATGTGTTTCATTCAGTTTGACATATTTCCGGCACTCCTTATAGTCTTTTTGCACTAATTACAATTCGCGTTGTTTTGGCTGCGTTTCTCAAAAATATTCCGAACCACACTTTTTAGAGTCATTTTCATTTTTTGGTCAAACTTCTTTTTATTATTTGCACAATTGAAAAACTGAAACGGCGGTTTAATGTACTAGAGATGCCAGTTTTTAAAAAACATCGATGCATTACCGAGTAATATAAGAATTCTTCAACAAATGTGTTCAACTTCCTTTTTTCTTTCCTATCACGAGTGAAAAGTTTCCTATTGACACACACTCTAAATCATTTTTAACTCATTCAAGGACGTTGTTTTTTTTTAATGTTTGTGAATTTTTCTTTGCCTGACTTTGAGCTTTTTTTAGAGCTTGGGTTTTATGTGACCTGCATATTGCTTAATTCTAGTACATAGGTAGTTCAGTGTAATCTTGATCAAAATTCGCTTTAAACTTAATGCTAATGTTTGGATACTTCGGATCAGTTTTTGTTCGACCAAGTCTAATACTCGAAAATCGATTATAGTTGGTATCTTTATAGTTTTTTTTTTAAACTATAATATAATGCATCAAACTACTTTTTAATAATTTTGTGAAATGTGAAAAATCCGAACAATTCTTATACTGATTTAAGGGAATAGATCTACCATATATCACATCATTTTTTCTATCCAGAATTTAGGTAAAAGTAGTGTAAAAATCGGTGTTCCGTTTATCTTAACCCTAGAAAGATAATCTGCATAAGATTTATGCATGCGTTTTCCCGAAAGTATGGTGTATTTATAGACGAGGTTTGAATTTTTTTTTTTTTTTTAATTTAAATAAACATAAATACTTAAATTGTGGAATTTATTATTTCACCAAAATGTAAATTTATAAAAATGTTAGGTTTATTCAAATCAATCAATTTTACGCAAGATTATCTTTAACGTACATCACAATATGATTATCTTTCTAGGGTTAAGGAAGTCAAAAGAACTCGTCATAGAACATGGAAAAAAGTGTCTTCATTTCAAAAACTATTAAAAAGAAGCATACAAAAAATCTATTTTTTGATGCAATTTAAGGCTCTTGAAAAATATTTCACAAAAAATTTGGTTGCACGGACCATGCAAGACGTACCTACCAATGTATTTCTGTGGCAAGGTTTTGTTTATAATTCTGAAATATTTTTAGAAAATTCCATGTGCAAGCAGAGCTAAAATATTCAAGTCATAAAAAAAATATATATAAATAAATTCTGTCAGCACTTTTACATTTGGAATTGTTTATTGTTTTATTACGAATGGTTGGCTGAATGCATAGCGTGCAACAAACACACAAACAAAAGAGAACGTACAACAAGAACAGTGCAGGGAGGCCAAATTGAAAAGATAAAAAAAGAAATAGAACGAATCAAAAGAAAAATGAGATAAACGACCGAATAAATGCGTTCCACAAACGAATGGGGGGAAAAGAGCACATGTAAATATGGCGTCCCGAAATTGGCGAACAAGAAAACGCAAGAGACAGACACGAAAAAGAGAAATAGAAGAAAATGGAACGTCGCAGGCGATGTAAAAAAAAGGAAAGAATGTAGCTACGCAAAAATGAGACTTTCAATGATAAAACATCCTGTTTTCAGGGCAATTTAAAAGTAGGAATGAGTCTTGTTTCGACAACAAAATGCGTCTTAATTTAGCAGCAGTTAGAATTTAAGGAATTTCTTCAAGAGCTCGCCAAAGCCGGGCGCCATTGGATTAGGGATGATTGGGGGCGGTTGATAATTTTATTTTTGTCATATCTGGCAAAGAAATCCCTTTATGTGAATGCAATTCTTTCAACTCAATAGTCGATAGCTCATACATGATTCACTGAATTTTGCGTCAGCACATGTCACACAGATTGTTTCAAAGTGAGGGCACTTTGTGCTGTTTAAGCAGGGCGTTTCAACCTGCTTATACCTTACACATAATTTCTGGCCACTTACCTTGCGTTTTTCCAGATTGCGTATTTTATGCTCAATAGTTATCAGCGCTTGTTTCATCGGATTGTTGGCATCATTGGCATTGGTCACAACGGCAGCGCTGCTCTTTTCTTTACCGCTAATGGTGGAACTGCTAACACTATTGTTGTTGTTAAGATTAGCGTTCTCAATGCTGCTAGTGCTGTTCTTAGCTGATGTTGTTGTTGCAGTCGCTTGGGTATCTAGAGCTGGAGCCGCATCTGTCTGTCCAGGCGGCAATGGCTGCTGAACGCAGCCACCTCCGCCGCCGACGACACCACCAACGCATCCGCCATTGGAGCCTACGGAGGCTTGTTTTTCCAATTTAATGTTGTTATTCGAAGCAGAAGGCATCCTCCACGGATTAAAACTGAAACAGGAATGAAGAGCAGCAAACGAAATCACGTATTCGCTTCTTTTTTTCTTTTCGATCTTTTTTTTTTCTTCTTCTGTCTTGCAATTTTTGAAGTTCTTGACGTCGTTTGTTCGTCGTCGACAAGCAGCGAGCGCACTGATTATATGTGGAACACAAGTTGGAAAAAAACTAAACGCGGCCGAAATGCGTGTGTGCAAAGGAGTTGAGTAGTGTTGCTAAAATACTACGCTATTGCTTTTTCGCACATGGTTTTAGGGCAAGAACTGAGATTTTGCGTTTTTGTCGAGACAAGAATTTCTTTTTAGGGCTCGTTATTTTGCGCGATAACGAGTAATTTGTGGATTGTGCGTTGAATTTCTTGTATGAAGTTAGCTACACTTGATGTGACGAGTGATGAAAGAGCTGTGTTTAAGTTGAGCTGTGTTTATGTTAAGCTGTGTTCGGCGGTCAATAAACACTGACACTTAACCCTCTAGAGCTGACGTCGCAGTCTCACAGACACCGAAAATCAAAACTTCGTGCGTACAAACGTAAAATTCGATGCAAAATTCGAAAATCTCTTAAAAAAAATTTATTTTATATCAAATTTTTTTCTTTTGTTAGCCTAAAATGTATTTGCTGTTATATGGAATAAGGTCAAGAAAGTTACAGTCAGAAATGTATCATAGGAAATCATTGAAAAAGTGAGGTCTGCTAGACCCCACGTCATTTATATTGTTAAATTTGGAGCATGTCAGCTGCAGAGGGTTAAATAAAAAAAATTACTATTAAACGTTGTTAAATGAACTCAAATGTTATATTTTTGGAGTGAAATAAGTTTTTTAGATGTATACGTGTATTTTTTTATCAATAAAGGATTGATAATAGCCTGTTAGTATAACTAAAAACCCAGTAGAAAACTGTAAATTGCACACAAATTGATTTTAAGCGTTTTAAGCTATTATGATTATTATACATGCAGTTTTCTGGCGTATGCGTGTATTTTAATTATAAATGTGCAAAAAAAAAACACGTAGGTTAAATAAACGACCCATCAGGAATCTAGACTAAGGCATTGCAATAGAATCAAAGCAGGAAAAACATGTATTTGGAGAATTCCCGTACATAAAGAAAAAAAATTCCGAACATACAAATTTAGACATGTTAATTCAGGGGATCAATAAACACATTTTAGTTTGATTTTATATATATATTCAGATGGTTGCGTTAAAATAAGGGACTGTTCATAAATTACGTAAAACTTTTAGGCGGAGGGGGTTCGAACATTTGTGATGAAATGTGACATGGGGGAGAGGAGAAGGGAGGTCGGTCGTGCGTTACGTCACAAAATTTTTAAAATTCAGTTTTAAAAATTTTAAATTTTGCTAAAATTTGATTTTATTGCATATATGTAAAACGCACCTAATAAAACGAACAGATCACAAACCGAAAAAGACAACTAAAACTATGTGTAAGCCGAGCAAAGGTGTAAAAGGCATTTGCGGCTAGAGACCTTGTGACGAAGTGCGACATAGAGGGGGAAGAGGGAAAATGGCCAAAAACATTTTGAGTAATTTATGTTCAGCATCTAATTGTAGTTTTAAAAAGTTCCATACAAAATCTTTATTTAATATTGATGAAATATTAATAAAATGTTCCGGAAAATTACATCAGTTATGATTCTTGACTGAAAAATTGTGGAATTATTAAAAATTGTTGCATTTCCTTGGTAAACAGTTTCAAATTTATTCATATACTCTTAACTTGTTCCTACATTTTTAACGATTTCATTCAAAATTACATTAAAAAATGTGATTACTTCAATGTCAAATATTATGATTTTCATATACTTTTTGCAATTTTAAAATTGTGCTTAGTTTATTTCTGCTCGCTTGATTTTTGTTTTTTCTTAAAATCAATAAATTTTGAATAATTCAACAAAAAACGATATATCTAAAAATCTTAGTTGTTGACATTTGTGAAATATTAATACAATATTTTTTAAGTTTCAATGGAAGTTATTGAAAAAGAGTAAACATAAAAAAAAAATTCGTATTTAAAATTAAATTATTATAATAGTATAGTTTAAGGCTTAAAGTAAAGACTAGTTATACGTTGAACAAAGTAGTTCCTGGTTATTTTATCAAATATTAAAGTTCTACTCAAATAGTTGTCGGTTTGGGTTTTATCTAAATTATTGTTTTACTATTTCTTTTTGATATGTTTTGGTTTGATTTTTTTTTTTGGAAAATAGTTTTTAACCACCTGTGGCTGCAGTTTTTTTTTGTTGTTGTTGTTACTTAACTAACACTCTTTTGCTTTTTTATGTTTTGATTTGATTTTGGTTTTTATAAAATAGATTTTTACCACCTGTGGCTGTTGGTTTTTTGTTCAAGTGTTATGATGGCAGTCAATAAAATTTAGAGCATATAGCATTTAAATAAAAAACAAATTTTAAATTTCGAGTTTTAAACTAATTATTTTTAGTATTTTAACAAAAAAAATCAAAGTTTTTACGTGGAAGCATACCTTAAAGAAGACATTACAAATGATGTTATACTGGAAGCAATTAAATTAAGTTGATTTTTCACATGTTTTTTTTTTGCTTTTGCTAGAATTTTATTTTAATATTTTATGTTAATTTTCGGTCCCAATATTTTTCGAAACTAAAAATTTAAGCTGTTTGTAAGTTTTTTGTTTTTTCAAAATTTGCGATTAGATATACGTTTTTTAATTTTTGCATTTCAATTCTTTCTTATCTGAAAATAAAGTTTACTAGTATCCAAAAGTTTGTATTTTTTAAAAAATAAGCGATTTTAAGCTGCTTGAGAGTAGAGGTTGGTTGCTGCGGCACTTTCTTCAGCTATTCACTCATAGGAGTCGCTGTCCAGCATTGTAGATGATGTTTTGCTGAAACGTCGTCGCCAGTTGTCCGAGTAGCGTTCCTCATACTGCACAGCTGTGCGCCACGGTGGCCATTTCAGCTATTCTTCTACGAGATCCCAAACCATGAGCGTAGCATCTGTACCGCCCACAGTCACAACTGTATGATCACCATAGAGAAAACGTGCACAGGCCAACATGCCCGAGTAGACTTTAGTTTCGTGGAATTCGGCACGAGGGCTCATACAAGGATATCTAAGGAAATAAGAATATATTTTAAACAATCTACCAAAGTAACTTAATTTCGATAGGTTCTCCATAGTTTTTTCTAGAATCATTTTGATGAAATAGATTGTATGTCAGAAAACTTTACTTATTTGCATAGAAAGAAGAAATTTTCGATATATTCTCTATAATTTTTTGATATTTTTTTTTAAAAGTTGAGTAACTCTTCATACAAGCGAAACTTGCTGAAAATTTCAAGCGCTTATAAACATCTTTATTGGTACACTTTTCTTCATTGTTGAAGAATGTATAAAACTCGATACGTTTTCAAGAATTTTTTGTCATTATTTATTTGGGAAAATTTTTTAAGGAGAATTCGTATAAGTGGAAAAATAGTGAATATTTGAATTTTTTTAACAAAAATTGTTGTCAAATTTTATTAAATGATCGTTAACTCTTTATTTAAATGAAACAATTTCAAAATCTCCAATTTTCTCAATATATTTTCTACAAATTCAGAATTATTTCTATTAAAATTTTTCCAAAGTTATCTTTGTAGCAAGTATAAAAGATCGACACTTTCTCAATAATTTTACTACAATTTTTTTTTTAACTAACCGCTAACTCGATAAAAATATGGAGCAAAAGTATAAATCTCTATACTTTTTTAATATATTTGTGAAAAATTTAATTTAATGTCATTTAATTTCGAAACTTTTTGTCGATACTTTTACGAACATTTTGATATTTTTACCAGCGACATGATAGAAATTTGGAACGACTGATAATTCTCGATGCTTCTCGAACATTTTTCGATAATTTTATATTCGGAAAAAGTAAGTTTCTATACATCAATAGCAAAAACCTTGTATGCTTGCTTTTTACTCCATTTCTTACATTCTCATTTACCTGAATAAACGTAAATATCCCTCCGCATCGCCTGAGATAAGCATATCCTGTGCCGCCGAACGACTGCAGGTTGTAATAATTGCACTTGTATTGCTATAGTAACGATTACTCCATTGACCGGCTACTAAAAAGCCAACCGTACTATTGCTGGTCAGCCATTTAACGTCCTTCATGGCAATTGGACTACGTTCGGGTGACAGGGATTTCGCATCCCAAAAAAGCAGATCAAAATCAACGGTCACCGTCTGTACAAAATTGCCATCCATGCTCCAGTCCAAGTGTGTCAACGGTTGGGAGCCGCGTATTTTATTCACCTTTTTGTAGGAGAAACCATCGCGTGAGACACGGAATAAGTAGATGCTGCCATTTTGAGAGCCCATGGCTATCATATCACCCACTAAAAATAAAAGAAAAAAATAACGAGAATTAGCGGGGGTTACTATTTTCAAAAAAAAAAAAAATCACTCAACAAATTTTCCATTTTAAAAATATTCAAGGGGTGCTGATATTTTTCTAACTAAGTTTAATGCTTTCGTTAAAAGTCAAAGGAAACTAAAGTAATGTGGGAACAGTAATATGCTCGGGTAAAAAATTTCTTTTAAATCTGGAAAAAGCTCTATTTTGAAATTTACATTAACACATTAGTTATGTTTTCCCCATAAACATAAATTAAATGTATAAAATCTATAATCTTGATCCTCTAGACCAGTGTTCTTCAACCTGTGTTCCGCGGAACCCTTGGGTTCCAAATTCAGTCTCAACATAAGCGCGTATAAAATCGCCTGAACTTAACTTATATTTCGGATACTTCATTGAAACTCTTGTTATCTGAATCAAATTCCTACCAGGTTCTGATATGTGGGGAAGAAAGTTGGTAGGCCTCGTTTTCCTTCGACAATTTCTTGAAATTAATTTTTATTTTATACAAAAATTGAGTATTAACAAGAATAACGATGCACACTTCAATAACACAGATAAGAGTAAGCGTGTTAGCGACAGCCACCTGTTATAATTTTGATCGGTTACCAACACTGTGCGTGGTGAAAGCACGCAATGCATAAACCTACCACGCATTCGGTGTACACACACGGGTTGGCTTCAAGATTAGACTTTAGATTAGATTTAATTTTTGCGACGTTCACTAAGTCTTCTTCTAGTGTTCCTTTTTCTTAAGTTCTTCCACGCGTTGTGCTATTTAGCTGATTCATTCATCAATAATATAGGTTAAAAAATAAGAAAAGTGAAGTAAACTATAAATTGAACTGAAAGTATAATATTAAAATAATAAATGCAAAGACAGTGCCTTAAATTTCTCTGTTCAAGCCCTGGACACCGGCGAGTGATATCTGGGCTAGAAATTTTCAGTACAAATATACAACTAATCAAACATTCAATCTTGGGTCTCTATAATTTGGAAATTGAAATGGATTCTTAATTTCCGTGCTCCATCGGAACTTCTGGGATGCAAACAGAATCAAAACCTACAATTTTGGAATTTAAGAATTGGTACGAAAAACATGAAAGGAGAAGACCTTCAAAATGTTAATTTAACAGAATTTTTCGATTGCAGGTGACGAATGGACACTGGCGAGGGATACCGCGGCTAAAAAGGCTCGTCACAAATATACTGCGAACGAATATAGATTTCGGACATTTATAATTTGAGAATTGATCTGGATTATTAATTTTCGTGCTCCATAGGAGCTTCTGGGATGCAAATAGTACTCAAACCTACAACTTTGGAATTTCAAAATCGGAAACAAATATATAAAAGCAGAAGACCTTCAATTTGTCATTCCTCAGCATGAAACGAGGAATGAAGCATGTATTGCTTCTCGTTGGTTTGTAACCTTCGCTCACGAAATTCTGTTATCACTTTGGAGGTCTTCACTTTTTAAGGTTTTTGATCGCAACTTTGGCGTCATCGTTTGGAAATCAAGAAGAAATCAAGAAGAAGCCTGTATCTATACATAAACAGGAGTAGGCAAAGCAGTTAAAAACCATTTTCTCCTGTGTTTTTCAACCGATTTCGATAACTTTTTTTAAATGAATCAGCATAGAGAGCAATAGTGCACCACATAGTTAAAAAAAAATGCTAGCTGGAATACCCGGCGTCGCTCGGGGGTGGTATGGCGATAAGGCCAAATTTCTATCACTGGAGTACTCTAGTTTAATCTATTGTTTCAAGTCCTTCTTTGAAGAGGTTTCAACAGTCATGTTTCTTGCTGCAATGAATCGGTTTGCATTTAAATCACTACTCCATTTGGATTTTCTATCAACCGGATAGAAAACCGGATAGATTGCTGATAAGACAGCAAATTTAACATTCAGAATTCCATCAGGCTCCACTTAAACCCGGCATGATTCGTCAACCTTTGAACTTGAGCTCATACGTCTTCTACGCCAGTAAAAAAAATTAGGAAAAAGATAGAGTCTGAAACCGAAAATACCCTTATGACTTAATACCGCAGTGCTGCTTCCAATACTGACATATGGGGCACTAGTGTGGTGGCCTGCACTGGCTAAAGCGTACAATATTAGTAAACTACCCAGGGTTCAGCATATACAGGCGTCATGGGGGAAACCCGATCATGTCCAATGGATGCACTGAACATTTTGGTCAACCTATTGCTTGTTGGTTTTCATTTAAAAGTAGCTGCAGAAAATCTGGCAGAAAACCTTAAGGACACCTCAAACTGGCAGCAAATCTTATGAACAAGTCCTAATCCTATTACCACCGAAATTAGCAAATTGTAACACAGATTATGTAATTCCCCATCTTAACTTCACTGAAACATTATCAGCAAGTATCCGACTAAGTCGGAGTGCGCAATGGTGACCCAGAAGTTGTTTATGATGTGACCTTCTACGCTGTATCGGAGGCGAAATGGGTCAGGACATGAAACTAAAAGAAAATTTTTAAATTTAAACTCAAAAACAAACAGGTTCCAGGTTGGGCACCAATTTGTAAGGGAGACGATTTCGGTTACAACAAAAAATTCAAAATAAAACAAAACAAATTTTAAATTCAAATTTTCGTAGATGAGTGGTGCCTTGTGGCACACACACTTCCCACCCTTCCGCAGGGGATTATGGGCCAAAATAATTTCATCCTCCCCTAACCAAACATGCTCCTCCCTTGACAGGAACTTCCCAGGTGTGGGGAGGATGACATTTTTTTGCCCCATAATCTTACACGAAAGAGTGGAAAGTGTGTGGGCCGATACAGACCATTTGAGCTCGTGAGTTGGTTTGTTGGATGGCTGAGACAGGAGCATCCAACATTTTAGTGGCATATTTAATTTTTTTTATATATTGCTTCAGCTCGAGTATTTTTTTTGTTTTGAATCGTCGCCGCGTTAAGCTTTAAATTTGCACGTGAAAATATTTGTACGGCGAGAGTACACGTGGACGGTCACACGAACCCCCCACATCTCACCAGCCAACCTAGTGTCCACTGGTCACTTTGACTCGAGCGGTGAGGCCACCTTGTGTAAGTGGTTGCCCTGGAACTTGTCTGGACTAGAGTCACCATGAGCGCTGTTATTGGACTCCCTCAAAACAGAGTGACGGCGCTGTCACTTTACAAGATGGCTGCACTGCTTATCTACGAAAATTAAAAAATTTGTTTTGTTTGATTTTTATCGTTACAACATTGATAGGTCCAAGATGGGTTGCGGAGTACGAGCGGGTATATACTCAGAGAAACTGGGTGTGGCCAACTCCTTCCGCCTACCAGACTCAGCCAGTGTTTTTCTAGCAGAACTTCTAGCGATAAGAAGCTTGTAACGCTATTAGGCGTGCCAACACCAACAATCTAAACGCAGCAATCATGTCGGATAGCCAGGCAGCTATAAAATCATTAGCTGCAGTAAAATCCAACTCAAAGCTGGTAAGGCAGTGTAAAGAGGAACTAGCCAGGTTAGGTCAACTGCTTGAAATTACTATAATTTGGGCACAGATTCAAGAGCAGACTCAGTCTTAGTTTCTTTGAGCACAGTAAAGGGCGGAGCACTCTCGCACTATGAGAAAAATGTGGCTTTCATACAACCTGGAAAAAATCCGCGAACTGACAATGAGGCCCCGGATGCATTGGCGTGCACGCCGAAATAATAAGAATTCGCTTCAACTCCCAAAGTCGCAGTTGCAATAATTTTAGAGAAAAAGAAACATTGCCTCACTTCATATGCGCTTTTTCGGCATTGGCAAAATGTAGGTTACAAACACTAGGTAAACTCTTCTTCGGCAACCTAGAGGAACTCTCAACTTTGAAAATCAATGACCTCCAACGGGGGAAAAAAAACATTTGTTCAACTCTTAATATGCACTATAAATTCGCCAACTGTTTTGGTGCCAGCTATAGCTCTGCCTTTTGATCTTCCTTTGTACTTAAATTAACTCCTCTCTTCAACTAACCTTGATTGTAGGCCACACAATTGAGCGGCGATCCACAAACTCTCAATGTTAACATAACCGATCCATTTTCACAGTTAATAACCAGTAGATGCCCTTCAGTGCTGCCAGCAGCCAATGCTGTGCCAAATGGATGAAATGTCAAGGAAACACATTCGTAGCCTGTTTGTAGGGACCAGATAAGTTTGTGTTTGCGCCACAAAGCGATATGTTTGTCATGGCCGGCAGAGGCATACACCTCATCCTCGGGATGTGAGGCAAGGCCCCATAGTTGGCGGCCATGACCGAAGACCACCTGATTAAAACGTCGCTGCAGTGAACCTTCGAGTATATTGTTGCGTGTAGTGCCCACATAGATGTTGCCATCGTTGCGTCCCGGACGTTGTGGATAAATGGTGCGCACACCGCCAGCGGCTTCAGGCAGCTGTAAAAAAAAAAATGTACATATTTTTTAAGTCATCAGATATTTTTTTGACCTACTTTTGTGTCCGAAATCTTTTTGTAGTTCTGCAGTGAGTCCCAAGCCGCAATCTTGCGATCCTTTTCACCACCCGATAATAGCGTCCCCTCACCCAGCATTATTAAGCATCCAATACCTTTGTTGTGGGCCTCGAATTCCGTGCGCACGAAATAAGCACCATCCGAGTCTACGGAGTAGATAGTTATGAAACCATCTGAATCAGCGGTGATAACATCGCCATCGGGTTCAAATTGTACGCTCGTAACATGCGATCGGGAAGGCTGTTTGACTATGTCGGTGCGTTCGAAAAATCCATCCTTGCGACGATGCCAAAATGCTAGATGACCGCGTCCATGTGTAATAATAAGATTATCATCGAGTGGATGAAAGGCAGCGCCGGATAGGCCTTCCTGTAGGGTCTAAGTGGATAGGAAATGTACAGGCGATTTAGCATGCACAAAATTTAAGAAAGAAAAGAGGTTTGGAATCTTGTACTTACAGCAACCTTGCCCAGCAAGTGTCCCCACTGCCATTGCCAAACGGAGAGTATACTCTCACGCCCGCTATCAACGGCCAATATATAGCTGCCACCGTTCTGAAAGAGGAAAATAGAGGTAAAGTATAAAAAAAAACAAAATAGTGTCGTAGTTGCAAAAAGTTGCCCAAAAGCAACAAAACTCTAAAAGGAAATGTTCCAGTATTGTTTAAAAGTGTTTTATGAAACACTTAATATTAATGAGCCTAAATATTAAATATGAATTAAATTTATTAATAATTAAGTAAATTAAATATTTTTTCTTAAAGGAGTCCTTGGAGAGGGTAGGTCCCAAAGGAAAAAAATGTTTCACCTAAAAAAGTAATGGAAGTCAGTCATACATATTATTAACCATCTCGAGCCCTCCCTAGAATAGCAAATACTGATTTAATTAACAGTAGGGCCCTGGAGTTACCTTTCAATATGATACTTAAGCCTTACGAGACCCGAAAAAACCGACTTCATATTCGGTTTTGGCGAACTCCAAAACACAAAATAAAGTCGTAAAATCTTATGGGTTTTTTTTTGCAGCTGTACAGTGTTATTTGTTTGCCAAATGCAGATAAAAAATTAAAAAATAATTTCTAACCCTGCTGATTTGGCCACAGGACAGCTCCAAATTCACAGACGGGAAAATCTGCTTCAGAACTATTATATGGCCAGCAACCACGAACTATTTTTATCAGCCTAATTTCCAACTCCTAATTTCTATCCTTCAAAGAGAAGAGGAGGGCAAAAAACGCTTTACAGGCCGAAAAAAATGGAGGCAGAAAAGCGCGAGTGCGAGGATATTGAGATGTATGACTACGGAAATGAGGCCACAAAATACTTCGAAAATAGAAGACACCTGGCCGATTATTTTAGAGCCGGGGCCACTTCCTACATGAATGAAAACGGAAATCTAGTGACAGATATCCAGATTACACTGATGTTATGGAGGGAACACTTCTCTAGCCTCTGAATATCGATAATGACAACAATCCCGCCAATTGAGATGATGTCCCGGTAACCCCATTTACGAATGACAGCGTTGTAGTTCCTCCGCCCGACTATAATGAAGTCTTGACAGCCGTAGCTCGGCTTAAGCACAACAAAGCCGCGGGAGCTGATCGTCAACCCGCTGAGTTGTTTAAGAACGGAGGCGAAGCTCTGTTTAAATGCATTCACGAGCTTCTATGCAGAATATGGTCGGAAAAATGTATTCCAAACTATAAGAATCTCGGGATAATCAGACCAGTCCACAAAAAGGACGATCCTCCTATTTGTGCCAATTACCCCTAGATAAGCCTACTAAATATTGCATATAAGGTCCTGTCGAGCGTATTATGTGAAAGACTGAAGCCCATCGTAAACCAACTGATTGGACCTCATCAGTGTGGCTTCAGACCTGGAAAATCTACCACTGATCAGATATTTACGTTACGATAAATCTTAGAAATGACCTTAGAGCAACAAATCGACACCCACCATCTTTTTGACGATTCCAAAGCAGCCTGCGACAGTCCAATAAGGAACCACCTATACTCCACCATGTCTGAATTTGGTATACCTGCAAATTTAATCCGCCCGTGCAGAATAACACCGAGCATGACCAGCAGTGTAGTTAAAATCGGGAAAGACCTACACCAAGGTTCATTGATATTGGTTAAGTCACCTGAGAGAAAAGCACTCTTTTTTCCGCCTTTGCTCGAACTGCCAGAGTAGCTGTTAGATAAAAATTGTACAGATTCAGATTTTTTTTTCTTGATTTCCTTTCATTCATTTTGACAGTTCGACTGAGCTTCTCTCAAGTGACTTAACCTATATAAATCAACCTTGACCTACACTAGACCAAAACCAACTTGTACTTAAGGATGGGAAGATTTTGAAATTCCTACATTTGAATAAACAATATGTAACTGACTTGGCAAGATTCCAAATTGAGAATTAAAAATAGGTCTATAAGGTTTTGTTTCGGGAGGCCTTGGAACTATCTCATTGAAATAAAAGATTACTAGACCAGACAGAAATCTCTATAGCTAAGATCAGATTAAGATCAGATAAGTTTTACCAAGCTTTTATTGTAAGCATCTTCAAGGAAGCCCTAACCTTATCATTAGTTTAAAACTTACCAACTGAGAAAATGCAACGGCCGTAACGCCGCTATCCAACTCGCCCATGCCAAAAACGTACAATGTCTGCAGTGATTCAGTGCTCCAAATACGTACATGAGCCTGAGATTTACGATCACGGCCAGCTTTCTGACCAGATGCGACAAGTTCACGTGAGGGATGTACGTCCATGCTGAGGTAAGAGAAAAAAAAAAACTGTTGAAGAGAAGTCATTCTTTAGGGAAATGAGAGTGCAAGAGAACTTACCACATAATGTCTTCCGTGTGTCCAATGTAATGGCGCTGAGCGTCTTCTTCGCGATCCAACAAAACAGCGACAGCAGCAACATAATAAAGTAGCTCACCCGAGGGTAGCACCCAAAGATTGCGTCGAGCATCAATGCCACGATAACCGTGACTAGAAATTTTACAGAAAAGTGTACAAACACGGGGAAATTTAAAAAACATCTTAACAGAGGTATACAGTGCTGGGAAAAATAATAGGGACAAACAATGGAATTCATATTATTTTATTTTGGATTTTTATGAAATCCACGGTAGTGTTCACTACACTCAGTTCACACTGAGTTCACTGAGTCTCAGTTTACATTGAAAGTTAAATGCGCATTTAAGAAATGGCAATTTATGCTCAAAAATTCTTCGAAGTTGGTAAAATCCTGGGGCCGAATCGCCGCTTCTGTGAACGTACAACTCGTCACGTAAAATTATATTAATTGAATGCAATTCAATGACTAGTTGAAGACGATTCCGTGACGAGTTATACGTTCACGGAAGCGGCGATTCGGCCCCAGGACTCAACGCAATGAAATCACGTTCATTCCCCTCACGGCCCTTCCAGTCATCAGATATCAACCTCATTGAGCATCAGTGGGTAGTGCTGCAGAAATTAATTGGTGTCAATAAATCCAAAATTTAGAACGATTTGTGGACCCAAAATTCAAGAAGCATGGAACGCAATACCTGTGGAAACTTGAGTCAAACTTGTCGAGTGCCTAAAATGAATAGAGCGTCGACTAAATTCTAAAACTGTGAACTTAAAAAAACTTTTGTAAGCAATATTTTGAAAAAATATATTAAATGAAGTGATTAATAAATTTTGTGCCTATTATTTTATTCAGAATAAAAGACAAGAATATCGTATATTTTTCTTCCTGTACTAGTTTGAGTATACACAACGTTAATTATAGTAATTAAGCTGTTAATTTTACTAATTAATATATATATATCTTCAATTAGTCTGTAGGAAAGAGGCTTGTAGCTTGCCACCCCAACAACTGTTTTGATCATAGCTCATCATGAAATCAACGTATTGTTGATTTGCTGCATAAGTTGGTAAGTGGAAGTAAAAAGCCATAACCAAGCTAAAAATCATTTCAATTCTGAAAAAAATAAAAATTGTACAGCAAATTTTCAAAAGTATCTAAAATCGACCATTTGAAAACTTGGTGTGCAGGTTGCCACCCCTTGGAAAATTGTTGAAAATGTAGAAAAACTCAAGTAAAACCAACTAATTTAGAAAATATATAAAAATTTGGTGAATTTTTACATGAATTTTGTAGTTAAATTCGATTTATTGTTATATTTGTTTGCTTTAACTGAGTCGAGCAGTGCATTACAATCCTTAATATTGCAGAAAATTTTTCTTGGTCTGAGCGTTGTCAATGTAAAAAAAAGAATTAAAGATGTGTTATACAAAACAAAAGCGAAGTACATAGGTAGCAACCTGCAAGCCAGCAAAGATGTCACCCTGTATTTTGACGCCATTTTAGAATTAAAATAATATAAAATGGCCAATTTATGATATCTTTGAAATTCTACTAATATAGAGCAAATATTTACCGTGAATTTTCGATAAAAGTTTTGAATTTATGAGCACAGGACATGAACACAATTTAAATTTTTCAATTTCTATGAGCAAACATTTTACACTTTCTTAAGCAGACACTGTGTTAGAGCCTGAACAGAACCAAAGCGCCTGCCGGCTGTCGGATTCGCCTTGCAACAGAATACATGAAAATACACCAAAAATAAAATCGCCGTTAATATCTGCGGCTATCTATTATATTCTATTATATATATAATTATATAATTATATTATATATAATATCTATTTTATTTTTTCTCCGACGGCTCACTGTGACCCATTTTATGTGGTAACCGATTTATAAAATGTTTGCGCCATTTTGTAGTAAATATATCCAAAGTTAGCTGGCCAAGAATGTAGGTCAAAATGGTCAAATGTAGGTCAAAGTGGGCGTGACATGCGGTTAAACACAACTGTTTTTGCTAATTTCAGAAAAAGGTGAGTTTTTTTATTATTTTTTCATCGAAAATGAATGGTCATTGCTCGCAAACTATAATCAATAGAGGGTTGAATTTTTTTTTGTTGGGTTGGTTGGACTATTATCGTTAAATTATTGTGTAAGGTTGTAACTGTACTATTTATATTTTGGGTATTACGAAATGATTTCAAAATGACAGTTTTTTGTATAAATTTTAACTTTAATGGAATAGAACTTCTAGGAATCAAAACGGATCAAAAAAATGAAAGCATCCAGTAAAAGGCCAAAGTCTCTTTTTTCACCCCATATATGCTTTTATACCCCCACGATCCCCCCGTAGCAGCTTTTTTCGTTTAACTGAAACTACT
The DNA here is from genome assembly GCA_914767935.1 of Coremacera marginata. NCBI lineage: Eukaryota > Metazoa > Arthropoda > Insecta > Diptera > Sciomyzidae > Coremacera > Coremacera marginata. Next base: position 145,770,531 of record OU612047.1, read on the forward strand.
CACACAAATATCCGAATGACGCTAATTAAAACGCATCGCTATAAGTAAACTTATTTTTTATAAAAACTTATTTTGATAGCAAAGGCAATGAAATCACCTTTCTAGCGGTATATCGACACACAGCACCGACTTAACCGTTACCGAGCTGCGCTCGCGTGATAATGAAATCAATCGGTTGAAACTACCAAATTTCAATTTTGAGCGCAAATTTCTCAGAATTTCGCGTTAGAAATGAAATTTATTTTTATGATCAATTTTGCAATTCATTCAAATCTTTTTTCAATGACACCAAAATCATAAACATATCTCTAAAAATAAAAAAATTGGCTGTACTAAGAAAATTATACTCATAATAGTTTAATATAATTTTTTGTAAATTAGTTTTCTTGCCAGAAACAATAACGTGAATCAAAGTCGTGAAATATTAATTAGCCCTGTAGCTCCTAAGAATGTGAAAATAGACCCCCCTCCCATACGAGTTTTTGCTCAGCTCGACATAAGCTTTCACCCTCTTAAATAGTTGCACTCAATTGCGGGACACCCTGTATAATATTAAAAAAAAAAAAAAAAAAATTAAAAAACAAATAATGTCCCAATGTAAAAAAGCATATTAATAGTTAATAATAAAATGTTTAATTTATTAACATATTTATATGACTTTTTTTAATAACGAGAGAAGATTAAAATAATAAGAAAAGAATAACTTCATACTAAGAGTTCAAAATTTCAACTTTGACTTTGAATTTCGCAAAAAGCGTTTATTCGATTTTAACAAAATTTTATAGACAACAAATTCAAGGAATTATCTGTCAGTTAAAAATTACTCAAATATCTCAATCGGTTCAAAAGTTATATAATTTTGGCCAATGAAAACCTATTCTGAGCCACTGTGCGGCTGTCGGATCTCTCTTTGAGCTTCGTAAGTGTTGCCATATTTTTACAAAGGATTAGCTTTGTGTTCAGTGTTATTTTATTAGTTTTTATCATGAGCTGACGTGTCGTTTTGTGTGTCTATGTTGCATTAATGTTAGTTACAGATTCGACAAGCGACAATTACTCCTATTCTGGACGTGTGCTGAGCGTATTTCGCCAAGAGAGGACCGACAACCACTTTGGTTCTGTTCGGGCTCTTATTGCGACTGTTCGCTCTAAAAGTCGGTTAAAAGTGACAACTATTGTTTTAGCGTCGATGTCAGTCGGAGCGTAGGTATAGAACACTGATAGAATGTCAAAATACAGCAGTGGTGGCAACATGCGAGCCTCTTGCCTATAATAAACTTACCGTAAATAATCTTAAATAAACAGATCTACCTATTAATTTTTCCAACACTGTACTTATATAGAGAGAATGACAATCGAAATATCATCAACTTTCGATGACCCAACTTACACCCACTGCAGCTGTAGTTTTTTATCCGGCGGCGAATTATCCGCTGGTGCATGATGCACCGGTGGATAAAATGTGCGACGCAAGCCACGTATGGTAACTTTTGTCGGTTCTTCCTTCATTATGTCCAACATGGTGTATTCACCGTTGGGACGTAGAATTTCACTCTCTGGTGCATAGAGGATACGTGGACGACTTTTGCTGCGTGGTCGTGCACCCCGCATTGGCACCTTAGGCAGCTCCTCGTTCGGTAGTATGGGTGCAGCAGCAACTACGGATGGACGCGAACGTGAACGACGTATTGGCGAGCCAGCAATCATGGCAGTGCCTGTGGCAAGATAAAAGGTATCAACGTCGGCGAACTCGTTGCGCAGTTGCGAAAAGCTGCGAACCTAAGAAAAAAGTGGGTATGGTGAAAAGTATGCCATGAGAAATTATAAAAATTAGGTATAAAAATATAGTCGGCCTTGTGATGAACACCGAGGGAGTTTTGCTCCTACGAAATTTTTCCTCCCTGGAGAAAAATACTGCTATCACAAATCTCCTCCGAATTCAAATTCCCTCGGAATTAGTTTTGCCAACACAATAGCCTTAAACAGTGAATTCGAAGTATTTGACACCTTTAAAATTGTAAAAAAATTCGTTTGATTTTTGTCGCGGAAAAGTGTTTCTTTTTAACACAGCACAGCGTAGCTTTCAGAATGTTTACTGAAGATGTCGAAGAAGAAATGCGGATAGAAAAGATTAACCGGCTCCATATTAGAAACTCTTCAAATCCGATACTCACTGTGTATGTGTTATTTTTATATAAGATTGTATTTTGAGATATACAGTTTTTTTGTAATATACCATTAGTAAAAGTTTTTTGTCGTTAAAATTTACTGCGGTTCTGTCTTGAAAAAGTAAGTGTATTTTTTTATATTACAGCATTTTATATTTCTTAGCTCAAAAATCTAAATAAAACATGTTCGATGAGCAAAGTCACACTCATCCGGACAACTCATTCGCTATTGTCATGCCTATTTATTTACACTCAGAAAGATATGCTCCCCGGATCCAAAGGAACCGTAGCTTCAATTCATAAGCATGGATTTTTCTATATATTTTAGAGGTTTCTCCTTAGAAGAGGGAGTTTTTACATGATTTCACGAATTGAGGTGTTGATTTCGAGAAACAGTGGTATTGATTTCGTGAAGCAACTTCTATGTTTTGAATGTACTTCATTTTTATAAAATCGGCCATGTCGCTAAATGAAACCGGATTTTAAACGATTAGGTACTATTTTTCTAGATATACGTATTCTGGAATTTTTTTCTATGCCGAACTAAGAGTGTATGCAACGCTAAGGTGCATGCCTCACTTTGCTGACACGGAAAAATTTGTTGTTGTTCTTGCGGGTGAAAGAAAAAACTGAAATTTGGGAGAGCTTCTCTTTCATCCAAAAATGTTCAAGCTACCGCCCAGTGGCAAATTTACGGAGTACTCCAATATTTCATATATGAAAGGCAGTACACTTGTGTTATATTATTCATATATGAATTTGTACGTGAAGTTGTATATGGGAGAAGGAAGCTCGACTACTTGTTTGCATACTTTGTAATCGAAAATGTAGTTTTTGTGCTTAACTAGGTAGCTTGACTACTCGTCGGCATATTTTGTAATCGAAAATGTAGCTCGTCTGCCTACAAAGCGGCCATTGTCTTCTAAAAGTAAAGTTAAAAGTGGATACGAACATGTGTACCAGAGAACTGCACAAGCCTATTCATTTGCAATTTCAAGTACTTGCTAAATTTATGAATACAAGCATGCTTGTTTTTACTTGATTTAGAATCTCTTGTCAGAACATAAAAGGGACACTAGGGTGGACCCTAAAAATATTTTTTTGTGATTTTGACAGATTTCGCCAGTTTTTGTAATGAAGTTGGACCAATTATTTAGAATCTCATGTCAGAACACTAAAAAGTTTTTTTGACATTAGGGTGGGCCATAAAAATATTGTTTTAGTGATTTTGATAGATTTCGAAAGTTTTTGTAATGCAGTTGGACCAATTATTTAGAATCTCATGTCAGAACACAAAAATGTTTTTTTGACACTAGAGTGTCCAAATGGCCAAATGGAGATTCTAAATAATTTATCCGACTGCATTGCAAAAACTGGCGAAATCTGTCAAAATCACAAAAAATGTATTTTTAGGGTCCACCCTAGTGTCAAACAATTTTTTAGTGTTCTTATACCAGATTTAAAATATTTGGTCGGACTTAATTGAAAAAATATGGCAAAAACTTGCAGAAACAAAAAAAATTTTTTTTGGGTCCACCCTAGTGTCCAAATAAACTTTGAATGTTCTGACATCAGCTTCTTAAAAATTGGTCCAACTATATTGCAAAAACGGGCAAAATCACAAAAAAGTATTTTTAGGGTCCACCCTAGTGGCTAAAAAATTGTTTTTTTTTAATCTTACACCAGATTTTAAATTATTGGCCCGACTATATCGCAAAAAATGGCAAAATATGGCAATAACACAAAAAAAAAAATGTATGGTCCACCCTAGTGTTAAAAAACTTTATATTCTGACATCAGATTCCAAATAATTGATCCGACTTAGATTGCAAAAAAGGGCAAAATCTGTCAAAATCACAAAAAAGTATTTTTACGGGCCACCCTAGTGTCCAAACAACTTTTTATATTCTGACATCAGAATAGCAATCAGCGACCCCCAAGACAACAAACTTTCCCAATTTCAGCTATTGAACTTTTTGGATACTTGCAAGCTTATAAGCTTTTGTCGAACATTTCAATCTTTCCAAGTATATTGCCGAAAATTTCAAGCGCTTCAAGTTTTTGTGCGCAGCAGAGCAAAAAAGTTTGATACGAAGCTTGCTTTTCAAGTTCAAACCAAGCGATTTTTCGCTTGAAAAAGCTTGATTTTTCAAGTACTTGATGCAGGTCTCGGATGTGTACATTACCGCCTACTATCATAATAATTACTTATTTGTGACTTACTTACGTTCTCTTTAAAATATTCTTTAGTTGTCAAATATCACATAATTTTACATAATTTTATCTTAATTAGTGCAGGGCTAAAAATTACCAAAAATAAGTAATGTTTTTAAATTTTATTTCAATTCGCACGAACCCATAATTTAACTTAAATTTTTCTCTATGAAATTGTCCAGCTTAATACTAAGGAAAAATTCCGTGGGAGAATCAACAGAATGAACTAGATTTTATTTCTTTGTGATACCTACTTTTCTCCGGGGGAAATTTTCCCCTCTTTCGAAAATCATTTGTGATAGGAGGAATGCGTTCTTAGGAAAATATCCGAGGGAGTTTTTTTTCATGCCAAGGCCGAGTATAGTTGAGTTTATTGAACAAAAATTATTGATGTACAGGGTGTCCCGCAATTGAGTGCAACTATTTACGGAGCTAAAAGGTTATGTCGAGCTGAGCAAAAAATCGTATTGGAGGGGGGTAATTTTCACATTCTTAGGAGCTACAGGTTTAATTAATATTTCACGGCTTTGATTCACGTTATTGTTTCTAGCAGAAAAACTAACTTACATAAAACTTTTTTTGATAGCTCATTATAAAGGCAATAAAATTACGTTTCTAACAGCATATCAACAAACCTCACCAACTTAACCGTTACTGAGCTGTGCCCGTGTGAAGATGAAATCAATCGATTGAAACTACCAAATTTAAATTTTGAGTGCAAATTTCTCAGAATTTCGGGTATTAAATTAAATTTTTTTAGCATCAATTATGTAATTTATTCAATTTTATTTTCAATGACACCAATAACATAAGCATATCTTGAAAAATAAAAAAGTTGGCTGTACTAAAAAATTATAAAAGCTAATTTAGTGCTGGCTCTAATTAGTGCCAGCTCTAAAAAGATTTTTTAGCATAAGCTTAACAGAGGCTACAGCTGCTACTAAAGTAAAAAGCTGACGCTAAAATTTAATATGAGTTTTTTAGTAAGGCTGAATGATATTATCTACTGCATAACTAATTGCAATGTCATTATTTATCATTATTTTCTAATAAGTATACTTTTTTTAGCACAGCCAACTTTTTTATGCAAAATCCTGAGAAATTTGCACTCAAAATTTAAATTTGGTAGTTCAACCGATTGATTTGATTTTTACACGATCACAGATCTGTAACGGTTAAGTTGGTGGGGTTTGTTGATGTACCGTTGGAAATTGGTTTTCATTGCCTTTCAATGCCAAAATGAGCTATCAAAATAAGTTTTATGTGAGTTAGTTTCTCTGCTAGAAACAATAACGTGAATCAAAGTCGTGAAATATTAATTCACCCTGTAGCTCCTAAGAATGTGAAAATAGACCCCCCTCCCATACGATTTTTTGCTCGGCTCAACATAAGCTTTCACCCCCTTAAATAGTTGCACTCAATTGCGGGACACCTTGTATAAATATATATGTTTTGAAAAAACAACAGACTATTAAAGATACAAACGAAACAAATTAAAAGCTATTATATTAATATTGTAATACTCGAAGGAACTAAAATTTACACAACAAAAAATATTAACAGCGACCTCAGCATACCATTGAGTAGTTAAAAACTTTGATATATCTTCGAAAAAAAAAGAGTTGGAAGAGTTTTAAGCTGCTTTCATATCATTTGTACTACGTGCATGTATTTCGAAGTAGCTTACTCGTAACATTGACGAAACAAATAGAATATAAACAGCTTAGTGGACCACAGTGATCATGCAAGACTACTGATGAGTTGGCGTAGTCTGCTTTGTGATTACTACTCTATACATGGGTATTGTTGTTGTTGTCATTGGTTGTTTTCTTCAAAAAGCAACATAGACCTCGAAAAATATAACTCTTAATTAATAATTGAAATATTATTAGAGTTATATAAACACATATCAAATTGTTAAATTCTCAGCGTTAATTTTAAAGCTTTCATTCAATTTAATTTCTGAAGTATTGAGGCATATTTTGCGCCTTACTAGTTACACTCAATATTGATTTTTTTTCCCCATCCACTTTGTTATACTTCCCGATTTTGTTTATTTATGTTTATTGTGTGCATTTATACGATTTTATAGCATTAAAAAATGACGAACTTCATGCTTTCATTTATGACGCTCAACAAAAGAAAACAATAATAGCAAAAAAATTATTATTATTTACTTTATTAAAATTGTTTCAAATAATAGATGTCAACAAGTGCTGTGGTGCGACCTAGTTTTCGTCATTTATTTATGTCACTTATAAGGTATTTTTTTTTTATTGGTCTTACAACAAGAAGTAGAAAAGCAAAACGTTGTAATTCTGGCCAATTATAATTATTTTGCGACGACATATTAAAAAAAAAAAATACATTCAAATCAAAATATTTTTATACATTTTTAGCTACAAACAAAAAAATTTCTAGCACAATCTTTCAACTGAGCTAAATGAGTTCAAAGTACATTTGCTACTAATACATACACATATAACCACACACACACACACGCACAACCTACACCCACATATGCGCTATAAATACTCATTCCTTTTCATAGCACTTACCTCCTGTCCCGTTCCTGTGTACATTTTTTTTGCTCCATTAATTTTCAAAACTTGACCCAAATCCTCGAGGACGTCTTCGAATGGCTGTGATGTACGCAAGTTTAGCAAAACACGACACTGAAAAAAAAAAAAAATATACATACATATATAAAAATTAGTACAAAAAAGTGAGCAGCAAGGAATAAAAACTCTACAAGAAAACTAATAAAACAAAATTCCCCAAAAAAAAAAAAAAAACAGAAAAAAAGCCAACACGTGTAAACTAATAAACCGTTGGATGCCATTTTATGGCGTCTGCAATTAGCAACAGCGGAGCATATATAGTGTGCGGCATGTGTTTTCTTAGGGTGCCTAGATTTGTGTCAAGCAAACAGCTCAAAACAGCATAGTAGTACAGTAAATTATTAGTTTTTTCTATGGTATATCGGGAACTTTTCTTCATCACTTGACCTAAGTCAAAATCTAGAAATCACGCAACATCCGCTGAGCGTCAACATAAGGGTGGAGTTTGTAAGTGCGTAGAAGTGGCCTGGCTCCATCGGCATTTTTTTTTTGTGTGAAGGCAAGACGCATTTTTTCTGCTGCGGAAAAATAAAATTGTTGATGATAGCTGAGTGTGCTCTGTGTAATGCGCAGCAGGGACTGCTGCAACTTATCTTATGGCTGACACATTTTTGCAGTTGCTTTCAACACAATTTGAATTTGATGTGTAGCAATCTTGGTTTAGTGGAGTGAAGGCTGCTTTATTGGAAAAGAGTTCCATTTTGCAAGCAGCATTTCTAGCAGTTTGAGTAAAATACTTTGTTATACAAGTAAGTTTAAGGTTTTTATTATTTAGTCTTAAATTTAAGTTTCATTAAAAGAGCCATTTGGAACTTGTTTACGTATCTGAAGGTAATTTTTCGACACCATATCTAGTTTTTATCTGAATCTGGAGGTACGAAGAAAAAAACGAATTGGCCATTACAGCCGCCCTTGAACGGAATTTGATCGAGCTTCTTATGATAAATTGTGTTGTTCGTGTTTGGAAAAGTTTGAACACAAATAATTGAGAACTGGACCTACAGGCATTAGGTCGACTCCGATCGGCTTATGTTCTCAAGAAGCTTTACATGGCAGTTCTGCAGAGAGGTATAAAAATAAATTCAATCGAAAAAACATTCTGTGTCAGATGGCACTCGAAACTGGGTTCCACAAATGAGTTGTCTGAAAATAAGTAAAATATTAAGGTAGGCGTGGTTTTGATCCGATTTTGCCATATATCATAGAAATGGTTCATATTATATATCAAAGCTAATGTGCAAAATTTCAAGACATTTCATTAATTTTTGTGGATTTTTTAGAGATTTTACGTTTAAAATAAAGCCAATTTGTATGGGAGGTAGGAGTGGTTTTCATTCGATTTTGCCAAATATTATAGTGGTGGTCTATGTTATATATCAAAGCTTATATGCAAAATTTCAAGACATTTCATTAATTTGAGCAGATTTTCAAGAGATTTTACGTTTAAAATAAAGCCATTTTGTATGGGAAGTAGGCGTGGTTTTCATCCGATTTTTCCAAATTTCATAGCCAGGATTGAGACTGAAGTGCAAAGCTCATCTGCCATTCAAGGCATTTCTTTAATTTTTGTGGATTTTAAAGACATTTTACAGTTAATATAACGTCACTTTGTATGGGAGGTAGGCATGGTTTTCATTCGATTTGGCCCATTTTCGAACTTGATCTTACTTTTTCAAAAATAAACTTATATTTTGAATTTCATCGCGATATCTTTAAAATTGAGGCTGTAATCGTGTCGACAGACGGACAGACAGACGGACACATGGAAATCGACTCGGGAGATGATGCTGATCAAAAATATATATATTTTTCTATACCTGGCACGCCTCCTTCTTGGCGTTACAAACGGAATGACAAAGTTAATATACCCCTTACGCAGTACGCGTTGGGGGCATAAAAAACGGTTCGAAAAATCTTAAATCGTTCAAAAGTTATTGATTGTAAAACAAGTAAAGTAGACAGTGGGGGGGACTATCGACCGAAGTGAAAACTTAAAGCTATGAAATGACATAGCTGTTATGAATTTCGGAAGAGCTAGAGTCGTCAAATCAGACGCGTTCTATTTTTTTAAAATCTTTTTATCAATTTATGCGTTATTGTATGTATAAACTGCTATTATTTAATGTTTATATATAATATATTTGTAACACAATTACTTTGGTTGGGTAATCGGCAATTGGCTTGGTAATTGGTTAGTAATCGGTTCGGTAATTGGTAATCGGCTTGTTATCACTTCGGTAACCAGTTAGTTATCGCATCGGTAATCGGTTGGTAATTGCTTCGGTAGACGGTTGGTAATCACTTCGGTAGTTGGTTGGTAATCGCTTTGGTAATTGCTTTGGTAATTGGTAATCGGTTGGTTATCGCTTCGGTAATTGGTTGGTAATCGCTTCGGAAATTGGTAATCGGTTGGTAATCGCAACGGAATTTGGTAATCGATTGGTAGTCGCTTCACTAATTGGCAACCGGTTGGTAATCGCTTCAGTAATTGGTTGGTAATTGCTTCGGTAATCAGTCATTGGTTTGGTAATTGGTTGGTAATCGCTTCGGTAATCGGTAATTGGTTGGTAACCACTTCGGTAATTGATAATTTATTCGGTAATCGGTTGGTAATCGCCTGGGTAATTGGTTCGGTAATCGGTTGGTAATCGCTTCGCTAATTGATTCGATAATCGGTTGGTTATTGCATTGGTAATCATTAATTGGTTTGGTAATTGGTTGGTTATCGCTTCGGTAATCGGTTGTAGTGGCCGTGGCGTAGTGGGTAGAGTGTCTGACTCTTACGCCAGAGAAACCAGGTTCGAATCCTCCATCTGACACAGAAAACTTTTTCAATCGAATTAATTTTTCTGTTCTACCGTCACCTCTCTGCAGACAATGGCAAGCCTCAGAGAGTAAAAACTGCCATGAAAAGCTTCTTGAGAACATAAGCCGTTCGGAGTCGGCGTAAAACATGTATGTCCAGTTCTTGATCATTTGCGTGCAAACATTTCACATCACACACAACACAATTGATCAAAAGTAGTTCGGTCAAAGTCCTTTCAAGGGCTGAGATGGCCATTTCGCTTTTTTTTTTAATCGGTTCATAATTGCTTCGGCAATCGGTTGGTTATCACTTTGGTAATCAGTTTGTTATCGCATCGGTAATCGGTTGGTAATCGCTTCGGTAGTCGGTTGGTAATTGCTTCGGTAATTGGTTGGAAATCGCTTTGGTAATTGGTAATCGGTTGGCAATCGTTTCGATAATCGGTTGGTTATCGCTGCGGTAATTGGCAATCGGTTGGTAATGGCTTTGATATTTGGTAATCGGTTGGTAATTGCTTACTAATTGGTAACCGGTTGGTAATCGCTTATGTAATCGGTTGGTAATTCCTTCGGTAATCGGTAATTGGTTCGGTAATCAGTTGGTAATCGCTTTGGTAATTGGCTCGATAATCGGTTGGTTATTGCTTCTGTAATCATTAATTAGTTTGGCAATTGGTTGGTTATCGCATCTGTAATCGGTTGGTAATCGCTTTGGTAATTGGTAATCGGTTGGTTATCCCTTCGGTAATTGATTGGTAATCGCTTCGATAATTGGTAATCGGTTGGTAATCGCTTCAGTAACTGGTTATAGGTTGTCGGTAATCTGTTGGTAATCGCTTCGGTAATCGCTTAAGTAATCGGTAATTGGTTGTTAATTGCTTCGGTAATCGGTTGGTAATCGTTTCGGTAACTGGTTCGTTAATCGGTTCATAATTGGTTCCGTAATCAGTAATTGGTTTGGTAATTGGTTGGTGAAGCAAGATCTACGGACCAATCTGCGTCAATGGCGAGTACGATGTAACGATTATCTGTATGAGCAATACGCCGACATCGACATAGTAAAGCGCATAAAAATCGAGCGGCTTCGCTGGCTAGGTCATGTTGAGCGGATGGAAAACGACGCTCCAGCGAAGAAAATATTCGATTCGATACTCAGTGGCGGTAAGCGCAGAAGAGGGCGACCGAATCTCCGTTGGAAGGTCCAAGTAGAGGACAACCTGACGAAACTTGGAGCTTCTACTGGCGCCAGCAAGCGCTCAATAGAAATGGCTGGCGGAAATTCGTACAACAGGCCAAAACCGACTTACGGTTGTTATCGTCATCTAAGTAAGTAAGTAATTAATTGGTTGGTAATCGCTTCGGTAATCAGTAAATGGTTGGTAACCGCTTCGGTAATTGGTAATTTCGGTTGGCATTCGCCTCGGCAATCGGTAATTGGTTCGGTAATGGTTGGTAATAGGCATGGTAATCAGTAATCGGTAATCGGTTCAGTAATCGCTTTGGTTTTCGGCTTGGTCAATGCTAGGTAATGTCTAAAAAGGAATGCTGTACAGCAATAATTTCGGTTACGTTAACAGCGTGATGATATCACTAACAGCGTGATGATATCGCGAATCTATAGATTTGCTCTCTACCAAAAAGTGCTCAACGCGCCTAATGAAGTTTTCACTTCAAAAAGTGCCAAAAAAGTGCTCTGTGCTGCTGTCAACACAGAAGAGAACGACCGCATTGACTGTGGAAGGACCAAGTAGATGACAATCTGACCCAATTTGGAGTTTCCAGCTGGCACCATCAAGCGTAGAACAGAAATGGCTGGCGCAAATTTTTAGACGAATCCAAAACCGACTTACAGTTATAGCGTCACCTAAGTAAGTAGAGGGATGCTTGCAGGTTGCCAGCCCATAGTTTTTTTTAACCATAACTTGTCATAAAATCAACATACTGTTGATACATTCCTGTATACGTAAGTAAAGGGAAGTAAAAAGCCACAATCCTAAGCTACAAAACAAAAGTATTTTAAATTGATCCTTTGAAATTTAAGCTTGCAGATTGCCACCCCTTGCAAAATTACTGAAAATGTAGAAAAACTTAAGTAAAAATACTAGACATAGAAAATTAATAAAAATTTATTGAGTTTTACATGAATATTGCGCGATTTATTGTTAACACTGATTGCTTTAATTGCATCGAGCAATGCATGGAAGTACTTTATACTGCGGTTGGTTTTTCTGCATTAACAAAAATGTAAAAAACTCACCAAACATATCACTAAAATTAAATAAAACTTAACTTTTGACTCAATGACACATGTAAATATACCCGAGTGGAAATCAGTTGAGAGCCTTTTTTAAGTAATGATATGATCCGATTATGATATTATCCGGATTTATTCCTTTTAAGGAAACTTTGTCAATATCCAATCAGGTAAGATTTTCCTTACCCTTACTTAAGGATTCCTTATCAAATTCTGATCCGGTTATTATCAAGATCAGGTGACCTGATCAGGATAAATATCAAAAAGTGTGTCAAGTTTGAAATCACTTCCTTATCAACATAAGGATTTCCTGATCATTTTCTGACTGTATCCTTAGGAAAATTTTCACTCAGTTATACGAGGGGTACCTTTTATATTTCGGGATTAGAGAACAAAAACAAATATTAATCATCGAAAATCACTTTATTGTTTTTCAAAATATTCTCCATTAAGATCTATACACTTTTGCATGCGTTTGAACCAATTGTCGAAGCACTTTTGCCACTCTGATTGAGGTATCTCCAAAACATGCATGTGGTGAAGAGTGATCCGTCTTCGGCGGCTGGTTTTCCTGATTTCTTGGAAGACAACTGGCAAACAAATGGTTGTGTACCACTCAGAGTTGACTGTTCTGCGTTGTTCTAGTGGTACGGTTGCGACATGTCCATATTTTCCGAAAAAACAGGCGACCATTTGCTTGGAAGTGCTTCGTGCGCGAACAACTTTTGTTGGATTTGGCTCATCTTGAAACACCCATACAGTCGACTGCTGTTTACTTTCGGGCTCATACGCGTAAATCCACGATTCATCACCTGTCACGATGTCATAGACGTGTTTCGAAGCACCGCGATCGTATTTTTTGAGCATTTCCTTCGACCAATCGACACGAGCCTTTTTTTGAGCGATTGACAAATTGTGTGGGATCCAACGCGAACAAATTTTTTTGACAGTCAAATGTTTATGCAATATTGAATGTATGCTGGTCCCACTTATGCCTAAGGTTGCCTCAATCTCACGATAGGTAACATGACGATCTTGCAATATCAGTTCGCGCACAGCATCAATGGTTTTCGGAACAACAGCTGATTTCGGACGACCTTCACGAAATTCGTCTTGGAGTGAACTACGACCACGATTGAATTCACCATACCATCGATAAACACTGGTCCTTGATGGAGCTTCATCGCCAAAAATTGAATTAAGTTCATCCATGCACTGTTGCTGTGTTAATTCACGTCGAAAGTTGTAAAAAATAATCGCACGAAAATGTTCACGATTTAATTCCATTTTTCCAAAACGTTCTGAGTACGTATAAGCCAACAAATGTCAAACTTTGCGATAGAGCTTTCAGTTGACAGATTGCAACACCAGGGTTGCCAAATCCCGAAATATAAAAGGCACCCTACGTAAAGATAAACTCAAGTTATACAAAATAAAGCGAAGAAGAGAAGTAGCAACCTGCAATCCAACAAAGTTGCCAGCTTGCATTTTTACGCTATTTTAGAACATAATATAAAATTGCCAATTCATGAAATCTTTGGATTTCTGTTTGAATAATGAAAATATTATGAAAGGGCAACACATAACAAATAGAAAAAAATAAAAAAAAACGAAATGGCCATTTCAGCCCTTGAAAGGACTTTGATCGAGCTTCTCATGATCAATTGTGTTGTGTGTGATGTGAAATGTTTGCACACAAATGATCGAGAACTGGTCCTACATGTCTTACGCCGACTCCGAACGGCTTATGTTCTCAAGAAGCTTTTCATGGCAGTTTTTACTCTCTAAGGTTTGCCATTGTCTGCAGAGAGGTGACGGCCGAACAGAAAAATTAATTCAATTGAAAAACTTTCTGTGTCGGATGGAGGATTCGAACCTGGGTTCTCTGGCGTAAGAGTCACACACTACTCACTACGCCACGGCCGCCACACACATAACAAATACAAACTTAAATTTTCGTTAAAAATGTTTAATTTCTGATTGCAGGTCACATACACAAATTAAATTTTTCAAATGTTAAGAACTAATAAGCAGACACTGTGTTATTGCGTTTGTCCGCTCCAAAAGTAGATTAAAAGTGACAACTATTCTTTTGACGTAGATGCCAGTCGGAGTTTAGGTTACGACACTGCTTGAATGTCAAAATATAGCAGTAGTGGCAACCTACAAACAGTGGCAACCTGTAAGCCCCTCCCCTAAATATATTGTTTTGCTTAAGAAATTGTTAATTTTAATTGACCTTCAAAGCTTGCCCCCTTCTGAACTTTAGCCAAAATATTTAAGCAAAATATTCAAAAGCTCAAAATTATTTACTGCAATAAACAATATAAAGACTTAAAAATTCCCGTGCAATTTGGCTAATTTGACCAAACCATAAAGTGTTGCGTATTATTCTAAACACCCTTAAGACACACGCCCTCTCCATTATAGCTTAAGAAATGAACAGCAGCAACTTTTACAACAACAGCCTTAAGCTGGCTGTAGTAGTTATGAATGAAAACATTTATGAGCACGTGCTCATGCAAACAATAACAACGCCTGCTACTGACCTTCCAAAAAAAAGCGAAGGCGCAGTGTTCTATAAAAAAAGCTGCAGCTATTGTGAGTAAAAAGAATAAAAAAAAACACAAAAAAAAAAATACCAAATTACAGCAACAGCAATTATAACGCCCACATATCGTCAGCTATGTCGTAAGATAGACAGTGTGGCCGAGAGACAGCCTTGAGTTAACATTACAACACCTCGAATATCCGGAAAATTTATACAAAATTTGCATGCATTAAATAAGAAATATTGGCATATTCGGCAAAATAACAACACAAACTGACGTCATTGCAGTTTATGACATGAATAGCTGAGCAAAATTCTATAAAATATTTTTATGAAAGAAACAAAGCAGATAGAAACAAAGCTTAAGTTAAAATGTTTGTTAGTAAAATGATGAAAAAAGTATGTGTTAAAGTTTGATAAGCAAAAAAAAAATTTTAATTAATTGAGAAAATTTTCAAAAATTTTGAATATATTATTATGCAAAGTTATGTTAACGAAGCACAAAGAGATGCACGTTAAGTAAAGCAAGCATATGTTGTGCGTTAAAATAGTGAAGCTACAATGACACAAGCAACTGATTTGTGGCATTAAAATAAAGCTGGATGTTGAAATAATGGAATATTTTAACATTGACATAATATATATAAAAAAAAATATTATCACAAATAAGCTCCGCGATAAAACTGAAATCATTGCAAAAATTATGAAAAATTTTCAAAAAATTGATAAATAAATTATCAATATAATTAATGAAACTTAATAATTCATTATCAATAAAACATATTTGTGCTATAAAAATTTGAGAATTTTTGGTAATTTCTTATTTGACATGAAACATTTGTTAAATTAAAGAGCTTTAAAATAGCTTTATGGAAAAATAAAAAAATAATTTAAAACTCTTAAATTAGCACAGTATGTTAAAACAAATGCATTTTTTATTTGTATATGCGTTGTATACACAATATGTTTGCTTTGTAGACTAGTTTTCTGTATCTGAATTTTTATTTAAATAAAAATATTTTTTGATAAATTTTTTTTGGAACTCAAATGTTTCCAAGTACTAAAAACACAAATGAATTTATGAAAAAAGTTAATAATTAATGCCACTACACACAAATTTAATAAACATACATAATTGAACGATATTAGTTAATAAATTCAGTGGATACTCAAAGAAAGCTTTACTGCAGCTTTAAAAAAGCGATGAAAAATTAATAGTTAAAAAAATTAAGTAAGTAGATAACAAACTTCTAGCCACACAAGAAAATCTTTTAACTAAAATTTTTTGAGTATGAACATACTATTTAGACTTTTGTGCAAACTATAAAACAGTTTTGTAAACTATAAAAAGTGTGGCGGCCGTGGCGTAGTGGGAAGAGTGTGTGACTCTTACGCCAGAGAACCCAGGATCGAATCCTCCATCTGACACAGAAAATTTTTTCAATTGAATTAATTTTTCTATTCGGCCGTCACCTCGCTGCAGACAATGGCAAACCTCAGAGAGTAAAAACTGCCATGAAAAGCTTCTTGAGAACATAAGCCGTTCGGAGTCGGTGTAAAAAATGTAGGACCAGTTCTCGATCATTTGTGTGCAAGCATTTCACATCACACACAACACAATTGATCATAAGAAGCTCGGTCAAAGTCCTTTCAAGGGCTGAGATGGCCATTTCGTTTTTTTTTTTTATAAAAAAGCTTTTGTTTTTTTTTTAAAAAGCTGAAATAAAAATATTTGAAGAACTTCTGTTTCTTAGTAAAAATTTTTAATGGCTTGCAAATGGGTGTTAAAATTTTTTTAGTTTTTTACAAAAAGCTTTGTGAAAACGTAAAAAATCTATGAAAAATATCAAAAAATGTTTCAAAATAATTCATAGAATGCTGTTTTGAAACCTCGTTAATAATAACATTTTGAACAGAAAGTTTTCATGAGTTTTATTCTATAACGTCTAAGCAAAAATTCAAAAACTTTGAAAGAAAATGCGAAAAACGCTTTCTTAAAGCTTTTATTAGGAACGCTGAAGTTTTTTCATAAGGAACTATCATGAAAAAAACTTTTACAATAATTATAAACAAATTTTTATTAGAAAATCAAAATATGCACTTATGTTAAAGTTTTCATAAACATATTTAAAAAAAAACCTTTGTGGGCGCTTTAATAAAAATTTAGAATATATTAAAAAAATAAGATAATATTTAATTTATGATATTAAATGTTTTAAGATGTGAAAGTATATAAATCCATATTGATTTCGATAGAATAAAAGTTCAAAAGCTTTTTGGAGCTTATAGAATTTCTTGAAAATTCTTTACAATTTTGAAAACTATTACAGAAATATTTATATATGTGATATGTTTGATAAAAAATTTTTGGAAAAGCTTAACAAAAACTTCTTCAAAAGCTTTAAAAGCTTTCGTGAAAGCTTTTTAGGCTTTAAAGATTTTTAAGAACTAGACAAATATGTTTTCAAATTATAGAATTATTATTGAAAATTTATTTACAATTATGCATATTATTTAAGAAATATTAACATTTAAAAACTTAAACAAAAATTTCACAAAAAGCTTCTCTAAGAACTTTAAAGCTTCTTGAGAAGAACCTTCCAAGCTGCATTTCCAAGATTTTACAAGTTTTAGTAAAAGCTTTTTAAAAGCGTTAATGCTTTCCAAAAGCTTTTAAAGTTTTTCGAAAAGTTTTAGGAAGAGATAAAAAAGCTTTATTTACAATTTTTTAAAAAATTTATTTACAATTTTGTAGATTATTCAAGAAATATTAACATTTATAAACTTGAACAAAAATTACTAAAAAAGCTTTACTAAGAACTTTAAAGCTTTTAAAGAACCTTCCAAACTGCATTTGCAAGATTTTACAAGATTTAGAACAAGCTTCTTAAAACCATTAATGTTTTTTCAAAAGCTTTTAAAGTTTTTCAAAACAGTTTTAGGAAAAGAAAGCTTTACAAAAAGCTTTAAACCTTTCAAAAGCCTTACACACAAGCCAACTTTTCAAAATGCTTCAAAAACTTTTTAAAAGCTTTACACGAAGTTTCAAAAAGCTTTAATAAAATCTCTTTAAAAGCTTGAAAGATTTGGAAAAAAGTGGACTAACGAATTTTTAAACTATAGAATTCTTATTGAGTATCCTTTATAGCTTTCAACCTCAGAGAGTAAAAACTGCCATGAAAATCTTCTTGAGAACATAAGCCGTTCGGAGTCGTCATAAAACATGTAGGTCGAGTTCTCGATCATTTGTGTTCAAACATTTCACAACACACACACAACACAATTGATCATAAGAAGCTCGGTCAAAGTCCTTTCAAGGGCTGAAATGGCCATTTTCGTTTTCATTTCGTTTAGCTACCAGACTTTCTTCCATTGACATAGCTGCCACATTGGGGCAATTTGTTACCCAAAGGACAAAAAACGTTCTCAAAAGTAGATATTGAAATATTTTGCTTTAATCATCAATATTTATTCCGGAGAAGATAAAAAAAATACATTCTAAAAATTTAAAAAGTTGAATTTTGGGGAAAGTCTGGAGTAACGAAACATCCCATTTGGCAGCTAAGGCTTAAGAAATAGTAATGTATGTGAATTTTGCTAAAAAGTTTTCTAAAAAGCTTTACTAAAATCTTTTAACATTTTGCAAACACTTTACTTAAAATTTTTGCAAGCTTCTAAATTGTTGTCAGTTTGTGAAAGTTTTTAAAAGCTGTGCTTATGGCTTTTGCAAGCTTCTTAAAAGTTTTACTTAAAGCTTTCAATAGCTTTATTAAAAGCTTTGCAAAATTTGAAAGCTTTTAAAAGCTTTCAAAAGCCTTTATTAAAGCGACTAAAAAGCTTTAAGGATTCCCAAAAGTTTTTAAAATTTTTAGAAATGTCTTGCGAAAGCTCTTTAAAGACTTTGAGAAGCTTTACTAAAAGCAGTTAAAATATACTAAAAGCTTTTCAGAAAAACTTTCCTCAAAGCTTTTAAAAAATTTTCTCAAAGCTTTTCAATAAAGCTTTTCTAAAAGCTTAGCTTGAAGAAGGTATATCCAAAATAAAAATTTAAATAAACTTAGAATTGTAGGATTTAATTATAATAGTATTATTATTTAAGATTTATTTAAAATTTTGGAAGTTATTTGAAAAACATTTATATATAATACAAGCGATCATAAAAAGTATTTTAAAATACCTTAAGTGTTACCAAGAAGTTTTATAAAAAGATTTTCAAAAGCTTTAAAGATTTCAAAGGCGTTTAAAAAGTTTTACTTAAATCATTCAAAAGTTTGCTAAAAGTTTTAAAAAAGCTTTACAAAAAACTTTGTTAAAAAAGCTTTTTGCTTAATTTTTTTATAAGAAACAATTTTTTATAAGAAAAAAATTTGCTGTACTTAGAACTAGACAAATTACTATTATTATAAAATTATAGAAATATCCATAGGAGTAACCAGGATATCAGCGGGGGCGGGGATAAAGGGGTACACTAAAATTTTTTTTGAATTCGAAGTTCATAAGGTGCTCAAAGCTCCTCAAAGAAACTTTTATAACAATGATAGTAAAAAATTTTGATATTAATTGGCCACAGCTGTAACCTGTTTGGTGCTGTTGTTGTTGATGTTTGCTTTCTTGCTCATTTTGTCTATGTGGCGCATGAATCCGAAGCTTCGAAACGCACTCACGTGCTCAAAATTGTCATTGCACGCTAGGTGTAATATAAGATATTACACAGGATACGAGTGGCAACCAGGGACAATCAGAGGTGGGAATAAAACTCAGAAAAAATGAGAAAGCAGTTTCTTTTGAAGTATACTTTAGAGCCAGTCAATGGTCTCGTATATAACAACCACCATACTGTGATGTTATAGATTTCAATGAACATTTTTTTTTTACCAGACGAATGTGCTGTCATAAAATCTCAACGCTTTAAGAATTTTTTATAATATTATTTTAATTTTTCTGTTATCTAGGGGCGGCCACTTCTTTCCCCTCACTTGGAATTACGCACTTGAAATTATCATTGATTAATTCTTAACAATTTTGGAAATTATTTAAGAAATATTTATATATGTGTACTTTTATTAAATGTTGTTCAAAAAGCTTTGCTTAGATCTTTCTAAAAGCTTTGAAAGCTTTACTAAAAGCTATTTGTAACTTTCATTTTTTACACTTTATCTTTTAAAAAAGTTTACTACGGTGAAATTTACTAAACCTATTACAAAATCTCTACCTAAATTTTTTCAAAAGGCTTTACCAGAAGCTTCTCAACAACTTTACTTAAACTTTTAAAAGAGTTTTACTTAATCTTTTAAAAAGCTTAACTTAATCTTTTAAAAACGATTTACTAAAAGCTTTTCAAAAACCGTTACTAAATCTTTTCAAAACTTTATTAAAAGCTTTTCAAAAATTTACTAAAAGCTTTTTAAAGAGCTTTACTAAATGCTTCAAAAACGTTTACTCAAAGCTTTCAAAAAGCTTTACTGAAAGCGTTACAAGAAGGTTTACAGAAAGTTTGAAAAAAGCTTTACTAAGAACTCTTGAAAAAAGCTATTTACAAAATTAAATTTAATTTGTAAGTTGAACTAGATAAAGTAAAAAATCTTTTTACTGTTTTTTAAGAGAGCACAAAAGGCTTTTCAATTTTTTTTAACTTTCTTACTCAATTTGAGCTCAGCGTTTGAACGAATTCAAAGAAAAGTTAATACAAAAAAAAAAAAGGTTTATAAAATGCTTTTCTTTAAGCCTTAATACAAATATTTAAATTTCTTCTGGAGCAGACGTTGCAATGTCTGCCTGTCGTGGATTTTCATTGAAATTTCTGTGTTGTCCAAAATCAGAACGATCAAAAAGGAAGCGCATAGCTGCAGACGCCACATCCGGTAGCACACCGCAACCAACTCAAACATGTCACAGCAGGCTGCACTATAAAAACACGCCGGCTGAGCCGCGCACACAAAAAAAAAAAAAAAAACCCACACAAAAACGTGACGCGATGCACAAAAGAATTATTAAATAATGCAAAAGAGTTGCAAAAAAAAATGAAAACAAATTAAAAAGCAGCGAAAAACAAAAGTAGAAGAATGCAGCAACGTCAGTTTGAGTAAGGGATGTGTACATCTTTACTGTGGTTGTTGTTATTGTTGTTGTTGTTGTTGGAGTTGTGGTTGTTATTATTATTTTTTAATGCCCTTGGCCTTGGTCAGTGTAAATTTTTGCCAAGCAAAACAACAAATTGCCACTTTATTGTAATATGCCAAGAACGCGCCGCAAAAATGCTTCAGCAGCGGTATTTTTTGGATTTTCCAGTGTTGGTTAAATATTATCAATTTATTTAGCTGAATTATAGTATAAAATTCAGGTGTGTCCAATTTTAGTCACAGGGGCCAATGCTTAGCTTACTAACTGTGCTAAGTGGGTGTCTTTCAGATTTTTTCTGCTCTTAACTTTTATCATTTAAAGCTTATTTTTTGAAATTTTTGCTCTCCATTTATTATAACTAAAATGTAATGCTTCTCTAGACTGGCACGCGAACTACTAGCAGCACCGCTGCTTTTTCTTCTACGTTGCATT
Organism: Coremacera marginata; assembly: GCA_914767935.1. Classification (NCBI taxonomy): domain Eukaryota; kingdom Metazoa; phylum Arthropoda; class Insecta; order Diptera; family Sciomyzidae; genus Coremacera; species Coremacera marginata. Next base: position 145,791,696 of record OU612047.1, read on the forward strand.
CTTTTAGCTAGTTTGCAGTTATGAATGTGGCTGCATTTTGTTTTTTTTTTATTTTTATGGCCTATCTTTTGCACGCTATGAAATATTTTGCATTTTCAAACTTCAAAAAAAAAAAAAAGACCCAAATTTTGTGGTTAAACGCTTGCGGCATCCGTTCACACCTTCAATGTATCGACATGTTTTTGATGTGGTATATGTGTGTGCGTGTGTTCTTTAGTGTTTTGTTTTTTTTTAGCTATTTTATTTCCGGCCATTTTTTTTCCTGACTTCACCCTTGAGCAGGGGTGTTGTTAGTAACGCTTTTTATGTAGGAAATTGCCAAATTGGCCGTGACTTCAATTGGCTTCAATAAATTGTAGACGATTGATTTTAGCTTTTGATGGCCGTCAGTATAAGGAGTGTGAACTTTTGAAAATTTTTGCACGCTGATCCTAAGTTCAAGGTTTCAAATGTACAAATTATGAGGTTGTCGTTTTTGGGGTGCTTCGATGTAATATAACATTTCTTAATGTGATGTCAATTTGAAGGCATTAAAAAGGCTTTTTTTCGATTACTTTACGGCTTGAAAAATATATTTTTCATATCAGCGACATAAAATAGCAGACATTCTTAAATTATGTAGGATATTTTTGGATTATATACTGAAGAGGCTTGCAGGTTGCCACCACTGCTGTATTTAAACATTCTAGCAAAAGCGTAGTTGTCACTTTAAATTTACTTCTCGAGCGGACAGACGCTATAACACAGTGTCTGCTTAAGAAAGTTTTAAATGTAAGTTATTAAAAATTGAAAAAATAAAATTGTGTTAGGTAAATATTTGTGATATTTGTGAAAATAAATTCCAAAGATATCATAAATTGAGCATTGAGCACATTTTGGTAGAGAATACAACTATAGATTCGCGATATCATCACGCTGTTAGCGACATCATCACGCTGTTAGCGGCATTATCACGCATTTACCTGTTCATTTCTGTTACAGCATTGCTCATGCCGTGGTTATGCTAGGCAAACATGATTGGTGAGGTTTTACCAACCGATTAATCGGCTTAGCGATCGGATTACCGGAGCGATTAACAACCGATTATCGAAGCAATTACAAACCGATTATCGAAGCAATTACAAATCGAATACCAAAGCGATTACCAACTGATTATCGAAGCTATTACTAACCCATTACCAACCCATTACCAATTACCAAAGAGATTACCAACCGATTACGACCAACCAAATACGAATTACTGATGCGATTACCAACCGATTACTGAAGCAATTACTAACCGACTACCGATTATCGAAGCGATGGCCAACCTTCTACCGATTACCGGAGCAATTACCAACCGATTACCAACCTTTTACCGTTTTACGAAGCGATTACCAAAACAATTACCGATTACCGAAGCAATAACCAACCGATTACCAACCCATTACCGTTTAACGAAGCAATTACCAACCGACTACCGATTATCGAAGCAATGGCCAACCTTCTACAGATTACAGAAGCAATTAGCAACCGATTACCAAAGCGATTATCAACCGATTACCGAATCTAAAACCAACCAATTACCAACCCATTGCCGTTTAACAAAGCAATAACCAACCGATTACCAATTACCGAAGCAATTACCAACCGATTACTGAATGAATTACCGATTACCAAAGCAATCACCAACCGATTGGCGAAACAATTACCGATTTACCAAACAATTACCAATCGATTATCGAATTAATCACCGATAACCGAAGCGATTTACAGGCCGTTATCGATTACCAATCGAATACCAATTACTGATGCGATTACCAACCGATCACCGAAGCGATTACCAACCTATTACCGATTACCGGAGTGATTACCAAGCGATTACCTACCAATTACCGTTTAGCGAAGCGCTTACCAACCGATTACCAAAACATTTACCGATTACCAAAGCAATAACTAACCGATTACCGAATTATTTACCGATTACCGAAGCGATAAACAACCGATTACCAATTACCGAACTGATTACCAGCCGACTACCGATAACCGAAGCGATTATCAACCGATTACCGAAGCGATTACCAAACCATTACCGAATACTGGAGCGAATACCAACCGATTACCAATTACCAAAGCGATGACCAACCGATTACTAACCGATTACCAATTACCGAAGCAATTACCAACCGATTACCAAAGCGATTACCAACATATTACTGATTAACGAAGCGATTACCGACCAAATTACCGATTATCCAATTGAAATGTCATCAGTTTAGTGTAAGATTATAGTAATTATAAGCACGATCATAATAAAATTTTAAAAAATAGAATTTAAGGGTTATATAAATATGACACGTGAAAGCAAAAACAAAAAATAAAGTAGAACCGTTTCAAAAGTTGTTAATATTTTTTGTAAAGCTGAAAATTTCAAAATGCCAAAGTAAAAAAAAGAAGTTTCGAAGATTTTTTTTTAAAATTGAAAATTTCAAAATTATTATAAAATAAAAGCCTTTAACCATGCAATAAAATTTTTTTAACACATCAAGCGTTCCTGCCACAATTCTACGGAATTAAAGTTTATGCTGGTATCGCCTGTGGTTGAAGTTTGACCTAATTTGTCAGTAAAGTAATGAAATTCAAGTTGCTTTTAACATAACAAGTGGTAATTTATTTGTATGCAAGGTCTTCTATATCCTAAGTAATCCTATTATGAAGGATTTGTCACTCTTCTATGTCTTTAAGACTTCTTAAAGGCCTCTGATTGTGTTAAGCAATTCTTTCTTGTTCGTAAGCTTTTCGGTTTTTATAATAGCGCTCTTACTTTAATAATTAACTTCTTTGAAGGTACAAAATAAAGACATAATATTGGTTATATACAATAGATTCAGACTTTAAGGACATCTATGCAGGTCTTGATCAGGGCTCAACTCTTGGGTCTTTAACCTTGTTGTATTTTTATTAATGATATTTTTAGCATCTGTAAGGCTATGAAAATGCATGCTTTTGCTGACTATATTCAGTTATACTTCTCCAATTGTATTGGATTCCGTGAAGATTTATGTTGTAGGTTAAATATCTAGATGCAGTCTTTGCCTTAAGGCCGTTAAAGTAATGGTCATAAACCTAAGTTTTTTTTAAATATTTCTAATCAAATGATATTAAAAGATAGCAAAATTATGACTTGAGTTGTAGCATCATGATGGTAGTGAGGCAGTTTTTTTGGTGAGAACTACATAAAAGTATGACCCGTGCCTCTAGATAGATTTCAAATAAAAAAAACTGTTAAATAATGTGATTCAAAATTGTTTTTTTCATCTATTGCTTTATGGAAAACAAGAGCTTCAATTAATTTTAATAACATATTTTTTTATATAAAATTATAAATTTTTTTTTAATAAGACCCTTACTGCCTTGAGCTCTTTTCGACATGCCAAATGGAGCGCTGTATTTGCAATCAATTAGAATTAATAATTCAATTGATAATTTAAGCCTATGCTTTTGCGTTTAATTTATATTAAGTTGACAACATTCTGAAAAGCTTTCATTTGGGCCTTATTTGCGAACCATGAGCAAAAATATCAAGCAATCAGTTTAAATTGTGCCTAAAAGCTTAAATCATCCACACCCATTTGACCCACACTAACAGCCACAACCACACCTTGTCATGCCATTATCTTTTAGCTCACTTATCACTCACCTGTACTGAATGATCTAAATTATTGATGATTCTGATAACGCGTCCAGCGCTGCGTTTTATTGATCCCGATGTTGTTGATAGTGTGCCCAGATCTGCTTCCATAATAGATGGCTTGCGGCTGGCGGGCTTTGAACCCCAGCCTTGATTGCCAGGTGATGCGTACCACATCCCGTTCTTCTTGCCGTAACTAGCGGGCTGTAAATAAATACACACAAACAAAATACAATACAGTATAAATATATGTATATTAAAAAAAAATATAAATAAATATCTGTGAGTGTTTGTATCGAATTGTATGGCAGAACGTCAAAGAAAAGCGCGCAAAAAGTTGAATAAATTTAATTGTTCTGCTGCACGCAGCCAATTCAATGAAACCAAATCAAACATTTGTATAAAAATTGTGCGCACACAGACATAATATATATATACATATATATTTTGCGCATTTAAATATTTACTTGCACTTTGTATGAGCTGAAGTTTTTATTTTCAAATTTATAGCTCTAGAAATTAGGTAGCGCGCAAAAACAAAAAAAAAAAAACCAATGAATTGTGAACGCACTAAAAATTCAACCAATAATATAGCGCACGAAGTGTTCGTAGACGTTTTATCGATTTACATCATATATTAAACAAAAAAAAAAGAAAAAATACGTTACCATTATTTGTGAAATGGAGCTATAAATCTCAACACCTCTATAAAACATGCATTAAACTTAAGCACAAAAGCCTATTTGTCAAGCAAGCTTGTTGCATGAAATACACGCTGCAATTAATTATTAAGCTTGCAGAGCTTTTATTAAATATTTTAATTTATTAATGAACAAAAGCAACAATTGCTGTGCAGAGTTTGTTAATTTTCTTTGAAGAATATGCATTTCGATGATGCTGCAATTGAATAGTTTCAATAGTATTTTAAAAATATCGGGCCATATTTGAGCCTGTTTCAAATAGAATTTATATAATTAACAGTTTTGATATGTTTTATATTCAAGAAAATGAAATGAAAGAAGTGTTGTTATACATGGCGTATGAGTAACATTGATTACAACATGGCGTATGAGTGACACTTATTACCAGACGGTTCTTCATAAGCTTTTTAAACTCTTTCCATGGAATCATAAGTTTTTTCAAATTGGTTCAAATTTAAACATTTATAAAACTGCATTCTTTAATCTTTTACAAAACCTTAAATTGAATTTATATATATAATTCTCCATAAACCTCACATAAAATTTTTCGTTGAAGCTTACTCAGCTGCGCTCTAAAAACTGATTGGAAGATCACTACAATAAATGTGAAATTTCATGCCATTTATTGGCAATTTGGAAAATATAGCACACCATGTAGCGGGCTTTTTCAATTCGGTCAAAAATTCAGCGTTTTCCTTTTTCCAAATACAAGGTATATTTTCTCTGTTTTTCACGCTATTTCAGCGTTTTTTCGCTCAGAGAGTTCTAAAATCGCTAGAGCAGCAATATTTCACGCTATTAGAGCTCAAGTGAAGCGTGGGTGTTATGCTCTCTCTATATATGGTAATATAATGTAAAATAATCGATAATAGTAATAATGTTTAAGTGTAGTTTTTGTCCTTATGAAGTTAAAAGAATGCTGTATTTTCTAATTAATATGTTTTTCTTTAATATTAATAATACTCCCTAATAATAAAAATATATTTTTAACTCTTTTCTACCCTTAATTTAAATATATTTTTATTTTAAGTTCTTTTATTGAAAATTTTCAACTTTGAAATGTTATATATATATAAATATAGGGAATAAATCTAGTTACATGAATCTAGCCATGGCAGAATTATAATTGTATCATACGTACAATGAACCGAAGGCGTGCAAAAGCTCACACGTAAACCCAAAAGACCTTCGACCCATAGTCTCTCATCCTTTTTGCTAAAAACTCTCGAGAGATTAATAGAAATCCACTTGAGACAAAAGATAGTAGAAAAACTCTGTCATCGGCACAACACGCTTACACCAAAGGCAAATCCGTGGAAACAGCTCTCCACTCCATAGTCTCCATCATTGAAAAATCTCTTCTTCAAAAGGAATATACAATGATAGCTTTTATTGATATAGAAGGTGCCTTCAGCAACGTCAAAGCAGAGGCTATCACAAATGTACTAACGGAGCTTGGGGTGGATGCCACGCTGGGAGCACTTATAAATAAAATGCTAGTAGGCAGGATTATAAGTGCAAATCTCGGTGTGGCATCCACACTACGATTTGTACCAAGGGGAACTCCTCAAGGAGGGGTTCTCTCGCCTCTACTCTGGAACCTAGCAGTTAATAAACTGCTGGAGAAACTGGAACATGAGGGGTGCAAGGTGATAGCTTACGCAGACGACATTGCTATTGTCATTTCTGAAAAATATGTATCCACACTTCGAGATATTATGCAAAACGGCCTTAATACTCTCATACAATGGGTTAATAGCTGTGGACTCAGCGTCAACCCTGAAAAAACGGATTTAGTGATTTTCACAAGAAAACACAATCTACCAACAATCAGTCCTCTAAAACTGGGAAACATAAGACTTAGCTTCTCAGATCAAGCGAAATATCTGGGCCTTATCCTGGATAGAAAATTAAACTGGAAACCCAATCTGCTCGAGAGAGCCAAAAAAGCTAATATAGCCCTCTACTCATGCAAAAGGGCAGTGGGTAACAAATGGGGTTTACAGCCAAGTGTTACTCACATAACTTACTCGCAAAAAAAAAAAAGACAAAGTTTCTATAGTATCGTAAGTGTTGACGTAGAATATTTTGTTTGATATATTTGATGATGAATTTTATGATCCTGTGTGAGGAGTTTTTCGACGTTTTTTAAAATATTTGTACTACAGCGCCCTCTGTTGTTCAAGATAGTACAAAAAGGATAAGTCCAAAACACTCAGCGTATCAGAAAACCCGTATATGCCAATTTTTATGCAAATCAAATAAGCGGCTAAGGAGTAGGTTTTTCAAAATATTTGTACTACAGTGCCCTCTGGTGTTCATAGATAAATGGAATAGATAAATCAACAAAACTCACCGTATCTGAAAACCTCTACACACAAATTTTCATGCAAATCGGATGAACGGTTTCGGAGATAAGCTAAAAAAAAGAATGCCTGAAACCCGATCGCAGCGCCCCCCCTACCGGGTCCAACCTTTTTTACTGCGCGTATATTGCAAAAAGGGCATAATTAAAATTTGCATTTTAATTCAATGTAATTTATTAATAAAGGGCAGATTTTTCATTATTCAAATACCGAATTCAAAAATGTATATTATACTCAATAAAAGCCTTCGGTTGGTTGATAGTAACGAACACTCTTTTCATAGAATGCCTCAAAGAAATCTTCCCTTTGAAAACATTCTGGAAGCACTTCAGGAGAATGACCAAATAACATGCATATGTTGAAAGAATGCCTTCTGGGTATAAAGGTGGAAGGGATGGAATTCAATACTTTCCCTTCCTTTTTACCTTCTTTTGGAAGCATTTTTTTGATCTGGTATTTTGATCGCAATGACACACAGACTTAACTGATTTAATTTTTGCTGAAAGCGGCTCAGCTGTTCACGTGTTATTATGATTTTTTGAAATAAGGTCTGCGGGGCAGGCAGACTTGGAAAACTGCAAATCTGCAAACTGCAAACCGATTAAGCCAATCTCTTCTTGTTATATTTTTCAATATTGTGAGCGTGTCGAAATAGTGTTATCTAAATGTAATCAGAATTGTTTGATTCATATTATGTTCAAATCGATTCAGTCGTTCACTTTTAATTTTGTTTTTCAATGTTAGTAGGCTTAGCAGGTAGGCATGGAAAATTTTGTTTTTCTCATCTAAATCTAATACAAAACAATTTGATACCTTTTGCGTTCAAATCGAGTGATCCGTTCTAGTGTTATTTTGTTTTCTAAATATAGTGGGCGTGGTGTTAAACATTTTTTTTAATAAAATAACATCGATGGCTGTTTTTGCATTAAAATCTCTTCAGTATTTCTTGCTATTTTATTCCAATACCCTGTTTCCATGTTTACCGACATATAGTTATTCATTTATAGTGCCACGCCCCTTTGAATTATTCCGTCCACTTTTTCTACAGTATTTGAAAATGATCCTACCCACATTTGTACCAAATTCCAATACTGTAGTACCCATATTTACCAAAATATAGGAATTTGCAAATATTTCCCCATACACACCATATACGTAAAAATACATGTTCAAATGTCTATAACTCATGAACTAATACACATACAAAGACCAATTGTACATAAAAACCTTTGTTTTGACGTCATCTTTGATGGGAAATTTCCAGAAACAAAATCGGTTCACTCATTACAGAGAACATCAATTTCATACACAATGCAATTTATTTTTATATATATAGATATAGACAACAACACAAGCAGTTACGATTCTTGATTTATATAATGCTTTATATGTAGTAGCGCTGTTTTTGTTTTTTAATACCAAATATAAACTTATATGATAACCTATGCATCGCTTCTTCATATTGCAAAGTCTTATTTTCTCAGGCATTAGGCGGACAAAGCGACACCACCCTGACTGATTGGAGGCTGCCAGCAGACTGAAAGCTTCTTATCGGCGCAAGCATTTATATACGTATGCATTGCTTGTACAGCTCTGAGAAATTCATAAAACAATTCTATTCAAGAAATAACACGATGTTGCATTCGAGATTTCGGCACGAACTAAAGCAACAAGCATAGGAACGTCAGCAGCAACTGAATCATCAATGCATTTTTTTTCATACAAAAATGTGAATTTTTCTACTTTTCTTTTATTAAAGAAGTGACAGAATCCAATGTTAGTTATTCCTTTTATGCACAAAATAACTGATATTTTGGCATACATTTTATCTTTATTCGATGAATATTAAAGGCTGTATTAGGCCCTAAAGTGTGCCTCCAAAAAACGTTGCATGGCCTTGAAAAAATTTGTGAAAATACCCCCATACAAAGCGCGCGCTGTAAGACGTAATTCTACGTCAGAAACACATGAAAATCTTCAAATTGTTTTGATTTCCCCTAAACAGTAAATTGGAAATCTGTTTGGATATTTGTAGTCATGGCTGAATATTCAAATAGAAAGTATTTACTATTGAACTGAATTAGCTTTTGAATGCAAAGACCCCATTTTTGTCAAAAATGCCCTATTTATGCATAAATTTTGATTTCTAGCGTGAAATGTTTTGAATTTAGCTCTCTGAAATTAAACTATATTAAATGAAGGATATCTGTTGCCAGCAATAATTGCTGTAAATTCCCTTGGTTCTTTGTTAGAGTGTACTCAATCACAAGTTTGGTGTTATGCGTGGCATTTGAGGCACATATGCGCATTGCGATTTTTAAAAAATATTACAAGTTGCGCAGCGGTTTTTTCTATTTTTTCTCTTTTTCTCGCTGGTTTAGTGTGCTTTCTCTCAGAGAGCCAAAAAAGCTCTCTTTTTCTCGCTAGTTTAGCGTGTTTTCTCTCTGATAGCCATTTTTAGTCTACAATAAATGTCTTATTTAACTACGAAAATTATAGAAAATCTGTTGCCAGCTTTCAGCTATTTGTTAGAGTATATAAATAAAAAGAGCTGATAAATTTATAAAAAAATTCTCTTATTTTTACCTTTTTTTTTTTAAAATTATGAGTTATACATTTAAAATAAAGTTTGCCTATATGACGTTTGAGTAATATATATGACAGCATGGCGTATGAGTAACAATTATTTGATGATTATTTGATGATTAAAATTTTCCCAAAGCTTTTCAGCTTCTTTCCATAAAATCAAAACACTTTCTAAGGTTTTTTTTTGCAAACTTTTCCAAGAAAGCTTTTAAAATCCTTTCTTTACAATCATTATCCATAACATTTATATTACATTTAAATATAAATTCCCATAATCCTCACTAAAAATATTAAAAATTTTCACCAAAGTCGCTTTCTAGCACTTTATCTGCAAAGTTTTGCAGTAAAGGGTGCGTACAAACAAAAAAAAAAACCCCTCAACCAACTAAAGTGCATCTTCGCTGTTTTCTCTTCCGGTAAAGGCAAAAAACTTTGCGTATTAAAAAAAACTTAAGCTTATTCAATGCACACTAGAAACAAAAAAATAGGGACAAGCTTCGATAGTTAAGTGGCTAGCCTGTTGTAAGTTTTCCCTCTTGGCAAGCTCAAAAAGCAAGATTTCAAGAGCTTTAATACAATGACAACGCAAATATAGTGATGATGATGATTATAATAATGGTGAAATAGAACAGTATTTTTAAGGAAGATGGCTTAGGAATGGAAAAAAAAATATATATAAAAAAGAAAAAAAAAAAAACAATGCTAAAAAGTTGGGCAACAAGCCAAAAAGTTTTTGTAACGGACTTTGTATTTCGTAAGTTTTCTACTCTATGCATATGCATGTTTGTCTGATTTGTTGTCTATTCGTTTGTTTGCTTGTTTGTTTGTATGTGATTAGCTTGCATTGTATTGATTGTAAAAAAAGTTTGCATAATAATGGCAAATCAATTAAATTTAGTTGAGCAACTAAGAAAAGTTCCAGACTTGGCGCAGTAGATTGGTTAATGTGGCTACTTCTTTGGCAAACAATGTGCATAATCAAAATAAAACTTCAGTGACGCTAATTTTTAGTCACATTAGGATTGTAAAGTAAATAAGATTTTTTTTTTTAACTACTTTTTAAAGAAAAAATATAAAATATGAAAATTTTTTTAATGTTACTTACTCTTGCTAATCTCAGTGTTAACTTAAAATTAAATTAAAATTGTTAAATTAACTTTAAAATTTCAGTAGATAACAAATATTGCCAAACATTTAATATAAGTTACAGAGCTAATGATAGAAGTTTTGCATGTCCAAAGAATAATTAGCTAGTATTTTACTTTAAAATACATGGCGTATGAGTAACATATAATTATGAAATGTTTCTTGGATTGAAAGATTTAGTTTCATGCCAGGCACAATAGAGTAGAAAGTAGTTATACTGGGCTGCTTTTGAGCAGAGTAATATTTATTTCGGCATAACTTGAGCATTTAGATTCTTTGACATATTTGTTTCCTATGTCTTCTTAAATTCTACTTTTCATAAGACGAAAATAACTGAGTGTAGGAGTGCTATCCAAGACTCGAGAGTAGACAAACGCAAGTTAGGCTTGAGTTTGAGTTAAAAAAAATGTTGTTCTTTTTTTTTTAAAAAGCTAGAAATAGCTGGTGCTATTTTTTTCCAGAGAAATGTTCCTTTTTTGAAAATAGTTCAGTTGTTCATAGAGCAAAAAGTCATTTAAAACTCGGCTTATAAAATATGATAACTATGAATATATAATATAATATGACAAATATGAAACAATAAATTAGTATTTTCAGAATACCCAAAGAAATATTGCTACATAAACTAATGCTCGGGCTGGTCTGGGCTAAGAGTTATGGGGCTTGAAAGATCCAATAAAGGAATATGGTAAAACTATCTGTAACGTTTTCAGGAATACGGGCGATGGTCTGCATGGTCTACACATACAAGACATGTGATCTTGAACCCAAGATTGCTAATTTTGTAATCAATTTTATGTCTAAGAAAAACAAAAAAAAAACGGTGCGATCTGGTTCTTTTTACTCAAAAATCATTCCTTTAAACAATGGTATACCACAGGATCGCCTCTGTCAGTGATATTATTTCTTATTGCTTATTTCTTATATGATGATACCCAAAATATTTCGACTAACAATATTGGCTGGTATGGCAGTTAAAAAAAAACAAACGGCCAAAAATAAGAGTTATGAAAAAGTTCTTTTGCATTAAAAAATCTTAAATTTTTTCCGTTGGACCAAGGAGAATGCCGATTTTTATGGATTGTTTTAACTTTTTTCATATTATTTTCACTAAAATTCAAATGATTTTTTTCCCATACTACTTTGTGTCAAATAAATTATAAAATGTAAAAAATGTGTAAATTTTTATGTAATTTCATTCAATTTAATTCTTCACTTTACACTATATTTTATCATCAATAGATAATTTATTTGACTAAAAGTAACATGACAAATTTAAATTACCAACTCTTAGTCTTCTACGGCAAATTCCGTCTGATATATAGCAATTTTACTGATTTGTGGGCGGTAAAAGTGGGCGTAACAACATTTATATATACATAGTCACTGCCACTTGGACCCATAGCACCTGCATATCAAGATTCACTATCAAAACGTGAAAAACTCAGGAAAAAGCATGATTTCGAAAAATTTGGGCGTTGATATGGTGCAACCACGCCCATTTTTTAACAGTTGCGGACAGTGACCATATGAACTAAATTACCAACTCTTAGTCTTCTACGGCGAATTCCGTCTGATATAAAGCAATTTTAATGATTTGTGGACGGTAAAAGTGGGCGTAATAATATTTATATATACATAGTGACTGCCACTTGGACCCATAACATCTGCTTACCAAGATTCACTATCAAAACTTGAACATCTCAGGAATTAAAATGATTTCGATAAAGTGGGCGTAGATATAGTAAGGCTATGCCCATTTTTTGTACATTGGCCTATAGTAACCATACGAACTTAATTACCAAGTCTTAGTCTTCTACGGCAGAAGTCGTCTGATATAAAGCATTTTTACTTATTTTTGGGCGGTAAAAGTGGGCGTGACATCGTTTATATTTACATAGTGACTGCCACTTGGACCCATAGCATCTGCATACCAAGATTCACTATCAAAACTTAAACATCTCAGGAATTAAAATGATTTCTGAAAAGTGGGCTTGTATATATAGTGAGACCACGCCCATTTTTTGCACAGTCACTGAAAATAACCATCTGAACAAAATTACCAAGTTTTAGTTTTATACGATTAAAACCGTCTGATATATACAATTTTTTTTGTTTGTGGGTGATAGAGCTAATTTGGGTTGTATAGAAGGTACCACGCCCCCTTGTCCAATAATTCTAAATACCCCCCGAGGCCATATTGAAGTGTATTCGAAGTCTTTAGCCGTCTACAAAATGTTTATGTGTATTCTGCCAAAATATTTGTGTCATACGCTTAATTTTATCTGTTTTACACTTAGCTGCCACATCGAATAATTTCTAGACTGTCCATTATGCTAAAGAATATATGCACAAAATTTGATTGGTATGTGGAAATATATGCCAACCATGTAAAATAAGTTCTTTAAAAATAAAAGTGCCACGCCCCCTCCCCCGCCTTCATTCCGCCCAATTTTCGTAATTTTTTTTCCCAATTTTTTCGCCCTTATTGGCGTTACAAAGTTAATATACCCAAAGTTATACCAACGCAGTACGTGTTGGGTTATAAAAATAGTTATAATGAGAGAAATTTTCACGCATTTCTAGAGTGAAATATTTCTTTTTTTGTGCTGTGAGATTTTACTACGGCAATTGTAGGAAATCTGTTGCCAGCTATCATTATAGAAAATTCTTGCCACTTTTTGTTAGAAAGTAACTGGTATATTTTTATATCTGCCACGCCTACTTCTGGGTGCTATATGCCTAATATGCTACCTCATAAAGTGAAACGCATAAAAATATATGGTTCGCCTATTAAAAAAATTTTTTTTTAAATTTATTTTTTTGATAAACGATATATTTTAATTTGTTTGTACATTTAAATACATATAATTAAAAGTATCTTAGATCAAAGTGACTCCTCACCCTCTTCAAGTATATTGAAAAATACATATTATTTAAATAGATATAAAAAAAATGTATAGCATTTAAAACTTATCCAAGAAACTTTAAAAGAAAGTGGCAAAACATGACATTTCTTTATTCATTTAAGCGTTCTGGAAAATCCATTTAAATTAGTTAAATTTTTGCCATAAAATTATAACTATGGCTAAACACTGTAAGGATCTGATTGCAGAAAGTGTAAGCCCAACAAATTAATTGCTTTTCCTCCGCGTTTGGCACCAGGAATCAGATATTTTTCTCCTCTAGCGGTCAATTCGGGAGAGATATGAACTATAATCGACAGATCTTGTGTTTCATGTATGGGAACCCTCAGAAAAGTGGCAGATAGAGGGTAGGTGTGTTCAGAAAAAATGTTAAAGGGCAAAAAATAATAAAACCAGCGCAAATACTTCTCAGACCTAGAATGGTGACAGATAGAGGGTGGATATTAAGGTTGGTAAAAAAAAAAAAAAACGCTGTTTTCAACACTCATATTCTGGGAGCTTAATTCAAGTAGATCTTAAATCCTAAAGGATATCGAAATCGGAGGAACCTTCTGCCAGCGGTCTTGATTTAAAAAAAAATACTTTTTCGCCTAAAATCAACGGGTTTTCGCCGTAAGTTCTAATAAATTTGAAATAACTACCCAAAAGTAGGGTGCAAATGAAAGGTATCTAAGACCCTAAAGATCTGAATAGGAAAATTGTTAGATTCGAGAATTTGTTTAGTACAACAGTGTTCAGAATTCTGTCCAAATTTTTGGTATTTTTCACAAAAAGCGCTATAAATCTGCTATTTTTAGTTAAATTTTAGAAAATTTAGTATTGTTCAATAACACTTGATGTAGTATTTATGTAAATAAAAAAAAAAATTCAGCATAGTTTAATCACGAAGAGATTTCCTAAATCCAACTCAAAGACTTTCCAATGAGAATTCAATAAAAAAATAAATTCCACTATATTAAATTTTTTTATATGAATAGATAACATCAAGTCTTTATTAACAATACTAAATTTTCTAAAATTTGCAGATAATTGGCAGATTTAAAGCTAATTTTGTGAAAAGCACTCAACTCAATCCAAAATACTACTTCAATGAAAATTCATTAAAAAATGAAATTCTGCTATTTTGATTTTTTTTTTCTTTTTATATGTATCAATAGATTACATCAAGTAATGTTTTTTTAATATAATATTTAATTTTTTTTTTATATATATCAATAGATTACATCAAGTCTTTTTTAACAATACAAAATTTTCTAAAGTTTACCTAAAAATAGCAGATTTTAGCACTTTTTGTAAAAAATGCCCAAAATTTTGACCGAATTCTGAACCCTATTGCACTAAAAAAATTCTCGAATCTAACAATTTTCCTATTCACAACTTTGGGATCCTAGATGCCTTTCATTTGCACCACTTTGGCGTAGTTATTTCAGATTGATAAAAACTTACGACGAAAAAACCGTTGATTTTTGGCGAAAAAGGGATTTTTTTTAAATCAAAACCGCTGGCAGACGGTCAAACCGTCATTTCGATATCCTTTTGGATTTAAGATCATCTTGAATCCAGAATTCAGAGTATGATTGTCGAAAAAAATTTTTTTTTTGCCCCTGAACAAAACGATACACCTAAGTGGGTATGTTCAGAAGAAATGTTAAAGGGCAAAAAATAATAGGACCGGATCACATATTTGGCCCTTCTAAGGGTCAATGTCAAAAGAGATATGAACTATAATCGACAGTCGACAGGGGTAAATTTGGGAGAAATAGGAACTTTTATCGAAAGAAGTATGAACTTTTATCGAAAGTTTTTGTTTTGATGTAGAATTACTTCTAACAGCGCGGTTTGTACGGGGGTGTTTTTCGCAAAATTTTTCAAGGAAATGCAACGTTTTTTCACTTTTTGGGTTATACATACAGCCTCTAATATTCATCCTATAAATATAAAATATATGCCAAGATACCAGTTATAAAACGTATATCTAACTTTGGATTTTGTCACTTCTTTAATAAAGT
This sequence comes from Coremacera marginata, assembly GCA_914767935.1. Taxonomy (NCBI): domain Eukaryota; kingdom Metazoa; phylum Arthropoda; class Insecta; order Diptera; family Sciomyzidae; genus Coremacera; species Coremacera marginata. The sequence continues at coordinate 145,807,101 of OU612047.1, forward strand.
CTTTAATAAAGCTACATAGCCAGTATGTACCCAGTGGGCAAAAGCAGGGCTTCTAATGGATTTCGTACTCCTTCCACGCTCATATCCAAGCCCATATACTTTTTATATGAAATGGCCAAATTATCCAGGCCTTTCGTTCACCCTGCTTTAAAGAGGCCTGCTAAGAGCACTCCTTTAGAATGGCTTAAAGAAGTGGTTAGCCAAAACAACTAAAAAAATATATATATTTTTTTTTTCTTTTCATTTATACCTACCTATTTATTCTGTGATTTGAATTTATTTTACATATTTTTGTCATATATATTTCTATCATAACGTTGATTATTATTCAGTATTTTTGAACTATATATATTTTAACTTTTAACGAAAAAGTAACCCTGAAATATAAGCTGAACCAGTTTTTGTAGGAAAAATATAATTGTGGTACTACCCTGGGTAGCGAAAAATTAGGCCTCATAGAAGCGCTCGCAGAAGTAGCGAGGAAGTCATGTGTCTTATCGCCAAAACTAGCAGTAAATGCACGCCTTCGTTAGAAGAGGCCTAGTTTCATTGCCTATTGGGTAGCTACAAAGAAATTGTATAGTATAGTGTAGTGTAGCAGTACACAGGTTTACATATGCAAATACTGCTCTTGCTCGTTTTGCTATAAAAACTCCATTTATTTATTTATTTAAATATTATAAGAAATTCAAATTATTTATTATACTATTATTATATTTACACCAAATTAAAAATATATTTTTTTGGCTTAAATTTAAATTTTTAATATACAGGGTGTCCGCAATTGAGTGCAACTATTTACGCAGCTGAAAGGTTATGTCGAGCTGAGCAAAAAATCGTATAGGAGGGGGGGGGGCGTATATTTTCACATTCTTAGGAGCTACAGGGTTAATTTATATTTCACGACTTTGATTCACGTTATTATTTCTAGCAGAAAAACTAACTTACATAAAAGTTATTTTGATAGACCCCCCCCCCCCTCCAATACGATTTTTTTGTTTAGCTCGATATATCCTTTCAGCTCCGTAAATAGTTGCACTCAATTTCGGAACACCCTGTATATAAATTTAAAATATATATAAGTTCTTTACTACAGGAACAATTTATTTCCATTTATGAAACCTAGCTTAGGTTAGGTTAGGTTAAAGTGGTTAAGTCGGTAACCGACTCGACACCTAGGCCAGTGCAGGACCGTTGTGATACCACATAATCTGCTTTGAACCCTAGAGATTTCCCTCCTCAAACCAGTTCGTGCGGGTAATGAATTTTAGGATATGCCTAATTTCCAGGCATGAGACTTCGGCAAGTTCGTTCAGAAAGGGATGACCCAGAGCTACCATCCTCCTTTTAGTAAGGGCCGGACATTCACAGAGGAAATGCTGAACATTTTCTACTTCCTCCTCACATCTGCAGCTTCTGCAAAAATCATTTGCTATAAGTCCTCACCGAAGAGCATGCGTTCCAATTAGGCAGAGACCCGTGAGGATTCCTACTATTTTTGAAAGGTTTACCCTGCTTAATTCAAGCAGTGAGTTGGTGCGTTTTAAGTTGTAGGAAGGCCACGTCAGCTTAGCAGTCCTACATGTATCAAGGTGCTCCCAGCATTCTTGCGCAAGACTTAAGGATTTGTTCCTGCACTGGAGTTTATAGGAGGAAATAGGTATACTCGTACCAATAAGGTCCTCATTTAAGAGGGTGTTAGAGGTCGTACCCTTCCTTGCGAATTCGTCTGGCAAGTTATTGCCCTCGATATCCCTGTGTGCGGGTACCCACCCATATGAGGTGGATCCTGAATAGACTTGCTATCTCGTTAAGAGATCTGCGGCATTCAGTTAGAATTTTAGAGTTATCAGTATTCGAGTTCAGTGCCTTGAGCGCTGTTTGGCTATCTGAGAAGATGAAAATACTTTTTCCTTCAAGGTCTTTTTGACCCAGAATCTTAGCGGTTTCGTGAATTGCAACCATATCCGCTTGGTATCGGAATAATTTGGGAATCTGAAGGATACCTCGATTTCAAGGTCCTGGGAGTAAATACTTCCCCCTACTTGTTCTCGAAGTTTTTATCCATCTGTTTATATAATATATATCAAGGAAAATGTTTACTCTTACGACACTATCGAAACTGTGCATTTTTCAGAAATTGTTTAGAAGAAATGTTGTAGGGTAGTAAAAAAATGATAGCACGATCTCATACATTCACCATTCTAGGCATGAATTTGGGGGAGATATGAACTATAATCGATAGTTTTTGGTTTCTTATTTTTAGTTTCTTTTTTTTTGTGTATAGACCCCCCAGAAGGGTGACATATAGGGGCTTAGTGTGTTTAGGAGAAATGTTAAAGGGTAAAAAATAATAAAACTAGTTCATGCATTTGACCCCTCCAAGGGTCAATTCAGTTGAGACTTTTTTTTCAAAAAGAAATAAATAAAAATTTATTCGAAATCGAAAAAATTTTATTCAAAAGGAAGTTCTAAAATACTCGAAAATAGGTTTACATTTGAAGATGTACATATGATACTAAACGGAGACTTCAATATTAATTTTGCAGATGATAAAAATCTACCACTAATTGAATTTTTGAATGAAGCATTAGGTTTGATTTTATCCAACTAGCGAAAACTCAGTACTACACCGAGAAAAAAAAACAATAGGTAAATCACCTAAGTCGGCTTGGGTAAAGAGAATTGTATGGGAATTACAAACCTATGCTTATTCACCTTAGGAATTTATTGTTTAATACATTGCTTTGAAAGCACATACTTCGATAGCTTGCCAAAAAAAAAAATTTGATTAAGCTAAGTCCAAAATCCAAAAATACATAATTAAAAAACAACTAGCATGGATGGCTTAAGCATAGTTTTGATCTATTTTCTGCAAAAAAAAAAACACAGCTGCGTCATTAAACACACGAGAGAAAGATAGATTTGATAATTTAATGTTTTTTTTTTTTTTTGTAATAAAACCACTTTTAAATTAAAAAATAACATAAAGAAAATTAAAAAACACACATTAATATTCATACCAGTAAATTTTATAACATTTCATCAACAAAAAAAACAGAAAACAAAAAAAAAATTTCTTTGCCCGCCGTGCGGAATCGAACCCTGGAACTTTTGGTGCCAGTCCATCGCTCTACTAACTGATTGGTAGCAGCATTGGTTTGCTGTTTGCTGACATAACTGCAGTTACGTTAATTCACCTAAACAATTTATTGTTTAATACGCAATTTATTGAAAGCACAAACTTCGATACCCTGCCAAAAAAAAAAAAAAATATTTGATTCACAGATGTTAACAGATGCAGTATGTCGCAGTATTCTGTTGATAGCTGCAGCATAGCTTCAGTTGTAATTAATATTGAATAAATCACTCAGCGTAACGAAGGAGTTTGGCTCGAAGCTAGTGTAGTGACTTCATACAGAGTGGTAACGGTTGGTTGTGGGTTCGAATCTCAACGGTGGACATGCGAAGGTAAAATTTTTGTATTTGATATTAAATTTAATTTAATTTAATGTTCTTGTTATAATACACGTCAAGCATCAAGAAAAGCCAAGAAGTCATTAATTTCTAAGAAAAAAACGGTGTTAATAAAAGAAAAATTTGTTTTGTTGCCGATTTCAGTCAAGCAAAACACAGAAGTAGAGACGGCAGCTTCAAAAAAAAAGGAAAATAAAAAAACCAAAACCCGAAAATAGTTATATTTTTGAAACTCTATTTTTTTTTTTAAAAGAAGTGTATAAAAAATTACCACATACTTGGTTAATTTATCACCCAAATAAAAATTGGCAAGTCAACATGTAAAACTAAGGCGTTTTGATAAAGTACTTGGGTGGTTGAAAACTGCCAAAGCCATCTTATAAATTATACTAGGTTTTTTTCAATTTAACATAAGCTTTTTTCTCGGTGTACTAAACATTAAAAGATGATCGTTGCAATTTTTGCACGATACCCTCAAAAATTTCAATCAAACATTTTTCTTTCTTATCTTAGTTACCATAGGTCTCTTCTATGCTTTTTTGAATATATAATGAAAGTAGTGAAATGAAATAACTACAGTTTGACCGATATTAGATGCGTAGCAGCATGATTGCCTTTTATTTATGTGCATACTTTCAGGTTGAACACTTTTCAGGAGAGTATACGTTGTAAAAGCACTGTAATAATGTCAAAAAAAAATTACAGTTTGAGCGATATTAGATGCGTAGCAGAATGATTGCGTTGATACTACAATTAATTTGAAAATTAAAAAATTAACGCTGTTATTTCATAGCCTTAAGTTTTCACTTCGGTCGGCAGGCCCCCATAGCTAAGTTTTTTTCTTGGAAGATGAAAGAGATTAACTAAATAATATTAAAAAATTATAAATAAGGTGGGGGCGGGGGGGGGGGAATTATACATGAGAGCCTATATGAAAAGAGCAAAATTTCATAATTAAGAAAGCACAAACAAAATTTTGATTAGAGTTTAGTGAATAAAAACATAAAAGTAAAAAAATCAAGTGGGAAAAAAGCCTGCTATAAATTATGCATATCTCCGCAAAAACATCTCAAGTAACTTAATATTACTACACAATTAGTTACGCATAATAAAGAAATAAGTACGCCCCTCCGTTCCACAAAAAAAAAAAAAAAAAATAACAAAAAATTAACTTAAACTACTGGCAAACCCAAGATTTCGTTGGCGATGATAGCATCACGAACGGCGAGTTTTCGTCGCTGTCGTCGTACATTTAAATGGATCCTTTTTCTTTAAATTTTTTTTTTCTTATTGTTGTGTATGCACCAAAGTGCACAATTGTGCTTTATTGTAGTGGTTTTTTTTTTGAAATTGTTGTAACTTTGTAATATTAAGTTTTTGTTGTAGTTTTATTTTTCACTGTTAGACTAGGTACACAAAAATATACGTTAACGGCTCATAAAAAAAATGTTCGTATAAAAGAGCTCTAGCAGCAAAGGCAAAGAAGTAACGTTATTTTACAACAACAACAAACACTGTACGCAAACATTTAAAAACTACTTAAAAAAATCATTTAGTTCTTCGTTTAATTTAAAATGTGATCCGTTATTTTATGCGCCGTTCGTGACGATTGCGGCGTCTGTGTCTGCGAAGCAACTGGCGCAAAGGTTTCGCTTTCATAAATCCTTTACCGTTATTTGGCAAAAAACATAAGAAAACACAAATAATAAACTCGTAACACACAGCAAAAATTGCTGTATAAGAAAGTGACCAACACAAAGGTAAAGTAAAGTGGTAGAGTTTTGGCGGTATGGAGTGGGGGCAGGGGGTCCAGCCAACGTTAACTTCAATAAAGCTCAATTACACAAACGTAGCATTGTTGAGACTTTTAGCAACACACACACACACACACACACACACACACACACGTATAAATACAAGCACTTTCAGTCATAACAAATATCCCACTAACATACACACACACACATGCACACACTTATGCTTCTAAGCACTAGCTCTCAGCACTCATTCACACATGGCCACCTCTTTTGCAGTTGTGCGGGCAAAAAACTTTGTCTACCTGCCGTTGAGTGGCGCTTTTGGTGCGACCCTTTTTTTTTTTGGTTTTTTAGTAGTAAGCATGAAATAAACTTTAGCAGCTTAAGACGACGACGACGACGACTACAACTACGATGGATTTTAACGAAAGGATTCTTTCTTACTTAAGCTTGTATATGTAGAGCACGCGCAACTAAGTTGTTTGTGGCTTGTTGGCGGTGTGTGGTGGTTATAAGTTGGCCATGCTAGACTTTTATACTCTATCGTTGCCACATTGTAGTTTTTATTGATGCTCGTTGTGCTGCCTGCAGGATATGCTTTGATTGTTGTTGTTATTATTATTGTTTCTGTGTGTGTGTGTGTGTGTGTGTGACTGTTTGTCTGCGTCTGTGTCTGCTTGTGTATGTTTGATCCCAGCAGCAGCGGTAAAGTTTTTGAAGTGGCTGAAAACAAGTGCTGTTACCACTTTATATGTTGGCGATATATGATAGCGTGGCAATTGAATGAAATGAAAGAAAAAGTAATTTACGTTGAAATGAAAGTGAAATTAACATAATTGTACACAGTGAAAAGTTTGGATGGATTTAATTTTAAAAGTTTAAATTTATTGAAATGAGCAAATATGTCGAATAATAAAAATGAATGAATGTTATGGAATTTCCTGTACATTGAATTCTAATGACATTTAAACATTTGAATTAATGTTGATCAATGGTGATTATTATTAAGAGGATCGTTTCAATAAAAAACGGCAAAGCTTTGACATTGTGATGATAACTTTATTAATTTTTTTCGATAGTTAACTGTTTTATCTTTGCTCAGGGAGATATGTAGGGTGAGATGGGGTAGTGTGTGCCATGGGTTGATGTGTAACACGGTGATTTTTCGTACAAAATGTTAATATATGAGTGAATAAATAACTGTGATTTGTTTCTTTTGACAGCATTTAATTTTTCATAAGTGTTGGAAGTAGGCAGACATACATTTCATTAGAGTTCTTAAAAAGCATGAACAATTATTGTTAAAAAGTTTTTTTTTTTAAATTTACGAAAAATAGCGTTTCGGATCAAATTTTCTTCAGATCTTAAAAAAGAGTAGATGTTAAATGTGGTATTGTTTATATCTTTAAATATAAGAAAAGATTGTACATTTTTCACGTTGTGGTAAAATACCATCAATGAGAAAAAAGTGACCTTCATTTGGGTGATGTGTAACACTCATGGTGGGGTAATGTGTAACACATCTTACACTTTATAATTAAAGTAAAATACCATCAATTAGAAAAAAAATAACCTACATTGGGGTGATGTGCTACACTCACGGTGGGGTGATGTGTAACACGTCTTACACATTATAATTGTCATTAAAGTGGCAACAACGCCAAACACTCATATTATTCAGGCCAGACCAAAATCCAATCGTGATACGAAGTCAATGAAAAGCTGTGTTCTAAGAACGCCACAGCAACGTTTACAGTTGCAGGAAGTGGCAAAAAAATATAAAAAATATGGAAAATAAATCCGAGCAGCGACAAAGAAAGCTGCAGGTGTTCGGCCGCCAAACCGGCACCCTTCGACATCATACGAAGAAGATTGCGATTTTTGCATGATTTGTTGCGATTTTTTGCCAAAACAAAAATTCACTTGAATGAAACAAGTGCAAGTGCGTTTTTTATTTTCTATGAGCCTTTTTTTTTTTGTGAGAATTGTCACTCCGATATGGAAATTTCCGACAAATAATCATTTTTCATTTGAAATGTAATTGTTTTGCACTTAATATAGCCATTCACATATTCTATTGAAGTTAATGATCAGTTTTTTTAATTTTAACATATATGTATGGATTCTGCATTGAAAATCAGACAGATTTACGAAATAATGCTATTATTCATAAAGTTTTTATCATAAAATTTTTACTAAACATAAAAAGTCAAAATAGACATAAAAAATTAAAGTTCCCGTTCTTCAAACCAACATTTTGTTGGTGTTACACATCACCCTTCCGATTTGAAAAAGGCCAAAAATGCCATATTTGCAATTTTTGTTCTACTTCTTCCATTTCTCAAAATATTCAACAGCCATGAAAACACTCACTTCGAATTGGTTCTTTTGCAAGGTATAAGTCTGAAAACAAATCAAAAGTTAAATTTCTTAACACTTTTATTGAAGTAAAAAAAAACTTGTTACACATAACCCCACTTGAGTCTATAATATTTTAAGATTCTTCTAGAATCTAGATTTTTTCCCGCAGCTATGCCACTATGTGAGCATTTTGAGCTCTTGGAAAAAAAATTGAAAAGGGTGAAATTGAAACTTGAGATGCTGATACACCAAATTTAAAATTTATTCTCTGTAGGGAACTTTGCGGTTCATAATTTTTTTCTAAATTATGGCATACCAAATTATGCTTTAGTACTCTTGAGTGGTTAAGAGCAAACTCAAGGGTGTGTTCAAATATATTTATCAAATATTGAGCTGGTCCTAAAATTGTTAACCCTTCAACATTCTTTTGAGCACACCTAACTCATATCTGCCATCCTTCTGGGACTTCTATTGAGAAAACACAAAGACATTCGATTATAGTTCATATATCTTACGCATTGACCCTTAGAGGTGTGTAATGTATGTAACATTTCCTTACCACACACCTAACCCCTATCAGCCAACCTTCTGGGAGACCCCATACAAAAAAAAAACAAAAACAGTCGATTATAGTTCATATATCTTCCGAATTGAACCCTAGAGGTGCCAAACATATGACTTGTTCCTATTATTTTTTGCCACTAAACATTTCTTCTTAACACACCTTAACCTTATCTGTCACCCTTCTGGGGATACTCATAAAAAAAAAATACTCAATAACTGTCGATTCTAGTTCATATTTCTCCCGAATTAACCGCTAGAGGGGTAGAATATATGAGCTGGCTGAATATATGAGAGGGGTAGAATATATGGCTATTATTTTTTACTCTTTAAAATTTCCTCAACACATACGTACCAGCATGATACAATCACTGCAAGGTAGCCTTGACAACTACCTATTTTCTCACGAACGTCGACTGCCGTATGTTAAAATCAGCTGTGCTTGCGACGACAAAACAAAAAGTGAAAACGAAGTGAAAATTTGCCTATTGAAAAACAAACATAATAAACATTGTGGATTGCATTTCAGCCCTTGAAAGGACTTTGACCGAGCTTCTTTTGATCAGTTGTGTTGTGAAATGCTTAAACACAAATCATCGAGAACTAGACCTACAAGCTATATGACGACTCCAAGCGGTTCATGTTCTGAAGAAGCTTTTCATGGCAATTTTTACTCTCTGAGATTTGCCATTGTCTACATAGAGGTGACGGCCGAACAGAAAAATGAACTCAATTGAAAACATAATCTGTGTCAGATGGGATTTGAACCTGGGTTCTATAGCATACAAGTCACGTACGTCAACCAGTATGCCACGGCTACCACATCAGTAATGTTATAATCACAACAATAGAGAACATTTTATCAAGTGTCTCAAGATCGCAGCAACAAAAATAATGGAATCAGATTTTTCTACATAGCTTACGCGTTTTTGTTTCGCACCACACCTAAGACCTTGCTGGCTTGCTGATGATTATTGTAGTATTGCTTTTTGAACGTAGAATTACGTCTTACAGCGTGGTTTGTATGGGGGTATTTTCACAAATTTCTTCAAGGTCATGATAACACTTTAGGGCAGTGGTGTCCAACAGGTAGTTCGCGGGCACCTGGCAGCTCGCGACCGTATTTTTAGGATTTTTGCATATTATTTTTATGCACAGAATAATACTAAGAATTGGCAACTTTTACAAGCATGCTTATAACATGTTCAAATCGACTTGTTAAGCTAACAAAAAAAAAAAAGAGTTTTTCATTTAACATGGTCGTTCACACTGCTTGAACTAGTTTTAAATTGACAGCAGCTTTGTAGCTGCAGAGCTATTTCTTTGCAGACGCTTGCATTCTTTTCTGTGCCACTCATGCCGTCAATAAATTCTTCAGATACTTGCACAATTGTGTAGTGATATGGAAGAGACCAGAACGTCTTGTTTTTATATTTTTCATTGTTTACGACTATTTATTTTGCTTCAAAATCTAATTTTTCTACATTAAAAGTGTCAAATTTTAAAGCGTTATTTATATCAAATTTAGAAACATTTCAGATTTAGGTGTGTGTGTATAAAAAAAAAAATATTTTTGCAATGATTGGTGACCGCGAAGCATGGTCATGGTTTCAAAATAGCCCTCAGTACAACCTCGGTTTTGCACCACTGCTTTAGGGTATAATACAGCCTTTAATATTCATCGTACAAAGATAAAACTTATGCCAAAATATCAGTCATTTTGTGTATAAAAACTTTGGATTTAAGGTATATCTAACTTTGGATAAGAAAAGAAGAAAAATTCATATTTTTGTATGAGAAAAATGCATTGATGATTTAGTTGCTGCTGACGTTCCTATGTTTGCTGCTTTAGTTCGTGCCGAAATCTCAAACGCAACATCGTGTTGTTTGTTGAATAGAATTGTTTTATGAATTTCTCAGAGCTTTGCATACGTATAGAAATGCTTGCGCCGCTAAAAAACTTTCAGTATGCTGGCAGACTCCAATCAGTTGGAATGGGGTCGCTTTGTCAGACTGATGTACACAGAAAATAAAACGTTGCAATACGGAGAAGCGATGCATGTTCATTATATTAGTTTATATTTGGTATTAAAAAAACGCAGTGCTACGACTTATTTAAATCAAGAAGTGTTTTAGGAATATTTTTCAGTAACTGCTTGTGTTGTTATTAATACGTAGGTATGAAATATTGCATATATATTTCTTTCTTTTTTTAGTTTGTTTTTGTTAATCTTCATCAAGATTAATACAATAAATAATACATACATAATACAATAACTTATATTATTACAATGCATATTTACATGTAAGTAGATTGGAAACTTCATTTATTTTTAAAATATAATAAATTTGAATTGTTTATTGACCTAATTTTATATATACCTCCGCATTAAAAATATATTTTGCTTGCTCAAATTTATATATTCAATTATGTTTAAAATATACATTAATATTATTATGTTCTTCATATAATTATGTTCTTTACTGCAGGAAAAATAATAAATGCATATTATCCCGAAATATTTATTTAATTTGATTGCAAAAAAAAAAACAAAAGATTGCATTATATATATTTTTAACCAACATAAAATTGAAAAAGAACAACAAATTCATCAACAAATATATCAAACAAAAAAATTATACGTCCACACTTACGATACTATTGAAAATGTGACTTTTTTTCTGTTTCTGTATACTCACTCTTCGATTCTGTTTTCGACAGATGGCGTTCGACAAAAGAACAATCACTCCTACCTTGTAACTATTGTATCATGCCTACTAGAGTCCTGCATGAGCATGCTTTTTAGCTTAGATGAATATATTCGCTTACTATAGAATAAAAAACTTACTCTATCGCTTTTCTACTGTGTGCATGAGCAGTGTAAGAGCAGGTTTACACTCTCTTTGTTTTATGTACAAATAAGAAACGACGAGAGAGAGAGTAAGAACACGTTACTTTACTACACCAGCAGGTAGCGAATAAAGCAATAAAAAAATAACACCAATATGAGTGTTCTATACACTGAATATTTTGCGCATATTTTTATTATTCATCGC